>CM069150.1:4276112-4681112 GCA_035221665.1 Okamejei kenojei | reverse complement strand
ACCGTATTTTTAACGGTCACCAGTATCGGATCCGGCCCCGTAATTAATCTCCCGTCCCGATCGCTGGGTATTCCCCGGGGACGTTCTTTTTCAAACTCCGTTGTTTTTAACAGAGTATTTCTGTTCTATTTTAATCTTTTACTTTACTTTTGTTTTTAAATTCATTTTAAATCCTGGTTCAATACACCAGGCACGGAGTTTTCCAGACCCTAAAGGTTTTTCAACTGCACTTTACCTGCCGATTCCGTACCTACCGCTGTCGAGGAGCTGCCTCTGCAGCTCCTGCTTCTGCCATCAGCGTCGACGTAATGCCGTTCCAGCGCCAGGCGGGCCTTCTTCACGTAGTCACTCACATGACTCCGAAGTAAAATTGGCTTTATGGAAGGAAGCAGCGGGGTGATGGTGGAAGGTTGCTTTGCAGACTGGAGACCTGTGACTAGCGGTGTGCCTCAGGGTTCGGTGCTGGGCCTGTTACTGTTTGTCATCTACATCAATGATTTGGATGAGAACATTCGGCGCAAGATTAGCCAGTTTGCTGATGAAACAAAAGTGTGTGGTTTTGCAAATAGTGAAGATGGTTGTGAAAGATTGCAGCAGGATCGGAAGAGATTTGCCAGGTGTGCTGAGGAATGGTTGATGGAATTTGTATACAGTGAAATATGAGGTGTTGCAAGGGCAGGACCTACACAGTGAATGGTCTCAACCCGAAACGACGCCTATCTCCTTCGCTCCTTAGATGCTGCTGCCCCCGCTGAGTTTCTCCAGCCTTTTGTGTACTCTCATTAGTCAATGTATTGAGTATAAATGTTGGAATGTCATGTTCCAGTTGTACAAGACAATGATGATGTTGCATTTGGAGTATTATGTTCAGCTTTGACCACTTGCTTTCAGAAGGGTGTTGTAAAGCTGGAAAGATTGCCGAGAAGATTTACAAGGATATTACCAGGACCCGAAGGCCTAAGGAATAAGGAGAGGTTCAGCAGGCTAGGACTTTATTCCTTGGAGAGCAAGCAGCTGGGGGGTGATCTTATGAGTGGAATACATAGGGTGAATGCACAGTAGAGGATTACCCAGAGTTGGGGAATCATGAACCAGAAGACATTAGTTTAAGGTGAGAGGGAAAGATTGAAAAGGAACCTGAGGGGCAACCTTTCCACACAAAGGATGTGGTGGGTATATATAATGAGCTTTCAATTGAGGTGATTGGGGCAGGTACTATGACAACATTTGAAAAAGAGATTTGGACAATTACATAAATATGGGCCTAACATGAATAGGGACTAGCGTTGATGGGACATCTTGGTCAGCATGGGCATGTGTCTAATTTTGTGCAATCTAATGGAACAAAAGAGATTGTCAACAGCAGGAGAAACCAATGTGAAAATGAGACATACAGGAAATACAGGGAAGATAGAACATATAACATAGATCAATGTAACTCATGATATCTGTGCCAAATATGATGCAAAGTTAAACTAATCTCTGCCTACGCGTGATCCATATCCTTCCTGCATATCTATGTGCTTATCGAAAAACCTCTTAAACACCACTGTCATTTCTGCTTCCACCACCACCTCTGGCAGCACATTCCAGACATTCACCTCTCTGGTCCAAAATCTTGTCCTGTACATCTTCTTTAATCTTTCCAACCTCTAACTTGAAAGCTGTGCACTCTAGTATTTGATATGTCCACCCTGGGAAAAATGTTGTCGTCTGATTGTTTACTCATCTTTTATATATTTTATTTGTTATCCTATTATATATATTTTTATAAAATTATTTAAATTATATAATACAATAATTATATAATATTTAAATCATATCATTTTATAATATCAGGTCTCCAGGGAGAGTTTGTCTAACCTTTCCTTCTAGCTAATACCCTCTAATCAAGGCAGCATTCTGGTAAACCCCTTTTGCTAGTTGTCCAAAGATTCTTCATCCTTCCTGTAACATGGCAACTGAAACAGAATACTCCTAAATGCAACCTAATCAATATTTTATAGTGACAACATGACTTCTGACTCATACTCACTGCCGCGACTGACGAAGGCAAGCATTTGAAACAACTTCTTTAGCACTCTATCTGCTTATGTTGCCACTTTCAGATGATTTTTTACGATATCACAGAATGGTAAATGTGTAGGAAGGAACTGCAGACGCTGGTTTGAACTGAAGATTGACAAGAAAAGCTGGAACAACTCAGCGGGTCAGACAGCATCACTGGTGAAAAGGAACAGGCGTCGTTTCAGGTCGAGACCCTTCTTCGGGCTGAGAGTCAGGGGAAAGGGAAATGAGAGGTCTAGAAGGTGATGTAGAGAGATATAGAACAAATGAATGAAAGATGTGCAAAATGAAAGATACCATAAAATAAATAGGCCATTGTTAGCTGTTTGTCAGGTAAGAACAAATACAGACAATGAGACTCAGCAAGACAACTTTGAAGCTGGTACGACTTGGGTGGGGGAGGGATGGAGTTACGACTTGGGTGGGGGAGGGATGTGAATAGTTTGGGGAGTGCTGTAAGGAAGGATGGCCTAGTTGTGCTAAAATGGATGCCGCAGAAATTAGCAGTATCACATGATCAGTAAATTTGAGAAAGATAAAAAAGATGGAGTCACAAACAATGATTGTAATTTATCATCTATTTCTTTGAAGTATGATATAATTAAGTCTCTGAAAGCAATTGTAATTTACCTATGAAGTAATAGTTAATTTGAAAGCATTATAAGGAAACATTAGTTGAGATGGCAGCAAAGAAAGGAATTCCTGAGAAAACAGAACTCTCGAACTCTGGGCTTTTGTGGGTGAGAGGAAAGTACATATTATTTAATTTTTAAGTTTGTCCTAAGTTTCATCCTCAAAGCTTTAGTTTAGTTTAGAGATGCAGTGTGGAAACAGGCCCTTCGGCCCACCGAGTCCGCACCGACGAGCGATCCCCGCACATTAACACTACCCTACACACACTAGGGACAATTTACGCACACACCAAGCCAATTTACCTACAAACCTGTACGTCTTTGGAGTTTGGGAGGAAACTGAAGATCTCTGAGAAAACCCACGCAGGTCACGGGGAGAACATACAAACTCCGTACAGCCAGCACCCGTAGGCGGGATCAAACCTGGGTCTCTGGCACTGCAGGCGCTGTAAGGCAGCAATTCCATCGCTGCGCCACCGTGCTGCCCCGAAAAATCCTTGCAAATCATCGCAAAAAATCCTAGTCAGGTTGAGATTTTGAGTTTACAGTTTCAGATAGTGTGGAGCTAATAAAGAACACACTGAGTAAAGGTCTAACAAGTTCATTAGCATATAGTAAAGTTACACTACAAGTAGTCAGCACCGTGACTACGTTCCGACTAACGATTAGTTAAAAACATTAGTAACATATGGTGACTGTAAGGTAAGACCGGACTGGATTATGGATCAGGGAGGTGTATAACATATGTGTGTTCGTATTTGGTAGAGCAGATCTACAGATAGAGAGGTAAACTCGGCCCACAGGGCCCAGTGGACGACATCGTCGGGAGCTCGCAGGTCACAGGTTGCTGACCGGTTTTTCCGAGCTGCCGCAACAAAAGCTTCGTCCGCTGGACTGGAGGGCGGCAGCTTCGGCAGCTTCGACCGCCCCGGGCTGCGGAGTTTGAACCGGCCTGTTTGCGGAGCTTGGTTGAGCCACGGGACTTACTTACCATCACCCGGTGGGGTCACAACATCTGAAGCCTGGATCGCCTCGGCGCAGAGGGAGAACAAAGAGGGAAGAGACAGAGACTTTAAGATTTTGCCTTCCATCACAGTGAGGAGGTGTTTGGTGAACTCACTGTGGTGGATGTTAAATTTGTGTTTATTGTGTGTTTCTGTCATTTTTTTATTATATGTATGACTGCAGGGGAACAAAATTTCGTTCAGACCGAAAGGTTTGAATGACAAATAAATTCAATTCAATTCAACAAGATACCCAGAGTGGCAATATGCCTTTTCTAATTGTAAGTGAAATATTTTCAAATAAAATTTTGTCAGTGTTTTGTGTGTATTTTCACTTCAGATTTCTAATACAGTATGAGCAACAGAGATCAGATTGCATTTTAAGAGGGCCTAATGTGATGTAGTGGGGGAATGGGACATCCCCCCACAGTGTTATATATGCACACACTGGACCTTTTCTTTCTCTCGTATCCATTATATTGTTTACATATTTGGTTGCATTGCAACAAGTAAGAATTTCATTGTTCAATCTGGGACATATGACAATAAAACACTCTTGACTCTTCTGACTCTTGATTATGGTATGCCACAATGCAGCATCGTATTGACGAGGTGTCAAATATAGAAAGATTACAAAGTCAGCCCATTTCAAGAGGAGAAAGGGGTATGAAAGACGCAGGGGACAATTGGAATGTTAAACTGCATCTTCTTTAATGCATGAATTGTGACAATGAACGCAGGTGATCTGAGAAAGTTGATGAGCATGTGGTATTATGATATTGGTGACATAACAGAGATATTGTTGAAAGAAAGTACTTTTTCTTAATGGACGTCCTTAGAGAGCAGCACTCTCGAACCCTGGGCTTTTGTGGGTGAGAGGGAAGTGCATCTTGATTAGGACTGGTGGCTCAATATTCTAGGGTGCTGAAGCTTCAGGCATGATGGACGTTGCTGGAAGGAAATGTAAAGGAGGGGAGGGCATAATGACTGACATATTAAAACAAACCCATTATTGCGGTAAAGTGGGAGAATGCCTTGGAAAATTTCAAATTAGGCCATCTGTATCAGGTGTAGGAGCAAAAACTGGTGATCACTTTCTGGGGGTATATTCCAGCCCCGCCATATGGTCCTCAGAAGGTAGAGTGTAGATATCTAGATAAATCACAGAGATTTGGGGAAGTAATAGGATTATAGTTGTAGGTGGTTTCAAGTTCCCCATTAAACACTGGCATCGGGTTACTATGAAATATGTGTAGTGTGGAATTTTTAAGAGCTTCTAAGAAAGATTTTTGAGCCAATGTGTAAATAGTTCTATTGGAGAAGAGGCATTTCTAAACCTAATCTTTTATTACATTGTATAGGAAAGAATTGCAAATGCTGGTTTACACCAAAGATAGTCACAAAATGCTGGAGTAACTCAGCGGGACAGGCAGTATTTCTTGAGAGAAGGAATGGGTGAAGTTTCAGATCGAGCTGGGCATGTGGAATTGCACTGGGCAGGTGAATGGTGTGTCAGTAGAAGAGCATTTTGAAGTTAATTACAATAACTGTTGGGTTCAAGGTAGGACAATCATAAACTTGGTCAAGACACTAATGTCCATAATTGGGGGAATGTCACCTTCAATATCGTAAGCCAGCAACCAAACAAAAATGGATTGGGCATAGAAGATAGACAAAAAATACTGGAGTAACTTAACAGTTTGGATAGAAGGAATGGGTGACATTTCGGTCGAGACCCTTCTTCAGATTGGGAGCAGTTACTCAAGGTTGGACAACTTCCAGCAATTGGGAGATGTTCTACAGTAAAATAATCAGAGTCTTGGGTAATATGAGTGTGAAAGGTACGGACAATAGTCCTAAAGAACCTGAGGTGTTCATTAATGCTAAGGGCCGGATATAGAAGTACAAGGAAGCGTACGGAAGGGGAAAGAGAACTGAAAATGGGAGGTTCATCAAGTGTACAGAAACTGGGGGGAGGAGGTAAAAGAACTCAGCAAGGAGAAGAGGGGGACACAAAATATCACAGGTTGACAAGAATAAATAACATTTTGAATTATTCTATTTACGTTAAGGGGAAGAGAGTAACAAGAGAAAGTGTAGCACATTAAGGGGCTGTCCCACTGCGATGACCTAATTGGCGAGTTTTAGAGAGTTTGAAAAAGTGTCATGTTGAAGACCTCCTTCGACTATGTAGAAGACCTCCTTGGACTTCCTTCGACTATGTTGAAGATTAGCTTCAACTAGCATCGACTAGCTTCGGGAAAATTGGACACCAAATAGTGGAGAGTGAAGACAACCTCCTTCGATCTCCTTCGACCTCCCTTCGTCTATGTTGAAGAATATCTACAACTACCTTTGACTACCCTCGATTACCCATGAGTAACATGTCAACCTACTACAACCTACTTTGACTAAACCTACGAGTAAAAATAAAAAATTGATTTTTTCCACGGCGACCTTCGTTTACTCGCGGGCATTTTTCAGCATGTTGAAAAATACACCTCAACCTAGTTGAGGCCTCGAGTACGCGGGGACTACTCTCGAGCATGAAAGAGAGTTACAAAGACCTCCTAGGACCTCGTGTCGACCATGCAGCGGGTATGAGTCGAGGGCAAACTCGCCAATTAGTGGGACAGCCCCTTTAGGGACCAATATGGCAAACTCTGTGTAGAGCCAGTTGATGTAGGTGAGGCCTTAAATAAATAATAGCGAAATGAATTCGCTCAGGAGAAGGTCATTGCAGTTGGAGTATTCAGGTAGGGTTACAAAAAAACATTAAAATGTTACCATTGAAAAGGAGCAGGCATTTGATTCTTTAGAGAGCTTATAAATGTGATAAATCACAAGAGCCTGATGCAATGTATTCCAGCTTACTCTAGGAAGAGAAGGGGGGGTGAGGGTGGTGGTGGGGGGAGGGGGGGGGGGGGGGGTGAGGGGGGGGGGGGGACTGGATGAGTTTGCTGGGCCCTAATAGTGATTTTTAATCTTCACTGTCTTCAGGTGAGATGCCAGATTACTGGAGGACAGCAAATGTGGAAGAATGGCAGCGGGGATTAGCCAGGATTGTAACATCAGGGAGGTTATTGGAAATTGTTCTGTGAGGCAGGATTAATCTGTACTTGGACAGGAAGGTATGAATCACGAATAGTCAGCATGGCCTTGTTATGGCGGAGATACTCTCTCAACATTTGATTGATTTTATTTTTGAAGAGATAACTAAATATGATGATGAGGCAAGTGCAGTTGCCGTAGTTTACATGAACCAGTAAAGCCTTTGACAAGGTCCCACATGGGAGACAAATCAATGAAAAGGTTAATCACCATGGAATCCAGGGCGAATTGTCCCCTGTTTCCGCAGACCTGTCTTCATTCATGAGACAACGGTGAAAAAAGTCTACAGCTTCAAGTTCTTGGCTGTGCATATCTCTGAAGATCCTGGGCCCACCACGTTGACAAAGGAAGTTCATCAATGTCTCTACTTCCTTAGGAAATTGAGGATATTTGGAATATCGACAAATGCAAAATAAATCTTAACAATGTATGTCTCTCAAAGTGATAGACGTCCCCATCTCTGCTGCTATAAAGGAGAGTGTGGGCGTAAATGAAGGCTGCAGTGGATCAAGGAAGTCAAAGGACATTGTAGGAGATCAATAACCAGAGATACAAGATGGCGGCGCGCGCGTAGACGCAGCGACCCCGGCGCTCCTCCTTAGTTAGCAGCTACACGCTGAAAAAAAAGACTTACAACCGAACCGAACTTATCAGCCTTAAACAGCACTGGACTGGCTGGACCCCAGGAGGGTTTGACTCGTTCCCGAAGATGATACGCCGGCGAGAACGGACAAAGAGGAGGCGACGGCGGGCGCTGCGAAAGACGCCTGAAGCGTGGAAAACGAGCCGGCCATCAGAGCTAGGCTAACCGCAAATCCGCATAAACCAGCAGTGCCAAGCGTTTTTTCTCGCCAACGTCCGCTCCCTTGTCAACAAGATGGACGAGATTAAACTACGGATGTTAACAACCGGATAGAAAGCTGCATTCTGGTAATAACAGAGACCTGGCTGCATGAAAACATTCCGGACCTAGCCGTGGAGCTAGCAGGCCGTACTATCTTCCGGGCGGACCGCACACCGGACTCAGGCAAGACGAGGGGGAGGAGGTGTGTGCGTCTATATTAATAACAGTTGGTGCACAGACACTGACGTTATTGAGAGACACTGCTGTCCAGACCTGGAGTTTTTACTGGTAAAATGCAGACCTTTTTACCTGCCCAGGGAAATCACTCAGGTGTTTGTAGCTGCTGTGTACATCCACCCACGAGCTAATGCTAATGTGGCTATGAGCAGGCTACATGACAGCATCAGCAGGCAGCAAAACAAACACCCAGATGGATTTTTCATTGTGGCTGGGGACTTCAACCACACCAACATTAAAGATTGTGCTCCCCAGATTCTACAAGAATGTGGACATTAAAACAAGGAAGGGCAGAACACTAGACCAGGTCTACACCAACATACCTGGAGCCTACAAAGCCCACCCCTCCCCCCACCTCGGACAATCAGACCATCTTTCCCTGTGCCTGACACCAGCTTACAAGCCCCTCATCTGCAGGTCCAAGCCACAGTACAAGACCATGCAATGCTGGACTGAGGAGGCCACACTATCCTTGCAGGACTGTTTTGAGGACACCATATGGGAACTGTTTGAGGAACCAGACATTGAGCTCCACACCTCCTCTGTACTGGCATACATCAGCTTCTGCATGGACAATGTAACAATAAGGAAACAGGTAAAAATATTCCCCAACAAAAAGCCCTGGTTCAACACCAACATTAGAGCACTACTCCAGGCCAGGGACTCAGTACTGAGGTCAGGAGACAGGGTGGCCTACAGAAAAGCCAGAGTGGACCTGAACAGAGGCATCAAGGCTGCTAAAGCAAAATACAGAGGGCAGATAGAGGCCAACTTCAGGGAAAACAACCCCCGCCTCCATGTGGAAAGGCATCCAGAACATCACAGATTACAAACGATACCATAACACCCCCTCCCCCACCGACACCTCTCTCCCAGATCAACTTAACACCTTTTTCTCCCGCTTTGAAGAGGACAGCAGACAGGCAGAGGGACACACAGCTGACACCATCAGACCATGACCAGCCCCCCACCATCCAACAACACCAGGTACTGCGAGTCCTGCAAGGCATCAACACCAGCAAAGCACCAGGACCGGACGGAGTACCAGGGAAGGTGCTGAAATCATGTGCCCATCAGCTTGCTGCAGTATTCACTAACATCTTTAACCGTTCGCTGCAGCAAGCCACAGTCCCCACCTGCCTGAAAACTGCCACCATAATCCCTGTGCCCAAAACCTCTGCCATCATGGGACTGAATGATTACCGGCCTGTGGCCCTGACACCGGTGATCATGAAATGCATGGAGAGGCTGGTGTTTACAACATGTCAAGGCCCATATCCCACCTGGCTTTGACCAACATCAGTTCGCCTACAAGTCCAACAGATCCACAGACGACGCCATCTCCATTGCCCTCCACTCCGCTCTCACCCATATTGAAAGTCCCAACACATACATCAGGATGCTATTTGTTGACTTTAGTTCAGCATTCAACTCCATCAGCCCCAGCCGGCTGATCAACAAACTGCAGACACTGCAACTTGGAACCTCCCTCTGTCTGTGGATAAAAGACTTCCTGACTAACAGACCCCAGTATGTCAGAATGGGCACCACCATGTCCTCCACCATTGTCCTCAACACCGGTGTTCCCCAGGGCTGTGTTCTGAGTCCTGTCTTGTACACACTGTACACCCACGACTGCGTTGCCACCCATGGCTCCAACACCCTCATCAAATTTGCAGATGATACAACCATTGTTGGACTGATTAACAAAGAGGATGAGGCACCATACAGGAGGAGGTCCGAGCACTGACGGCCTGGTGCAGCGACAACCACCTCAACCTTAACACCAAGAAGACAAAAGAAGTCATCATTGACTTCCGGAGGACAAGGACTACACTACACTCAGGCCTGAACATCAACGGAGAAGAGGTGGAGCGGGTCAAAAACTTCAAATTTCTCGGACTGCACATCTCAGAGGACCTGGGCTGGACTGTGAACACCACCCACATTATTAAAAGGCCCAGCAGCGTCTGTTCTTCCTGAGAACGCTGAAGAGAAACAGACTCCCTCCACCTCTGCTGGAAAACTTTTACCATTGCACAATAGAGAGTGTCCTGACCTACGGATGCACGGTGTGGTATGCCAGCTGCACCGCATCCGAGAAGAAACAACTGCAGCGGGTCATCAAGACTGCTCAGTGGATCATCGGCTCCCCACTTCCACGCTTGGAGGAGATCTACTCAAGCCGTCTCCTCCATCGGGCCAAAAAGATCCAGGATGACCCCACCCACCCAGGGCACTCTCTATTCTCCATCCTCCCCTCTGGCAGACTCAGAGTCATGAGAGCACGTACCAACAGACTGAAGAACAGTTTCTTCCCCATGGCTGTGAAGAGTCTGCTACAGTAAACTATGACACCCCCCCCCACACACACACACACACACACACACATACATACACACACACACACTACCACCTTCCAGCCAACGGACAATAACTTCTGCACTTAAAAACACAATCTTTTTCATTCATTTATCTAACTGTACTTGCACTTTACTGTTTTTACTGTACTTTTTATTTATTTATTTATTTCTATCTCTTTTTACTATTTATGCTTGGTGCTGCTACAGAAGGAGATGCTGCCAAACGAAATTTCGTTGTATATTGTACAATGACAATAAAGGATTCTAAGTCTATTCTAAGTAAGTCAATTGGCCAGGAGAAGCCCAGCGGCATGTAGGAAGATTGATGGGTGTAGGTCAGGAGGAGGGGTTGTCATGGGGAGGAGAGACTGTAGAGATGGGGACTGCAAAAGAAATTAAGCAACTGTTCAACAGAATGAAAGGCAAGTGGGTCAGAGACAGGAAGACTGCCCGAGTGATGCAAGGCATGAAGATGCCAACCGTCAGCCCCCTCTGTCACTGTTTAATTGTAAATCCTCCACCAGCTCCAACTTTTACCATTCAGACTAGTTTTCTGTTGCCATCTTTTTTGCCGTACATTGCTGTGCCAACACTTCCCCATTTCAGATGGGTTTTGCTGATGTAAATATATCATCATGTGGTGACAGACTCTCGCCAACAGGTGGCAAACCATCCACACAGCAAACCTCTCAGTAGGGATTTGTATGGGATGAGGCTCAAGTTCCCTATGTCCTGCTCTGCCAGTTAACGTCATTGTGCTCGATCTAGTTACAACCTCTACTCTACAGTCCGTCACCCCACACTAACCTCTCCCCCCGTTCCTTACTTACGAGGAATCCATTTACCTGTGCCCAGGAAATATTCAAAGGCTTGTTTCCATCCCTCTTTGAGGACGAGTGTTTCAAAAACTATTTAACTTATTTTATTTTCCTCAAAGCGAAGGCTGCTCACTCATTGTGTGTCATAGACTCGCTTATTTAGAATAATTCTTTTGTTACACGATCAGCGTCAAAAAGATTGATGGGACTTAAGAAGCAAATTCTGGGCATCGACATACTCAATGTTGCAACAAATTATATCTATTGCCATATTTTCTTCCATATAGCCCCTGTTCTCTGATTTCAAATCTTTCTCTTTGGCACTTTATCTTCTTATATATTATTTGTTGGGGAAAATATAGAGGAAATACATTTTGATCTATTTCTAGAAGTTTGTCTTTACAAATCTGGTTCTCAAATACCAGGGCTCCACTAAGAATCTAACATTCTTGTTCATCAATGACTAATACTTCCCTGGTATAAGGACAGTGTGCATCATCTCCTCTCCAGCACGCCCCACCTCCCCTATTAAGGTAATTGGTGCCATCTTCAGTCTAAGCCTTCTCTCTCCTCCGCTCTGCCCTTGCCCCAAACCTGGCTCACTGCTAAGTTGGTTCTTGGTTGCTACTGACTTGCTACACAAAGAGTAAAGGCAGGTGCAAGACAACACGTGATAACATGGCTTTTGACTTGAATGTTTTTTCTCTATTAAAAATTACATGAATCTATTAGTGCATTTACTTTACACGGAGCTATTAACATTTTTAATCAATTTATTTTATTGTCAAATATTGTGTGTTGCTAACTTTTGATTAATGAGTTAGTTAGTTCATCCACCCAGGGCACTTCTATAATTTTCTATCACTTCTATCAGTTCCTACTTTCCTAAGATCTCCCCCCTCTGAACCCCAACGGAACTCTGGCTATTACTGCCTATCCTTCACTACATTTATGTATTTTCACTGTTCTCTCACGTTGCCTCCGTCACTAACCCCACCTCATCATTCTCTGATTGTATCTGCCCCTGTCACAGCCTCTCTACTCTATTTTACTTCGGAGTCACGTGAGTGACTACGTGAATAGAAGCCCGTACAGCCGTTTGTGCGTCATGACGTCAGACGTTGGTGCAGTTGGCCGTTTGGAGCAGCAGCGCCCCTCCGAGCGGTAAGTTTAAACGGAGGTAAGGTTTTAAATTTTTTTTTACCACAGGTCATTTTCTGCGACGGTTTGGAGTTCTGGTAGATATGTTGCAGAAAGTGAAGAAGGTGTCGGCGAGGCACTCCGGGGGTAGAAAGGAAAAGTGGCCAGGAGAGTGTTGAGGATGGAGGCCCGTCTGGTACACCTGGTCCGGTGCTGGCTACACAGCCAGTGGTTGCGGACCCACTGCCGGGGGGCAGTGGAGGCTTGCCAGTAGGGCGGAAGGCCACTGGCAAGTCTCTGTGGCCCGTAGATGAGTCGGGCCTGGAGGTTATACCCTCCATAGGAGAGTCCGTTTGCTCACGGCTCTCCCACGTCGAGATTTTATTACAAAAGAATGCTCGACAGGGACCAGCTCCGTGAGGAGGAATGGTGCCCAAGCCAGGCTGATGGAGAGCTTGTGCTAGCAGCACCTGTTTCAGGGCTGCAGAACTATCCTGCCTGTGAGGAGGATGTTCTATCAGTGCAGTTTGCTGACACTGATTCTATGCTGGGGGAGAGCAGTAAAGGAGTTCGGTTGGAGGTAATTCCGAACATTGCTGGGAAAGTTTGCTGAGCGTAGAGAGGCAGGAAAGGCGATTGATGTAGAATTGGCCGAAGCAATTCAGTATATGCTCTCCCACCAGTTACAGGAGCTAGCTATGGATGAAGTAGCAAAAAACTATAAAAGCTCCTGTTAATTGTGATCTCCTGAAGGTGCCGGTGGTTAATCACCAAATTTGGTCATAGATGGGTATGCCTGCTAGGGCCCAGGAGATGAAGTTTTAAAAAAGTGCTTAACCTGTTGTCAGCAGGTATTACAGCTGTGGTGAAAGTTATTGATACAAGCAATATGGTTGAAGTACACCAGGACGAACTGGGATTCCTTTGTAATGCATTTTGAAATTAATAATATCGGGATGGCCACTATTAGGCCAGTGCTAATCCGAATTTGGCGATTTTGTGCAACGGCCTTGGATTAGACAAGTAGCCAGTTTAATTGGGAAGTTTGTTGCAGCATTTCCAGCTGTGCAGTATGGTCCTCTGCATTATCAACAATTACAACGATCAAAGGAACAGGCACTGAGAATATAAAGGGGCCATTTTGATAGGCCTATGCAGTTGTCAGCTGGGGCGATTGCTGGCATACAATGGTGGATAGTACATGTTTCAAAAAGTTTAGGAAGGCTTTGGTGGAACCACCGTCACTGATATTACAGACTGATGTAAGTGCACTGGGTTGGGGTGCAACAGATATGTCTTCTAGTTGTGGAGGCAGATGGAATGTCGATGAGACTGGGGCATTAGCAGTGGATGCATTTTCGCTGCATTGGGGAGGAATGTTTGTGTATGTATTTCCTCCATTCTGTCTCATCAGCAGAT
This sequence comes from Okamejei kenojei, assembly GCA_035221665.1. Taxonomy (NCBI): domain Eukaryota; kingdom Metazoa; phylum Chordata; class Chondrichthyes; order Rajiformes; family Rajidae; genus Okamejei; species Okamejei kenojei. Next base: position 4,667,477 of record CM069150.1, on the reverse strand, counting down.
GTTTGCAAAAGACCAAGGAGGACTCCACTTCAGGGGTATTGGTAGTGCCAGATTGGCCTACACAAGCATGGTTTCCCGTTGTATTACAAATGGCTAGGGAGCCTTACATGCTTATGCCCAAGAATAAAAATCTACTGGTAAATCCAGTCACTGGGGATCAACATCCTTTATATGATCGTATTGATCTGTTAAATTTGCAGATTTTAAGGAGGGCCATACCTGGGGAGAGGACTGTCTCATCGGACTGTGGATATTCTCACGTTGGCCTGCAGGGGATAGTACACAGCAGCAATATATCACCTATATAAGGAAGTGGGAGCAATTCTGCCTACAGCAGAATATTGTATATCACACTGCAGGGATCACGGACGTATTGGAGTTTGTCAACTCTTTATTTCGACCAAAAATTAAGTTACAGTGTGATTAATTCAGCCAGAAGTGCTCTATCTTCTTATGTTACCTAATGAATCATGAAGGGAGTTTTTCAATTCTAATCCTCCTAAACCCAGGTATGCCGGTATTTGGAATGTGAGTGAGGTTCTTATGGTTCTTCGCCAGTGGGCTCCGGTTACAAGCCTATCTATAGCCAAATTATCTATGAAGGTGGTCATGCTTATGGCGTTGGTTTCAGCTCAACGTGTACAAACGTTGCAAAAGCTACGGCTAGATAGAATGCATGTGTCGGCAGATGCCATTATATTTTATGTCTATGAATTTGCTTAAACATAATAGAAGAGGCATGACAGGATGTAAGATTGTGTTTTCAGCATACCCCGCAGATGATCGCTTGTGTGTAGTCTCACATTTATCTCGTTACATTGAGATTACTAAACCTCTGAGAGGAACAGAGTTGGCTTTGTTTATTAGTCACAAAAAAACACACAGCAAGGTGTCGGTGCAAACAATTTCAAGGTGGCTAAAGCAGGTCCTGGCAAGTGCTGGAATTGATACTGATAAATTCAAATCTCATTCCACCAGGGCGCATCAACATCCTCGGCAAGGGTGATGGACTTGCCAATAGACCATATCCTCGCGGCCGCAGGATGGTCCAGTGAGCTAACTTTTCAGAGGTTTTATCACAAGCCGATTTCAAGGCTCGGGGTGTTTGCTGATTCTGGTTTCAGTACTGTTACACTTTTCCCCTGAGTTAGAGGGGTTTGTTATGATTTGTTTGTAAAATAAACTGCTATTCATTTAACAAATGTATTACTGATGCATGATTGATTGTTAACGACTTTTGAGTCAATCCAGGCAGTGTGAACATCGGATTTTGGGTCTGCGGCGTGAATTCACAGTGCTTTGAAGTCTTCACGTAGTCACTCACGTGACTCCGAAGTAAAATAGTAAGATTAAACGAGAACTTACCAGTTTGAAGTTTGATCTTTATTTTATGAGGAGTCGAGTTGAGGGACTACGTGCCCTCCGCTCCCACCCTCATAGATCTCATCTGGTAGTCATTGTTATCTGTGAATTCATTCCGCTGCTTTGAAGATTGACGCACCAACGGCTGTACGGGCTTCTATTCACGTAGTCCCTCAACTCGACTCCTCATAAAATAAAGATCAAACTTCAAACTGGTACGTTCTCGTTTAATCTTACTATTTTTCTGCTCTGTACTTTTCCTTCAGTCCAAGTATATTCACCACAAACGTTCTAACTAAGTCCTTTGCATTTCATGGTGCTGCTTTATAAGACTTTGGTTGGGCCGCATTTTATATATTGCACGCAGCTCTAGTCTCCCCATTACAGGAAGGATGTGGAAGGTCTGGATAGGATGCAGAGGTTTATCAGAATTATGCCTGGATTAGGGGGTAATTGCCGTAGGGAGTGGTTGAAAAGGCTTGGAAATAGACACAACATGCTGGAGTAACTCAGCGGGACAGGCAGCATCTCTGGCGAGAAGGAATGGGTGATGTTGTGGGTCAAGACCCTTCTTCAGGCTGATGTCAGGGGAGTGGGCGCTACAGTGATGAAATATAGTCGGAGCAGTAAGACTGGTCAGAGAACTGAGAAGGGAGAGAGGATGGCGAGAGAGGGAAAGCAAGGGTTACGTGAAGTTAGAGACGTCAATGTTCATACCGCTGGGGTGTGCTGTTCCTCCAATTTGCGCTGGGCCTCACTCTTACAATTATAACAATGGAGGAGGCCCAGGACAGAAAAGTCAGTGTGGGAATGGGAGGGGGAATTATATTCTCGATATAGCACCCTGCAGGGGTGAAGGAAAACACAAAATGCATCCCTCCACTGCCTTGTGGCTATTCCCTTATTCGGGAAAGGGGAAGACTTGATCCAGCGGAATATGCGGAGGAGACCACCATTTGGCGGTCCAACCAGTAGGAAGGTGGACCCAGCAAAGTGTCTTGGAGCACAAATAGGGCACAATGTTCACGTAGAACGCTGGTGGCCATCCACTGCATCCTGACCTATCGCCAGCCGTCTTGACTATGTCTTGCCACTGGATCCAGACAGGCCAGGACGAGAGTGTGAGGCTGACGATTTGCGCAATTCTCCCTCACTTTAATCCTAGTCAACGCACAAGTCGCGACTTCAGGACTCATACCGCCCAACTAGGCGAAGTAAGGTCACCACAGGAGCGCGTGCAGCTGAGAAGAAACGCACCGCAGAAGGTTAGAGGAAACGTGCCGTGCGCAGGGCTCGAGCCACTTCAACTTCTACTGCAGCGCCCACCCAACTGTGTCCCATATGCGGGCGAGCCTTCGGGGCCTGGATCGGTCTCACCAGTCACCTCCGGACCCACAAACAAAAACACTGAAGTTATGGTCTTCTTCGACTACGAACGATGAACAACAGTCAACATAAAGTGTTGAGCAACTGGGAGATCAGGTAGGTTTAGCAGGACTGAGCGGAGATATTCAGCAAAACGATCACCGAGCCTGCGCTTGGTCTCGCCAATATACAGGAGTCCACACCTGGAACAGCGGATACAGTAGATAAGGTTGGAGGAGGTGCAAATGAACCTCTGCCTCACCTGAAAGGACTGTTGGAGTCCTTGGATGGAGCCGAAGGGGGAGGTAAAGGGACAGGTGTTGCATCTCCTGTGGTTGCAGGGGAAAGTACTTGGGAAGTTGGTGATTTGGGTATGAAGCGACGAGATGACCAGGGAGTTGCGGAGGGAACGATCTCTGCGAAAAGCGGAAAGGTGTGGAGATGGGAAAATGTGGCTAGTAGTGGGAGCCTGTTGGAGGTTGCAAAAATGTTGGAGGATTATGTGCTGTATGCGACGGCTGATGGGGTGGAAGGTGAGGACTAGGGGGACTATCCTTGTTACGAATGGGGGGAGGGGGAGCAAGTACGGTGTGGTGGGATATCTAGGAGAACATAGTGAGAGCCTCATCTATAACGGAAAAGGGGAACCCCCGTTCCCTAAAGAATGAGGAGATCTCTGATGATCTGGTATGGTTCACCTCATCTTGGGCGCAGATGTGGCGTTGACGGAGGAATTGGTAGTAGGGGATAGAGTCTTTACAGGAAGCAGAGGGGGAAGAAGTGTAGTCTGGATAGCTAGGGAGTCAGTGGGTTTATAATAGATGTCAGATTCATAGGATCATACAGCGTTGAAACATCTCATTACCCCATCGCATCCATGTCATTCGGCAGTACTGAACTCATTAACAGCACTTGGTCCATTGATTATTGATGGTAAATGAGATTGGTATAGGTAGATTCATAGGCACAAAAAGCTGGAATAACTCAGCGGGTCATACAGCATCTCTGGAGAAAGGTGATGTTTCGGGCAGAGACCCTTCTTCAGACTGCAAGTCAGGAGAAAGGGAAATGAGAGATATAGACGGTGAGGTATGGACCCTTTCCCTGACACCTATTCCTTCTCTCCAGAGATGCTGTCTGACCCGCTGAGTTACTCCAGCTTTTTGTGTTTATCTTCGGTTTAAACCAACGTCTGCAGTTCCATCCTACACATAGGTAGATTCCGGATATCCACTGAAGGTGTGTTAGCATTTGCATGAGTCACCTTCTTTGCCTTGTTATTTGGAGAGGAGCTCTGCCTCACACGCGAATAGTTCTATTAGGGATAATACAACTTAATGTCAGCAGAAGATCCCTCTTCCTTGTGGATTGCAGAGCAATCAGCTAAGAGCCAGCTAAGATTTTTTTAACAGTGTCCTGTCAGGCATTCTTACAGAGAGTTGCAGCAAAAGCAAATACGCAGTCAAGCTCCATCTACAGTGTGCCATCCAAGACACTCAGCACAGGGTCTCCTTATTTATATTTCAGGTCTCCATTACTGAAATATTTTAGATTTGTGTAAAACATGAGCTTAGATTCCAAGTCGGTATCCCGGCAAGCCGCGTGCGCCCTACTCGTTAACAGAACAACTGCACCGTGGACCGGAACCCGCCCGTGAGCCCAACTCACCCCCACAGTCCTCCTAGGAGGCTGCAGAAGTGCCGGGCGGCGGAGCTTGCCTGGGCCGAATGGAGCCTTGCAGCGGTGGGGCCTCAGCGGTGGTGAAGCCTCGCTGGTTGACCCACGGTCGACGGTTGATGACAGCCTGGGGAACCACCGTGAGAGGGGAGAACAATGGACAAAGGGGACCTGGCATGTGGGGACCACTATGGGGGGGGGTAGGGGGCAGGAACAAATAAGGAGCCGGTGTACTTTGTAATTTTGTCAGCGTCGTCGGTGGCCACTATTTGCGTACCTTGGATATGCAAGCAAAGAATTTCACTGTGCCATGTCGCATGTGCCAATATAGTATTCCATTCCATTCCAAATAATGCTATCTCACTTCAAATCCCAGTATGGATTCCCAGTGTCTGTACAGCACTGGTCAGGTTCAAAATAAAACTCCTTCCATGCTCCTTCCAACCTTTCAAATACACTGAGGATCAATGCAACATTGGTTATATTCCAAACAGAAATACTCAATGTCCCATCAAACATTTCTAGGCCAGGGACAACATGGGTGGGGTATAGAGTAAAGCTCTCATCTAACAGTTTTAGGACAGGTGGGGCACGTTGGATGCAACATAGACCACCCTCTGCTTCTCCAGTTAGCTCTTGTGGAGAGATGATCCAGATGGCACTTCTAGGCTGAGCCCTTTGGAGAAATACAAAGCTGCCGGTGAGAGACATGCACAACGTTGAAACTTTCGTCAATATTGCATCAGATCTCACTGAAGGAAGGACCAGGATAAGTATAAAGGTTGTTTGGTGGCACCCTTCCCTCTGGTTTAAATAAATATACTTAAGAATCGGCCCGGTGGTGCAGCAGTGGAGTAGCTGCCTTGCAGCGCTTACAGCGCCAGAGAACCTGGTTCGATCCTGACTACGGATGCCGTCTGTACGGAGTTTGTACATTCTCCCCAAGAGTTTTCTCCGAGAACTTCGCTTTTCTCCCACACTCCAAAGACGTAGAGGTTTGTACGTTATTTGGCTTGGTATAAATGTAAAAAAATGTCCTTTTTGTGTGTGTGTAGGATAGTGTTAATGTGCGGGTATTGTTGGTCAGTGCGGACTCATTGGGCCGAAGGGCCTGTCTCTGTGCTTCTTCTCCAAACCAAACTAAAACTAAACTAAAAATCTGTAGAATATTGCTTCTATTAACTAAATATCCTGGTCCCGAAACATGAAACAAATAAACTGTAAGAAAATCCAAGATATAGAAACAATGAAATGCAGATGCTGGTTTATACGAAAGAAAGACACAAAATTGCTGGAATAACTTGCCAGGTCAGGCAGCGTCTCTGGAGAATGGTCTGGAGAAGGGTCTAGACCCAAAACATCACCCATCCTTTTTCTCCAGAGATGTTGCCTGACCCATTGAGTTGCTCCAGCACTTATGTGTCTTTCTTCATGAAAATCCAAACCTAGATGTAAATCTATATTACTAAAAGTAAAATTTTGACCACGTCCTGTTATTCTGTTTCATGATTTTTGAAAAAACACTGCCACTTACGGCTGTGATTTTTGGCCATCTTGTCCTCCGCTGTGCAGGACAAGAGGATTTTTCCCTTCGATGAAAAATAAAAGAGTTATTAATGTTAAAAAATGTTAACATTCTCTCTGCTGCCCCTGCTGGTGGGAGGGTGGAGGGACTATAACACCCGGAAGTGTTCTGCCTCACTCAGTCTCTGCAAGATAGAGGAAGCGAAAGGGTCATGTCTCTCTGAGCTGTGAATAACACTGAACACATGTCTACTCAACTGTGAATGCCTGTAATGTGGTTTGAAAATGAAAATGTGGTTGCTTTGAAATGCTGCACTGCAAATGGTTGTTGGTGGTGGTTGCTTTGAAATGCTGCACTGCAAATGGTTGTTGGTGGTGGTAACTGCTTTGAAATGCTGCACTGCAAATGGTTGTTGGTGGTGGTAACTGCTTTGAAACGCTGCACTACAAATAGTTGTTGGTGGTGAAAACTGCACAACTTCCTGTTTGTGCTGTATATTGATTTTAGATAAAACACTACCAACTACGGCTGTGATTTTTGGCCATCTTACTCAGTCCCCCTCCACTCATCAGGTGCAGAGGATTCTTCCCATCAATGAAAAATAAAAGTGTTATTAGTGTTTAAAAAATGTTGAGAATCTCTCTCCTGTCGATCACGCCATGATGGCCACGCCCCGTCCGGTGGGAGGGGGAGGGATTATAAAACCCGGAAGTGTGTGTGTGGCTCAGTCTCTGCAAATGGGCAAGAGGAGGTCATGACTCTGTCTGAGCTGTGAATCAACAGAACACACTGAATGTCTACTGAACTGTGTGTGTGGAGTTTATGTGGTGTTTAGTATGGGTTTTATGGTGGTTTCACCCGGCTTGAAATGGTATGAAACAGCATTTGAATGTTGTGCACTTGCACCCTACATGAAATGGTATGAAACTGCATTTGAATTTTGTGGCCTTGCACCCTGCATGAAATGGCATGAAACTGCACTTGAAATTGGTGGCCTTGCACCCTGCTTGAAATTGTATGAAACTGCTCTTCGATTTGGTGGCCTTGCACCCTGCTTGAAGTGGCATGAAACTGCACTTGAATTTGGTGGCCTTGCACCCTGCTTGAACTGGTCGGAAACTGCACGAATTCGGTGGCCTTGCGCCCTGCTTGAAGTGGTAGGAAACTGCACCTGAATTTGGTGGCCTTGCACTCTGCTTGAAAAAGGAATTTCAGGCTTGAGTGACTGAGCAGTCACCCCAAGAATCCATTTGGCCCACAATGTCCATATTAGCCCTCTGGAAACCAGTCCCTTCAGCCCACAATACACATACTAGCGCTCCAGAAAGCCCCACCCCCACCCCCTCCCCCCCACTGGCCACCAATATTGGAATTGGTGCAGAGGGACCAGCGTTCCCATGTGAACATGAGACCCAATGGGTCCCACTTATTCTAGTCTCATCTATAACTTGACCTGAACCAACTACATTGAACCTATGGCCAAGAAGGTACACCTTGCGCTTCAGAAGGCAAAGGAAGTTCAGCAGATCTCCAAAGACTCTTACCAACTACTACAGCCACACAGTTGAAAGTACGTTGAAAGGATGTTTCACAGGTTCGTTTAGCTACAGTTCTACCCAAGATCAAGTCGTGGATGTAGTCCAGTCCATCACGCAGACTTTCCTCCCCACCATAGACTCCATCTACACTTCATGTAGCCTCAGGAAAGCAGCCAACAAAATTAAGGACCTTTTCCATCCTAGCCATTCTGCCTTCTCCATCACCCAGTGAGCAGAAGAATCAAAGATTAAAAGCAAGTATTACCAGATTCACGAACAGCTTCTTTCCTGCTATTATCAGACTAGGGAATGGGCCATCCATAATGTAGGGAATAGTCCAGATCTTTCCTCATTGCAGACCTTGGACTTTCTCCTTGTAACAGTTAAGCTATAATACTGCAAGACTATATTATGCACTCTGGTATTTTTCATGTTGCATTATCTGTTATAGTCTAGAGATACCACACAGAAACAGGCTCTTCGCCCCACCAAATACGCACTGACCAGCGATCTCCACACATTAACACTATCGTACGCACACTAGGGACAATTTTTGTTACATTTATATCAAGCCAATTAACCTACAAACATGTATATCTTTGGAGTGTGGGAGGAAACCAAAGTTCTCGGAGAAAACCCACGCAGGTCATGGGGAGAACATATAAACTCCATACAGATAGCACCTGTAACCAGGATCAAACCTGGGTCACCGGTGCTGTGAGTGCTGTAAGGCAACAACTCTACCACTACGCAACCTATTAGTAGTGCATGGCTTGATTGTACACGTGTATAGTATGATTTGATTTGACTGGATCGTATGCAAAAAAAGGTATTCCACTATATCTCGAGACGCATCACCATAATAAACCAATCCCTATACCAAATGCATTTTTTGAAAAAATGGTGATGCTGTAAAAAGTTATTGCCAGTCCTTGGATATCCCTACAGTATGGCCTTGCTGGTCATTATCGAAGGGTGACTATCGATATGATGATTAGTCAGACAGTTTAGGGTTTATATCGTAACAATGAAGCTTTTGTATGGGTGAATTATTTTGATAGCAGATTGGAGGGTGTCCAGCAGGGCAATATTGCCCTTGAATTTTTAAAATGTAGGTTTGATTATATTATATTAGATCAGATTAGTTTATTGTCATATACACTAGAGTGCAAAGAAATTCCTTGTTCACATGAACTTTGCTGAGTAAACAATATACGTTCATAAGTAATAGGAGCAGAATTAGGTCCTTTGGTCCATCAAGTCTACTCCGCCATTCAATCATGGCTGATCTATCTCCCCCTCCTAATCCCATTCTCCTGCCTTCTCCCCATAACCCCTGACACCCGTACTAATCACGAATCTATCTATCTATAAAAAATATCCATCAACGGCCTACACAGCCTGTGGTGAATAATTCCATAGATTCACCATGCTCTGACTAAAGAAATCCCTCCTCATTTCCTTCCTAATGGAACATCCTTTAATTCTGAGGCTATGACCTCTAGCCCTAGACTCTCCCACTAGTGAAAACATCCACTCCAAATCCACTCTATCCAAACCTTTCACTATTTGATACATGAGTGTCCCCCCTCCCCCTTTTAAACTGCAGCGAGTACAGCACCACCAGACACATTCAGTAACAATAAATGGAACAATAAATACGACGTGTAAAACAGCAGAATGGTGCAAGATTTTATTGCAATCTGATGGAATACAAAATAAAATACAATAACAGATAAACTGTGGTAGAGTTAAAAGGTATGAGTGTGTGGCAGCATCTCCGAGATGGGGGTGTGAAAGAAGTAACTGGTTCAGAAGTCAGATAGCAGTGGGGAAGAAGCTATTCTTAAGTATGGACATCTGTGCTTTCAAGCTGATATATCTCCTCTCAGAACAAAGTAGGGGAACAAAGAGTGAAAGGCCAGCATGACACGCACACTTGATTACACTTCCAGTCATCCTGAAGTAGCACACTGTAAGGAGGGACTGGATGGAAGATAGTGATGACCCTGTGATAGACTGGGCTGTGCTGACCTTTCTCTGCAGGTTCAGGCAGTCAAGAGCAGACCAGTTATGATACCAGGCTGAGATGCACCACGTCAAAATACTTTCCACAGCATATCTGCAGAAGTTTAAGGGAATCCTCATGGACAAGTCAAATCAGTTCAGATGTCTAAAATGGTAACGTGCTGATGAGCTTTCTTGATCCCATATCTGTGTGAAGGGAACAAGTTCAATTGCTGTTTATAAGGATGTCTAGGACCTTGTTGACCACCTGGAGTCAGAGATGTTCTCATCCCCTCACTTACGCAGGTCTTCCACCAACTCTCTTTTCTTGTTGACACTAAGGAATATGTTATTCTCCTGACACCATGACACACCTGTACTTCATCCCATCCTTGCTCTAAATCCAGCCAACAAAAGTGTCATCTTCGGTGAACTTAAAAATTGAGTTGGCGGGATACTCGGGCAAATTCATCGGGGTGCAGGGATGAAGCAGCTCCTTGTTCTACTTCCTGAAAGGCCTCAGTGTTGAGGGGCAGGAAATAACATGAGCAATTGTAACCGCTCGAGTTCTGCCAGTTAAGAATTCTGAAAGCCAGTTGCAGATAGAGGTACCAAGCTCTAAGATACAGGAGCTCAGGGATGAGCTCTTTCAATATTATGGTGTTGAAGACTGGGTTGGAGACAGTGAGTAGCATCTGAAGAAGGTCTCGACCCGAAATGGCAATCCTTCTCTCCAGAGATGCTGCCTGTCCCGCTAAGTTACTTCAGTATTTTGTGTCTAGCATCCCGATATATTTGTTCTTATTGGCAAGGTGATCCAGGAATGAATGTAGTGTAAGATAAAGGACATCCTTCATAAACCTATTTTTCTTGTACTCGGAATGCAGGTGATCTACATTGTCCTGAAGACTGGTGCAAATGTAGGCCAGCACCAATCTTTCAAAGTACTTCATTACGGTTCAAGTTAAAGCTACTGGGCGTTAGTCATTGAGCAGGTCACTTTATTTTTCTTGGAGACAAATGATGGAGATTTTGTTGAAGCTCTACCCAAGGCTGTAAGAAATTGCAGAGTAGTTGATGAATGCCAGACCATCACACAGACTGGACTTCCCACCATTGACTCCAGGTACACTTCACTCTGCCCCGGAGAAGCAGCCAACATAATCCGCCTGAAGGCTCATTGGATGGCGGGACCAGAACCTGCCTAAAGGCTCATCTTTCGGTGGGATCAGTACCCCGCCCGAAGGCTCATCGGTCGGCATTACCGGGAGGGAGCTGGAGACGTCAGATGTGTGGAGTGTGGGCCAGTAGGAGGGTAAAGGGGGGTAATGGCTCCACCTTCAAAGTCGGCTGCAGGAGGCGCACCCTGGGACACAAAGATGGCCAAACAAGACAACAGACTTTGGGCTTTGTATAATCGTCGTGCCTGCATGTGTAATATATGCAAAAATAATTTCAGTGTGCAGCTGCATATAATCACAATCACTATAATAGTTTATTAGCCATGTATGTTTCAAAACATATGGAGAATTTCATTTGCCAAGTCAGTCATACAAAAAAAAGCAACGGAACACACAAAATACATTTTAATATAAACATCCACCACAGTGAGTCCTCAGCATTCCTCGTTGTGATGGAAGGCGAAAAATATAGTTCAGATCTCTTCCCTTCTCTGCTCTCCCGCGGTCGTGGGCCTCGAGCCCTCTGTTAATGGGACGATCTTGAGTTCCCGTAGCCGGCGGCGTTTGGGCCTTCCGGGTCGGGGCGATCAGCTCCTGCATCAGGGGGATGTCAGCTACCCCGCGCAGGCGATCTAATCCCGCATCTAGATTGGTCGAGTCTCTGCGTTGTTGAAGCTCCCGACTAGCCTCTCCCGAGACTGCGAGCTCGCGATGGTAAAGTCCGCAGTTGGAGCGATCCCAGGCAAGGAATCAACTCCGATATTAAGTCCCCGCCCCGTGGTGGGGCTCAAAGTCAGTCCGAGGAGGTCTCCAGCTCCATCGATGGTAGGCCGCAGAGGGACCGGAGATGCAATTCGGAAAAAAATCATGTCTCCGGCAAGGTAAATTCATAGGTTCAAAAGTTATGAAGGATGTCCCTTCTCTTACACTACATTCATCTTTGGATCACCTCGACAAAATGCTCTAGGAGCAGAATCAAGTCTACTCCACAATTCAATCATGACTGATCTATCTTTCCCTCTCAACCTCATTCTCCTGCCTTCTCCCCATAACCCCTGACACTCGTACTAATAAAAATATGTCAATCTCTGATAGTGACAAATAAAGCATGATTGAACTAATCAAAGACCTGTTCCTTCCCATTCATTGTATGTAGGTAGGAACTGCAGATGCTTGTTTACACGGGAGATAGATACAAAATGCTGGAGCAACTCAGCAGGACAGGCAGCATCTGTGGAGAGAAGGAATGGGTGACGCTTCAGGTCTTGACCTAAAACATCACCCTTTTCTTCTCTTCAGAGATGCTGTCTGTCCCACTGAGTTACTCCAGCATTTTGTATCTACCTTCCCAGTCATTCCCTTTCCTCCCTGCTATGGGCATTCAAACATGTGCTATCAATGACACTTCACAATCATTGACAAAACTGATCGCAGTTACCATGGTTAAATGCCTTAGTCTTTAATAATATGTAGCCTTTTATTTTCTACTGAGCTAAACTCAAAATGTATGTAAAGGAAAAGGCATAAAACAACTGAGGTATTTAACAGAGGTAATATTTGAAGAAAATACGAGGATGTTATGGAATTGATACGATGGGTTTGTTGGGATATGGACCAACAGCGGGGAGGTGGGACAAGTGTAGCTAGGACATGTTGGCCGATGTGGGCAAGTTGGGCTGAAGGGCCTGTCTCTACACTATATCACTCTATGACTCTATGATGTTGCCAGGACTAGAAGGTCTGAGCTATAGGCAGAGGTTGAATAGGCTAGGACTATTCCTTGGAGCACAGGAGGATGAGGGCTGATCTTATAGAGGTCTTATAGAGATCTTATAAAATCGTGAAAGGAATAGATCGGGTAGATGCACAGAGTCTCTTGCCCAGAGTAGGGGATTCAAGGACCAGAGGACATAGGTTTAAGGTGAAGGGTTAAAGATTTAATAGGAATCTGAGGGGTAACCTTTTCACAAAAAAGGGTGGTGTGAATGGAACAAGCTCCCAGAGGAGGTAGTTCACGCAGGAACTATCCCAACGTTTAAGAAGCAGTTAGACAGGATATGGACCAAAAGCAGGGAGGTGGGACTAGTGTATTTGGAGCATGCAGGCTAGTTTAGGTAAGTTGGGCCGAGGGCCTGTTTCCAAGCTTTATCACTCTATTCCATGACTCTAAAATCTAATTCTATCATGCTTGTAAAAATGTAACCACACTGAGAAGAAACAATCACAACAGATTCATTCATCTTTATTCATTCCCCCACCCTGACATCAGGCTGAAGAAGGGTCTCGACCTGAAACGTCGCCAATTCCTTCTCTCCTTAGATGCTGCCTCACCCGCTGAGTTTGTCCAGCATTTCTTATCACACAGAGAGTGATGATTTTCACACAGAGAATGGTGAGTCTCTGGAATTCTCTGACACAGAAGGTAGTTGAGGCCAGTTCATTGGCTATATTTAAAAGGGAGTTAGATGTGGCCCTTGTGGCTAAAGGGATCAGGGGGTATGGAGAGAAGGCAGGTACAGGATACTGAGTTGGATGATCAGCCATGATCATACTGAATGGCGGTGCAGGCTCGATGGGCCAGACAGCCAACTCATGCACTTATTTTCTATGTTTCTATGTATCTACCTTCAATTTTACCAGCATCTGCAGTTCTTTCTTAATCGTTCCTCTTTATGTTGACTATCCCCCCCTCTCCACTTTTGGTCCCGATGCAGGATCTCGACCCGAAACATCAACAATTCCTTTCCCTTTGCAGACACTCTTGAACCGCTGAGTTCCTCCAGCCGATTGTTACAACAGATTCAATATCACTGTATGAGTTTTAACTGTTTTTCATTCTTTTCCATGAGTTTTTACACATAGATATTGTACAATAACAAATGTAAACATAATTCACCTTTGCTCAATTAGTTCACTCTCATCCATCAATGTCTCGATAACCCCACTTGCTGGTGGTGAAGGTCAGAGGGAAGAACCAATATCTTGAAATATTGCTTATTATTTGACTGAATATCTAGTTTAGTTTATTATTTTGTTTGCGTGTTATTGTCAAAGAAAAGACTACATGAATACAATCAAACCATCCACAGAGCACAGATAAAGGTACAGTGTTAAGTGCCAGATTGCACATTGAGGTCTGTTAACGTCTGATTAAAGATAGTTCAAAAGCCTCTGATAAGGTAGATTGCAGGTCAGGACTGCGCTGTAGCTGATGAAAGGACCGTTCAGTTGCCTAATAACAGCTGGGAAGAAGCAGCTCTTGAATCCGGAGGTATGCGTTTTCCAACTTCTGTACCTCTTGCCTGATGGGAGAGGGGAGAATAGGGAGTGGCCAGGGTGAGACTGGTCCTTGCTTATGCTGGCAGCTTTGCTGAAGCAGATGAAGTGTAACGGAGTCAGTGGCAGGGAGGTTGGTTTGTGTGATGGTCTGGATCATGTCCACAGCTATCTGCAATTTCTTGGGGTCTTCGATGGAGCTATTCCCAAACCAGGTTGTGAATCCGATAATCCTTTCTGTGGTGGATCTGTAGAAGTTGGTGAGGGTTGTTGGGGAAATGCCAAACAATTTAAGCCTTCTACGGAAGTAGAGGCGTTGGTGTGCTTTCTTGGCCATTGCTTCAATGTGCAGGTCCAGGACAAGTTGCTGGTGATATTCATTCCTAGGAACTTGAAACGTTGACTACCTCTACTTCAGCGCCATCAATGCAAACTGGGGTGTGTGCTTCCTGAAGTCAATCACAATCTCCTTTGTCTAGCTTGCATTGTGGAAGAGGTTATTGTCTTGGCATCAAGTTACAGGGTTCGCTATCTCCTTTCTGTACTCTGTTTTGTCATTATTCGATATCCGGCCCACGATGGTGGTATCGTCTGAGAGGGCAACATGAAGTTCCATCGCCAACCATCGATTCCCTCACACTTAGCACTATCGCACACTAAATGTGCATTTTAGGGTGAGGGGATCGCTGGTTGGCACAGACTAGGTGGGCCAAAGGGCCTGTTTCCACAGGGCGGGAGATAACCAGAGCTCCCGGAGAAAACACACACAGGTTACGGGGAGAATGTGCAAATTCTGGCGGCCTAAGGCATCAACTCTACAGCTACACCACTGTGTCGCCCAAATTTGGTTTAACACTATTTATGTTTTTCTTCTCTCACTCCCTTCCCAGCTTGTTTACTTTCTTTCATTGACCATTCTATCCCAATTTCTTCCCACACTCTCGGCCAAGCCGGTGCTTTTCATTCTTTCTCTCTCTCCCAGAATTTGATTCTCACCCTCGTAATTTGTGCTTCTTTGTAAATCTCCCTTTCTCCCAATCAATGCTCTCATACTCCTTCTCCACCTTCCACTTTATGCTTTTCTTCTCTCCCAGTTTATGACTGACACAACTCTGTCAAAATTAATTTAAAAATAAACACTTCATCTCTGATGTAAAATATGCAGATTACCCTTGCTGGGATGTTACAAGGGTCTACATGTTTTTCCTGACCTTCATATGCATTGGGTTCCGGACTCCCTCCAAGACCAATATATCTTTCTTAAGGTGAGCCACCTCAAGTTATAGTACAGGTGTGCTCTGACCAGGTACTTTCTTCTTGCACGCTTGATCGATGACTATTAGGCCGCAATACGCCAGGTTTCATTAAGATTTCAAGCATCTTTTATCAAATGGAAAATGTTGAGGAATCTCGGCAACCTAATTGCATTTCAGAGCAGTGAGAAATGGTTGCAGTGCAGAAAATTGAGTTAATTAAATGTTATTTTCTCTGGGAAAATTAATAGGAATTCAAATGGCCACATGGCAATTCTTCACAGCTGGAGCTGATTAACGGGACATTGGTTCTTTTGATAGCAATTAGCCAAAGTGACTGTTTTAGGAACAGAGCAACTAATTTCAAATGTGATTAATATGCATGTTTAAGATAGAGGAAGACTATTGATGGTTTAAATTATTCTGAGCTTGTGAAAATTGGTGGTGAAGAATCTGTTGTTGTCCATGATTTATAAACCTATTGTCAACATTATTTTGCCTCCCTTTTTTTTCTTTTTAACATTTTGTGTTACTTACAAGAATGTGTAAGGGATGTACAATTGCAGATAGCGAGGATGGTCACCGAAAAATTGCAGCAGGATCTTGGTCAGTTGAGCAGGTGGGTTGTGGAACGGTTCATGGAGTTTTTATATAGATAATTGCGAGGTGTTGCATTTTGGAAAGTCAAACCTAAACCAAGATTTTCACAGTGAATGGCATGGCTTTGGGGACTGTTTTAGAGCAAAGAAATCTGAGAGTGCAGGTACATAGTTCCATGAAAGTGACATCACAGGTAGATAGGGTGGTCAAGAGGGCTTTTAGCACATTGGCCTTCATCAGTCAGATATTGAGTGTAAAAGTTGGGAGGTCATGTGACCGTTGTACAAGACATTGGTGAGGCTACATTTAGAGCATTGTGTTCGGTTTTGGTTGCCCTTTGATAGGAAATATGTTGTCAAGCTGGAAAAGGTGCAGATAAGATTTACATGGATGTTGCCAGAACACACGGGCCTGAGCTCGAGGGAGAGGTTGAGCAGACTAGGACATTATTTCTTGGAGCATAGGAGGATGAGGGGTGATCTTATAGTGGTGTGTAAGGTCATGAGGGGAATAGACAGGGTAAATGCACAGAATTTTTAGCCCTGAATAAGGAATCAAGAACCAGAGGACATACTGTAGGTTTAAAGTGAGAGGGGGAAACGTTCATAGTTACCTGAGGGGCAACTTTTTTTTTGCAGAGATGATGGTGGTCTTATGCAATGAGCTGCCAATGGAGGTACTTGAGGCAGTTGCTGTCAAAACAGTAATTTAAAAGCCATTTGGTCAGGTACATGGATGGGAAAGGTTTAGAGGGATGTGGGCCAAATGCAGGCAGGTGGGACTATTGTAGATGGGGCATCTTGGGCGGCGTGGGCAAGTTGAGCAGAAGGGCCTTTTTCCATAGATAGGCACATAAAGCTGGTGTAACAGCGGGTCAGACACCATCTTTGGAGAAAAAGAATAGGTGATGTTTCCAGTCGAGACCCTTCTTCAGGCTTATTTCCATGCTGTATAACTCTATGACTCTAATAATCAGGCTGTCACTCATCCAAAACTTTCACCTGAAATGGAACAGCAATTGTTCCAATTGCATGGTCTGTCTGACCTTTTCTCACTTGATGAGTTCATTCAACCCCTGCGACTGTGTCTCATAGTAAGAGGCTGCCATTCCTGCAGCTCCTCACAGCCGGCAGGGTTTATCCTCCTATTGGGGTCAGAGTGGGTCTGGGCCCGCACGTCAGCCAGCACAAGGATGAGGTCTGCACTGAACCATCCAGGAAATGCCAAACATCCTTCTGCCAGAGTGGTTCGAAGGTGTTGAATGTGAGCTGTGCATAGTAACATTTTGGTCCAATTAGCTGGAAAATCCACAGATCATAGCTTTTTGTGGTGATTTGGTTAAAGGATCTCTGAGAAACACTTCAAATAATTCCACATCCACTGTCAGCTCTGCTCTCAGCCGACTGAACCTTGTGTGCTGGGAAATTGAGATGAGATGAGAGACTTTTATTGTCACACGTGACGTCACAGTTAGATGCTTTGTTTTGCATAACTAGGCATACAAAGAGCTGCTGCGTAGAGCCACGAAAAGCTGCCGAACGGCATGATGTCTCCGGGGACAGGATTTGTCCGAGACCTTGCCAGCGATTGGTCCAGAGCCCGGCATCCATCATATCACTTGCCGTGGGAGACAGGAGGGTGGGGGGAGGGGGGGGGGTATTAAATTTACCTTCGCCGCTTTTGGATTTTTGGTCGTTTCCGTTCAGTATCTTCGCTTCCACTTCTTCGCTTCGGCTTCTCGTCCTTCGACGTCCCGTCCGGGTACCGTCCCAGCACTATCTTCTCACTCATAGTACTGGATGATCCTACCATGTCATCCCCAACTCAACATCTCTGGTCCAACGCACTTACTGCACAATATGCATTCTCTCTTAGGGGAGTGAACGTGGAGGAGAGCCCTCTGTTTATGAGAGAATGTGTAAGGACTAGCCTACGCACACAGTTCATGAGCTTTGTTTTAGCAGAAGGCCAAGGTGGTAGGACATCCAGAAGTGGCTTCTTTCCAGAAGAGGGACCCCATCCCCCTTCCTCTTTGTACAACTACTAATATCAACATCATAGAGTCATAGAGTGATACAGTGTGGAAAGGGGCCCTTCGGCCCAACTCGCCCACACACAGGCTAACATGTCTCAGCCACACTAGTCCCACCTGCCTGCGCTTGGTCCATATCCATCCAAACCTGTACTATCCATGTACCTGTCTGACTGTTTCTTAAATGTTGGCTAGTCCCTACCTCAACTACCTCCTCTGGCAGTTTGGTCCATACACCCACCACCCTTTGTGTGGAAAAGTTACTCCTCAGATGTCTATTAAATCTTTTCCCCTTCACCTTGAAACATCATCAGCTTTAATAATCCAGAAAAGCACTTTAATATGCAGTCTCCAATTTGGACAACAGGAAAATAACCTTGAGCTTTATATCAACCTGAACTCGGAAATGGGATATAATAAGAACATGAGGGCATTCTAAAATATAGAAATTGCAGTTATCCAAGAAATAATTTGTCCTGTAGACTCTAGCTGGAAGTAATGTAAATTTCATGTAATGCTATTTTGAATTATCTTAGGAACTTTAGAATGAAAATCATTTGCAAAGATATTTATCTGGTATGCAACGGCTTTTTATGTAGAATTGTAAGTGTCACATTAGGTAATATTTGCAAGTGAGTGCCTCATGAGATTGAATCATTAATCTGTGTACAACTTTAACATTGTCATGTTGAATCACTAAAAAATAAACAGGCTGAGTAGTAAGGATAACCAAATAATCCTTTCCCTTTCCTCTGAGTCTGAAGAAGGGTCTCGACCCAAAACGTCACCTATTCCTTTTCTCCAGAGATGCTGTCTGACCTGCTGAGTTACTCCAGCTTTTTGTGCCTATCTTCTGCAAATATAATCTATTTCACAAGTGGAGCAGAGATTTATGTAGCCACCTGGATGGCTATTGCCTGTCCCAAATGCTCCATTCTTACCGAAGTACAGCTCGATCTTCATTGTTGTTACGGCGAATGTGTAAAGAACAAGTTAGGGATTCCAAGACACTGCAAATTAAAGATCAGATTGTGATAATAATTGATGGATATGGATAAGCTGCAGAAATGGATGGAAAAATGGCAGCAAGCCAACGGCAGAAATTGGAACAAGTGTGACGTGTTACACTTTGGGAGGTTGAATGTAAGGGAATGGTATACAGTGAACAGCATTGATGTTGGGCCAATGACTAGGACAATGAGTTAAATGTGTTTTTTTTTAACAGATTTGTTGAAGGGGCCTCACGCCAGTCTCTCCCCCTCACCCCACAGGTCCACTTCCTTGTCGCACCTGAACATCAAGGCTGAGCAGGTGAGGAAAGAGCTGAGCAGACTCCGCCCAGGCAAAGCCACGGGTCCCGATGGCGTCAGCCCTAGGGTACACAGGGCGTGTGCCAGCCAGTTGTGTGGAGTACTCCAGCATTTCTTCAACCTGAGCATGAGCCCAGAGAGGGTTCCTGTGATGTGGAAGATATCCTGCCTGGTTCCTGTACCAAAGAGGATGCGTCCCAGCTCCTCCAATGACTACAGTCCGGGGGCGCTGACCTCACACATCATGAAGTCCCTGGAGAAGCTGGTGCTCACTCACCTGCGACCCCTGGTTAAACCCTACCTGGACCCCCTGCAGTTCACTTACCAAACAAAGATGGGGGTTGAAGAATTCATCATCCACCTGCTCCATCATTCTATGCTCACTTGGATGAGCCAGGAAGTACTATGAGAGTCATGTTTTTTTTATTTCTCCAGTGCTTTTAACACCATCTGGCCTGCAAACTGACAAAGATGTGGGTGGATGCTCCATTGGTGTCCTGGATCACCAAATACCTGACTGGACGACCACACTATGTCAGGCTACAGAACTGTTTCTCCGACATGGTAGTCATAAGGTCATGTGATTTGAATAGAAGAAGGCCATTCAGCCCATCAAGTCTACTTCGTGACTGAATCATGGCTGATCTATCTCTCCCTCCTAACCATATTCTCCTAACTTTTCCCTTAACCTGTAACCCATACTAATATAAATTCTATCTATCTCTGGCTTAAAAAAATATCCACTGACTTGGCCTGTACAGCCGTCTGTGGCAAACAATTCCACAGATTCATCACCCTCTGACTAAAGAAATGTCTCCTCATCTCCTTCCTAAAAGAACATCCTTTAATTCTGAGGCTATGATTTCTAGTCCTAGACTCTCCCACTAGAGGAAACATCCTCCCCACTCTATATAAGCCTTTCACTATTCTGTTTCAATGAGGTCCCCCCTCATTTTTCTGAACTCCAGCGAGTACAGGCGCAGTGTCGACAAACGCTCATTATAGGTTAACTTACTAATTCCTGGGATCATTCTTGTAAGCCTCCTCTGGACCCTCTGCAGAGCCAGCACATCCTTCCTCAGATATGGTGCCCATAATTGCTCACAATATTCCAAATGTGGCCTTATCAGCGCCTGATGGAGCCTCAGCATTATATCCCTGTTTTTGGATACAAGCCCTCTTGAAATAAATGCTAGCATTGGGTTCTTCACTCATGATTTGACTTGCAGATTAATTTTTGGGAATCCTGCACCAGCACTCCCTTTGCACCTCAGATTATAAGGATTCTCTCCCCATTTAGAAAATAGTTTACGCCTTTATTCCTACTACCAAAATGCATGACTCCACACATTGCTACACTATATTCCATCTGCCACTTCTCTGCCCACTCTCCCAACCTGTCAAAGTCCTTCTGCCGAGTCCCTGCTTTCTCTACACTACCGCTCCCTCCACCTCCAGTATCATCCGCAAACTTGGCCACAAAGCCTTCAATCCCCTCATCCAATTCATTAATATACAATTAGCAATTAGTCATGAGCGACACAGGGGCCCCACAGGGAACGGTCTTCTCTCCCTTCCTGTTCACCATCCACACCTCGGACTTCAGACACAACTCAGACTCCACCACCTGCAGACGTTTTCAGATGACTGCAATTGTGGGCTGCATCAGTGAGGGGAGGGAAGCTGAATACAGAGGTGTAGTTAATAATTTTGTTGAGTGGTGTAGGCTGAATCACCTGCAGCTCAACACCGACAAGACTAAGGAGTTAGTGGTGGACTTTAGGAGGAGAGGAACACCCCTGTCCCCTGCCTCCATCAAGGGTGTCGATGTGGAGTTTACCAAGGAGTACAAGTACCTTGACAGTAAACCGGACTGGTCCAGGAACACTGAGGCCCTGTCCAAGGAGTGACAGAGCCGTTTGTACTTTCTGAGGAGGCTCCACTCCTACAATGTCTGCAGTAAGATGCTGCAGATGTTCGACCAATGTGTGGTGGCCAGTGCCATCTTCTTCACTGTCATGTGCTGGGGCAGCAGGGCGAAAGTCGCGGACATCAAGAGAATTAACAAACTCATCAGGAAGGCTGGCCCTGTCCTGGGGTGGAGTTGGATTCACTGGAGATGGTCTTGGAGGAGAGGATGCTCCTCAAACTGCGGAGCATCTTGGACAATTCACCTCACCCCCTCCATGACACACTGGTCAACCTGAGGAGCACCTTCAGCAACAGACTGATTCCACCAAGATGCACCACAGAACGCCACAGGAAATCCTTTTTCCCTGCGGCTATCAAACTGTACAACTCCTCCCCCTTCTGTCGTGGGGTAGACTGACTCCTCTTCCCACCCCCCTCCCCAATCTGTGCACAACCCCAAACCTGGACATTCCACTCGTCACTTTAATTTCATGTTTCATCCATCTTGTTTTTTTTATGACTGTTGGCAGACCAATTTCCCTCCTGGGATAAATAAAGTTCTATCGTATCGTAACAGATGAGTTGAACAGGTACTTTGGATCTGTCTTCACTAAGGAGAACACAAACAATCTCCCTGATGTACTAGTGGTCAGAGGATCTAGGATGGCGGAGGAACTGAAGTAAATCCACATTAGGCAGGAAATGATGTTGGGTAGACTGATGGGACTGAGGGCTGATAAATCCCCAGGGCCTGATGGTCTGCATCCCAGGGTACTTAAGGAGGTAGAAATCGTGGACGCATTGGTGATAATTTTCCAATGTTCTATAGATTCAGGATCAGTTCCCGTGGATTGGAGGGTAGCTAATGTTATCCCATTCTTTAAGAAGGGCGGCAGAGGAAAAACTGTGAATTATAGGCCAGTTAGCCTGACATCGGTGGTGGGGAAGAAGAGTCAATAATAAAAGATGAAAAGCGGCACATTTGGATAGCAGTAGCAGGATCTGTCCGAGTCAGCATGGATTTAGGAAGGGGAAATCATGCTTGACTAATCCTCTGGAGGAGGATGCTATGAGGATGCAGGGTGACTTGGACAGGTAGGGTGATTGGGCAGATGCATGCAAATGCAATTTTTACTTCGGAGTCACGTGAGTGATTCCGTGAAGAATCCCACCTAGTTCGCATGCACGTTATGTCAGCCGCATTGGCGCAAACACCAGACTGGCAGGGCAGCACTCCTGTCGGCGGTAAGTTAAACCTAGAAGGTAAGTTTCTAATTGCTTACCAGGGTTTTGTTCGAGCAGGAGCCTCTCTTCACAAAGGTTTTCCTGCCAGATTCAGAGCCCGAGGAGTGAGCCGGCTATGGACTATGGGAAACCCCGGTCCGACCGCGAAAGCGGATAACCGGCAAAAGATCGGGTTTTGAGATAAGTAGCCACTGACAAGGCGGTCAGTGGCTTCTAGCCTGCGGGGATGCCATGGAGTGGCAAGTAAGTAACGACAGAGTCGCTGACAGTGCGGTCAGTGGCTCACAGACATTGGTCCCCAAGCAGGGAGTAAAATTGGTGGAAGAAAGGACTCGTTCAGCCCTATTGCACTCGGGTGAGTCGGGCTGCAAGGGTTTGTGTCTCCAATAATAAAGTTTGCATGTATGTTGTAGTGTTTTTAAAGTCAAAGTCAAAAGTTAAAGTCAAAGTCAAAAGTCAAAAGAGTTTATTGTCATGTTTCCCTGACAGGACCATGAAATTCTTTCTTTGCTTAGCACAAGTTGCTGTGAATGGTTAAAATTGTTTTAACTCTTCACAGGTGAAGCTCTACACTACAAATTTTAATTAGTGAGCCTACACTGTAATAGCGCGGGCCTATGGGACAGGCTGCGCTAGGTAACACATAAACATGCTAGGCCCAAGGAGTCGGGGGACGATTCCCCACCGGGGCTGGATAGGCCCACGGAGTCGGGGGATGATTCCTCACCGGGGCAGGATAGTGCGTTTGAACGACTATCCCAAATGCAGCATCTATTGCATACAGTGCTACAGCAGGGCACACGCCAGCAGGAGGAGTGTTAGCGCCACCCTGAACAAAAGGCGCCAGCAGCAACTAGTAGAGAGCTGCTTGATAGCATCCTCATGGATGATGAGGCGCGTCCCATGGGTCATCTTAGCTTTGACCCCGACTCTGATGGAAAGGTTGAGCCAGATGTTCCACCTCTGCAGGCCGCACCAGCAGCGCCAGTTGACAGAGCTGCTACAGGTCTCCCTCTTGGAGGCGGAGACCAAGACGGGTCAGTATCCTGCTGACGCTGAGTCTCAGGGTATGGCCGTGGGGCATACCCCAAGGGATGAAGGGCACGTGCCAGAGGTACCTTTTTCTTGACAACAAAGTTGCCATCCCAGCGGAATGTTCCATTCGGGTACAGGTCCAATTGGGCTGTATCAGCATTGGGACATTGGTTCAATTTTTGATAAGAAAGACCAAGGTCTTGGAGTGTGATGTGAAAAGTCAAACCTCAACTTGGGTGAGAGAATTGGGCTAAGGGTGACCTTAAAACCTAGGTTAAGCAACGGTGAATTGATGGTCATGAATTGGGAATGTGGTTCAGATCAAAAAATTAATATTGACAGAACTTTTTTACTATAGTTCTGTAATATTTGGCTGGAAAAATTGTTCCAAGAACAGATTTGCTGCCTGACAGCATCAGAGACCCAGGAACGATCCTGACTGTGAGCGCTGTCTGTATGGAGTCTGTACACTCGTGACCAGCGTGCGTTTTCTCAGGGAGCTCTGGTTTCCTCCCACACTCCAAAGACTGCAGGTTTGTTGGTTAATTGTCTGGTAAATTGCCCCTAATGTTAGTGTGCGAGGATCGCCAGTCAGCACAAACTTGATGGGCCAAAGAATCGGTTTCCGCACTGTGTCTCTAAACTAAACTAAACTTCAGTATATATTGTTATTGCATACACACAACTCCAGATGTCCAAGATATACGTCCATGGTAGTGGGATCGTCTACTGCCTGCGCCCTGGGCACATAATGGTCCACATTCACACTAAGAACATCTGTTCAGAGCAGATTCAGCAACTTATAAATGATTAGTGTATAGTTCCACCAGTTCATAGTCTATTACAGTCTATATGTTATGTTATTGTCTTCAATCAGTGCAAGGAACCATGGCTTTATGACAAATATAGAAAGCAATTGCCAGGAGTAGCTCCAGTCATACTAAAAAATACCGGACTAATTGAGAAATTCTGCATAGCAGAACTAAATTAATTTGAAACAGGGAGAGACCATATCATAGATTGAGTGAAGCAATCTGACAAATCAACAACAAAAGGGCAGCACGGTGGCACGGTGGTAGAGTTGCAGCTCACAGTGCTTGCATCGCCGGAGACCTTACAGCAACCGACTACGGGTGCTGTCTGTACAGAGTTTCTACATTCTCCCATGATGGCGTGGGTTTTCGCAGAGATCTTTGGTTTCCTCCCACACTCCAAAGACGTACAAGTTTGTAGGTTAATTGGCTTGGTCAAAGTGTAAATTGTTCCTAGTGTATGTAGGATAGTGTTAGTGTGCGGGGATCGCTGGTCGGTGTGGACTCGGCGTGTCGAAGGGCCTGCTTCCATGCTGTATTTCAAAACTAAACTAAAACAAGTAATTTCTTAGCTTTGGATAGACACAGAATGCTGGGGTAACTCAGTGGGACAGGCAGCATCTCTGGAGAGAAGGAATAGGACACGTTTCGGGATGAGACCCTTCTTCAGACTGGAAGACCAGACATTCTTAGAATTCTTAGAGGTTTCAGAAGTTTGATTAACATCCACAACAATGACAATGATGGAGCAAACATACAGACGCTGCCACTTATGAATTATTCCAAGATACTCTGGGAGTCCTCAACGCAGTTGAAGCCAATTCGCATCGAATGTGATTTACACATTGAGGTGGCTCAATGAATTAGTTACAGCAAAAGCTACAAGCCTGTCGGAGGCTGCCTGTAGCCAAGAGTCAATAGATCTTGCGACTCGCTGGCAAAGTGAGTAATTGTCCTGATACATCTGTTCACGAAAGGCTGGAATTGTAATCGAGCCAATTATAGTCTCATCCATTCACTCCCAACCATCATCAATGTTGAGTACAAATGAGCTACTCATATTCAATGTTTACTTTTGGATTCTTCCTGGACCTCTCAGCTGCACACTTCAATGGAGCCTTGTACAAATACAGAACAA
The DNA here is from genome assembly GCA_035221665.1 of Okamejei kenojei. Lineage (NCBI taxonomy): Eukaryota > Metazoa > Chordata > Chondrichthyes > Rajiformes > Rajidae > Okamejei > Okamejei kenojei. The sequence goes on along the minus strand of CM069150.1, from coordinate 4,642,210 downwards.
AGATCTGAATTCCAGGCATGACCTGGGGTTACATTAACATTTCAGTGGAATGACCGTAGCATCACGGAGCTCGAGCAAAACTGAGGTCAACTGCAATGAAGGTGAGAATTCCCCATCGACTTAAACTATACCTTGCAGAAGTGAAGAAATTTGTAGTTACAGGTATTACTGGTAAAAAACCTCAGACTTCTGCTGCAGGAATTCTTCAGAGTAGTTCCCTGGGGCCTTCATCATCAGCAGTTTAATTATTAACCCTGCCTCCACTTTAAGCGCTAGAGTGAAGACATTCACTGATAGTAATAGTGCTTGGTTTTGTTCAGACTGGTTCCACCAAGATGCAGAACAGAATGCCACAGGAGATCCTTCTTCCCTGCGACTATCAATCGTTACAACTCCTCGCCCTTCTGCCGTGGCGTGGACTGAGACTGACTCCCCACCAACCCTCCCCAATCCTTGCACATCCCCCAAGCCTTTCCACTTGTCACTTCAATTTCATGTTTCATGTATTTTGTGTTTTGTGTATCCTGCGTTTTTGTGATGTTTGGCAGATCAAGTTCCCTCCTGGGATAAATAATTCTATTGAATAGTATCATATCGTATCGAATCACAAGGTAGACACAAAATTCTGGAGTAACTCAGTGGGACAGGCAGCATCTCTGGAGAGAAGGAATGGGTGACGTTTTGGGTTGAGACCCTTCTTCAGACTGGTATCGAATCACAAAGTCTACAAGAACTGGAGAACACTTGCACTAATTAGTTTAATTAATGTTTGTATGCCACAGTGTCAAGCGATAATAATGTAATTCGTTGGCATTACCAATAGCTTATGTCATTATCACACATTATCAAACATGCTGGTGGTCAGTATTGGCCAGAAATGGAACTGGACTAGTTCCACAAAGGATCAGGGCTGAGAATGTATATTCTGTGCAACCAATTCAGATCCTGAATCCCCAGAGCCATTCAATCATCTGCAAAACACAAGTCGAAAAAGTGATTGTCTCAATTATCCAGAAGAGAGCAGCTCCAATGGTGCTCATGAAGATCAACATTATCTTGATCATGACAGGGTTTCCTCCTGTATACGTGAGACATGTTTCACCTCCACTGCCATGTGCCATTTAGAGTACGTAACATATATAAAATGCTCTGCAGCAACTTATCAAGGGATCTTCCATGGTACTGTCAGGCGCTCAATCTTTGGCACAGAGCATGGTGAATAGGGCGGCACGGTGGCTCAGCTGTAGAGCTATTGCCTTACAGCGGCAGAGACCCGGGTACAATCCTGACCAGGGATTCTGTTTCTGGAGTGCTGGTATGGGTGTTGTTGGCTGAAGGGACTGGTCTCCAGAGGGCTAGTATGGATATTATGGGCCAAATGGATGCTTGGGGTGGCAGCCCAGTCCCTCAAGCCTGATGTGCTGGCAGCTCACTCACGGCTGGTGGGCTGGCAGTTGACTCACAGTTATTTCTTGAAATTCCATTTCAAGCAGGGTACAAGGCCACCAAATTCAAATCCATTTTCTTACCATTTCAAGCAGGGGCTGCCAAATTCAAGTGCAGTTTCTTACCACTTCAAGCAGGGTGCAAGGCCACCGAATTCAAGTACAGTTTCCTACCACTTCAAGCAGGCTGCAAGGCCACCAAATTCAAGAGTAGTTTCATACCATTGCAAGCAGGGTGCAAGGCCACCACATTCAAATGCAGTTTCATACCATTTCATGCAGGGTGCAAGGCCACCACATTCAAATGCAGTTTCGTACCATTTCAAGCAGGGTGAAACCACCATAAAGCCACCATAAAACCACACAAAATACCACACTCACAGTTCAGTGGACATTCAGTGTGTTCAGTTGATTCACAGCTCAGACAGAGTCGCGACCTCTCCCTCCCCATCATGCAGTGACTGAGCCACACCCGCACTTTCGGGTTTAATAATCCCCCCCCTCCCCCCCACCGGAATAGTTGTGGCCTTCATTGCAGGATTGACAGGAGAGAGATTCTCAACATTTTTGAAACACTAATAACACTTTTATTTTTCATTGATGGGAAGAATCCTCTGCACCTGATGAGCGGAGGGGGACTGAGTAAGATGGCCAAAAATCACACCCGTAAGTGGTAGTGTTTTATCTAAAATCAATATACAGTGCAAACAAGAAGTTGTCAAGTTTAACAAACCAGTGCTTTTAAAAAATGTGCAGTGCTTTTTACTTCAACCCAAAACCCCAAACCAACCATTTGCAGTGCTTTTTACTTCAACCCAAAACCCCAAACCAACCATTTGCAGTGCTTTTTACTTTAACCCAAAATCCCAAACCAACCATTTGCAGTGCTTTTTACTTCAACCCAAAACCCCAAACCAACCATTTGCAGTGCTTTTTACTTCAACTCAAAACCCCAAACCAACCATTTGCAGTGCTTTTTACTTCAATCCAAAACCCCAAACCAACCATTTGCAGTGCTTTTTACTTCAACATAAAATCCTAAACCAACCATTTGCAGTGATTTTTGCTTCAACATAAAACCATAAACCAACCTTTTGCAGTGCTTTTTACTTCAACCCAAAACCCTTAACCAATCATTTGCAGTGCTTTTTACTTCAACCCAAAACCCCAAACCAACCATTTGCAGTGCTTTTACTTCAATCCAAAACCCCACCCAACCATTTGCAGTGCTTTTACTTCAAACCAACGACATTTTCATTTTCAAACCACATTAAGGGCACTCAAGGTCAGTAAAACCACACTCATAGTTTCGAAGACATATGTTCAGTGTTATTCACAGCTCAGACTGAGAAACGTGACCCTCTCACTTCCCCTATCTTGCAGACACTGACTGAGGCACAACACTTCCGGATTTTATAGACCCTCCTCTCTCCCACCAGCAGGGGCAGCAAAGAGAATGTCAAAATGTTTTAAACATTAATAGCTGTTTTATGTTTCATCGATGGGAAAAAAATCCTCTTGTCCTGCACAGCGGAGGGGGACTGACAGAAAAATCACAGCCATATGTGGCAGCGTTTTTTCTAAAATCGTGAAACAGAAAAACAGGAAGTGGTCAAGATCTTACTTTTAGTAATATAGATATTACCAGAATCTCTTCTGTGCAGGGGTGACCTATAAAAAAGGTTGCACCTTAATTGGAGGGGGACCGACATTCTGACATTGCTACTGCTACACGGATGGGTTCTAACTACACAGTGGGGGGTGGAGTCAACAATGTGGACGTGGACCCATGCAGTTAACGGGAAAGAGAGTGTAGGAAAGGTCACGTTTAAACTAACACAGGGATGGGAACCAATGCAAAGAGACAGATGGCCATAAAAGGAGGACAGAACCAAAAGGTAGGAGATAATAAAACAAACCTGAAAGCTTGTGCCTTAATGCGAGGAGCATTCGAAATAGGGTGGAAGAATTGAATGTGCAGTTAGCAGGTAAGGAATATGATATAGTTGGAATTACAGAGACATGGCTCCAGGGTGACCAAGGCTGGGAGCTAAACATGCAGGGGTATTCAATATCCTGAAAGGAAAAACAGAAAGGAAGATGAGGTGGGGTGGCATTGCTGGTTAAAGAGGAAATTAATGCTATAGCTAGAAGAAACATTAGCTTGGATGCTGTAAAATTGGTATGGGTAGAACTGGTATGTGAAATAGCCTGGGGCAGAAAGCACTTGTTAGAGTTGTGTACAGACCATCAAACAGCAGTAGGGAGGTTGGGGATAGCATCAAGCAGGAAATTGTGGATGCATGTAGCAAAATTTCAGCGGTTACTTTAATCTGCATATAGATTGGGCCAACCAAATTGGTAACAGGAGGAGGAGGATTTCCTGGAATGTATACGGGATGTTTTTTTAAACCAATATGTAGAAGAACCGACTGGAGTGCAGGCGATACTAGACTGGGTATTGTGTAATGAGGAGGGGTTAGTTAGCGATCTTGTTGTGCAAGGCCCCTTGGGCAACAGTGACCATAATATGGTGAAATTCTGCATTAGGATGGAGAGTGACACGGTTAATTCAGAGACTAGGGTCCTGAACTTGAATAAAGGAGACTTTGAAGGTATGAGACGGGAATTGGCTAGGATAGACTGGCAAATTGTACTTAAAGGGTTGACGGTGGAGATGCAATGGCAAAGATTTTGGATGAACTCCAAAAATTGTTCTTCCCTGTCCGGTGCAAAATAAACGGGGGAAGGCGGCTCAACCAAGGCGACTCAACAGGGGAAGTCAAGGATAATGTTAGATCCATGGGGTTAAATCCAAGGATACTGTTAAATCCAAGGAAGAGGCAAATAAAATGGGCAGATAAGCAACAAAATGGAGGATTGGCAGAAATTTGGAACAGGGGAGGACAAAGGAGTTAATTAAGAGGGGGGAAAAAAAGAGCATGAAAGAAAGCTTGCAGGGAATATAAAAACTGACTCTAAAAGCTTATTTAGAAAGTGGTAAAGGAAATCATTGGACAAAGTCAGCATGGATTTACAAAAGGTAAATCATGTCTGACGAATCTTGTGGAATTTTTCGAGGATGTAACTAGTAGCGTGGATAAGGGAGAACCAGTGGATGTGGTATATCTGGACTTCCAGAAGGCTTTCGACAAGGTCCCACATAAGAGATTAGTATACAAACTTAAAGCATACGGTATTAGGGGTTCAGTATTGATGTGGATAGAGAACTGGCTGGCAAACAGGAAGCAAAGAGTAGGAGTAAACGGGTCCTATTCACAATGGCAGGCAGTAACTAGTGGGGGTACCGCAGGGCTCAGTGCTGGGACCCCAGCTGTTTACAATATATATTAATGATCTGGATGAGGGAATTGAAGGCAATATCTCCAAGTTTGCGGATGACACTAAGCTGGGGGGCAGTGTTCGCTGTGAGGAGGATGCTAGGAGACTGCAAGGTGACTTGGATAGGCTGGGTGAGTGGGCAAATGTTTGGCAGATGCAGTATAATGTGGATAAATGTGAGGTTATCCACTTTGGTGGCAAAAAAAACAGGAAAGCAGACTATTATTTAAATGGTGGCCGATTAGGAAAAGGGGAGATGCAGCGAGACCTGGGTGTCATGATACACCAGTCATTGAAAGTAGGCATGCAGGTGCAGCAGGCAGTGAAAAAAGCGAATAGTATGTTAGCTTTCATAGCAAAAGGATTTGAGTACAGGAGCAGGGAGGTTCTACTTCAGTTGTACAGGGTCTTGGTGAGACCACACCTGGAGTATTGCGTACAGTTTTGGTCTCAAATCTGAGGAAGGACATTATTGCCATAGAGGGAGTGCAGAGAAGGTTCACCAGACTGATTCCTGGGATGTCAGGACTGTCTTATGAAGAAAGACTGGATAGACTCGGTTTATACTCTCTGGAATTTAGGAGATTGAGAGGGGATCTTATAGAAACTTACAAAATTCTTAAGGGGTTGGACAGGCTAGATGCAGGAAGATTGTTCCCGATGTTGGGGAAGTCCAGGACAAGGGGTCACAGCTTAAGGATAAGGGGGAAATCCTTTAAGACGAGATGAGAAAGACTTTTTTCACACAGAGAGTGGTGAGTCTCTGGAACTCTCTGCCACAGAGGGTAGTTGAGGCCAGTTCATTGGCTATATTTAAGAGTGAGTTGGATGTGGCCCTTGTGGCTAAGGGGATCAGAGGGTATGGAGAGAAGGCAGGTACGGGATACTGAGTTGGATGATCAGCCATGATCATATTGAATGGCGGTGCAGGCTCGAAGGGCTGAATGGCCTACTCCTGCACCTAATTTCTATGTTTCTATGTTTCTATATGTATAAAGGTAAAAAATTAGTGAAGATAAATGTAGGTCCCTTACAATCAGAGACAGGCAAATTTATATTGGGAAACAAGGAAATGGCAGAACAGTTAAACAAGTACTTTGGTTTTATCTTCACTAAGGAAGACACAAACAATCTCCCAGAAATACTAGGGGACCCAGGATCTAGTGGGAGGGAGGAACTGAAGGGAATCCACATTAGTCAGGAAATATTGTTAGGTAAACTGTTGGGACTGACGGCAGGTAAAGCCCCAGGGCCTGATGGTCTGCATCCCAGAGTACTCAAGGAGGTGGCCCTAGAAATCTGGAAGCATTGGTGATCATTTTCCAATATTGTCTTGACTCTGGATCAGTTCCTATGGACTGGAGGGTAGACAATGTAACTCCACTTTTTAAGAAAGGAAGGAGAGAGAAAATGGGGAATTGTAGACCAGTTAGCCATACATCAGTCATGGGGAAGATGCTTGAGTCGATTGTAAAAGATGTTAGAGCAATGTAATTTGAAAGCAGTGACAGGATCAGTCAAAGTCAGCATGGATTTATGAAAGATTAATCATGCTTGACTGATCTTGTGGAATTCTTTGAGGATATAACAAGTAGAATGGATAAGGGAGAGCATGTGGATGTGGTGTATCTGAACTTTCAAAAAACCTTTGACAGGGTCCCACACGAAAGATTAGTGTGCAAAATTAGAGCACATGGTATTGGGGGTAGGGTATTGACATGGATAGAGAACTGATTGGCAGACAGGAAGCAAATAATAGGAATTAATGGGTCGAGGGAATTAAATGAGACATAGAAACATAGAAAATAGGTGCAGGTGTAGGCCATTCGGCCCTTCGAGCCTGCACCGCCATTCATTGTGATCACGGTTGATCAATATGATCATGGCTGATCATTTCGAAGTTGGAGATGTCTCCAAGTTCTTGGAGACATCTCCAAGTTTGCGGATGACACATAGCTGGGTGGCAATGTGAGCTGCGATGAGGATGCTATGTGGCTGCAGGGTGACTAGGATAGGTTGTTAAGGTTTGTTTCACTTCAAACAGACAAAAACACAATAAAATTAGTAATCAAGTAGTAAAATCTTTACTCCGCCCAGGCGGGTGTGGCCATCACTCTTACAGTATGTAAAATACAGACTATACAGAGCCACTCTACCCCCACACAAAGAGGTAATGTTCAATCAGATATAGTTATACTCCAATAATCATCAATTCAGCAATACTTTATCTTACAGAGCATTGTACAGCCTCTTGCCTGTTAAGATTGACAGGTTCTTCTGAGAGAGAAGAGGTTAGCCCATATATGGTTATGCTAAATAAGCAATTTTTCTGCAGATTCAAGCACTCTTGTTTTTTGACCTTGTTGATCTATTGTTTGTACATTGCAATCAGTAGAGCAAAGGGAAAGAACCGTTGTCTGAACATTCCTCTGATTGTTTATATCTTTGATGTAAACATTCATGTAGTGCTGTTATGGAAGAAGGGCAAAATCATTTATGTTAGCCTTGTTAGTGTAATAGGAGGAAGGTGAAAAATCCATTTTATTGCTTCTAAATCTGCAGCTGAATCCATTTTGTAACTTTTAAATCTTTAAACTTTCTCAGGCTAGGTGAGTGGGCAGATGCATGGCAGATGCAGTATAATGTGAGGTTATCCACTTTGTGGCAAGCACAGGAAGGCAGATTATTATCTGAATGGTGTCAGAGTAGGAAAAGGGGAGGTGCAACGAGACCTGGGTGTGTTTGTGCATCAGTTAGTGAAAGTAAGCATGCAGGTACAGCAGGCAGTTTAGAAAGCTAAAGAAGTATTGTCCTTCATTGCAAGAGGATTTGAGTTTAGGAGCAAGGAGGTCCTATTGCAGTTGCACAGGTCCCTGGTGAGACTTCACTTGGAGTATTGCATACAATTTTCGTTTCCTAATTTGAGGAAGGACACCCTTACTATTGAGGCAGTGCAGCATAGGTTCACAAGGTTAATCTCCGGGATGGCGGGACTGTCATATGAGGAACGATTGGAAAGACTAGGCTTGTATTCACTGAAATTTAGATGGATGAAAGCGGATCCTATAAAATTAACCTGCAAAAATATACTTCTTTGGAGTGTGAGAGGAAACTGAAGATCTCAGAGAAAACCTATGCAGGTCACGGGGAAAAAGTATAAACTCCGTACGGACAGCATCCGTGGTCAGGTGTGAACCTGGGTCTATGGCACTGCAAGGTAGCAACTCTATCACTGTGTCACCGTACCGATACTCCTCATTGCAATGGCCACCAACATTAATTTATTTGTGCGTGTGTTTATGTGTATTTATGTATAAATATATATATATATAAATGAAATGAACATCACACAAGTGAATTAGACTTTGTCCAAGAATGCATTTAGACGTTATAATTTGATGATGGAACAACCATTTTACATTTTGCATTTCCGTGTACTTCTTCACTGGTTGGCACAATATTTTATTTGTGTCTATGCATCCATATAATTTAATGTATAACATACAGTGTCAGCAGATTTAGAGGGAGCACAACAGTTAGAAAAGCTCCTTGCGTTCATCTAATCTGAAGCTTTCGTATTGAAGCCATATTTCTGCAGCAAATCTCTAATTTAGTTTAGTTTAATTTAGCGATACAATACAGAAACAAGCACTTCATCCTACCGAGTCTGCGCCTCCCAGTAATCCCCACACCTTAACACTACCCTACGCACACTAGGGATAATTTTACATTTAAGCAATTTTAGCAAAGCCAATTAACCTACAAACATGTAATCTTTGGAGTGTGAGAGGAAACTGAAGATCTCGGAGAAAACCCACGCCGGTCACAAGGAGAACGTACAAACTCTATACGGACAGCATCCGTAGCCAGGTGTGAACCCGGGTCTATGGCACTGCAAGGTAGCAACTCTATCGCAGCGCCACCGTGCTGCCCCGAACATAGTGGTGAGGAAATATTCTCAACTGTTTAATGGAGGGAATTTGATGAGTGAGAATGTGAATGAAACATAGGAATATCTATCACCACGGATTTGAACAAATTATTTTGTGGCAAATCACTATAGCCCCTTCCTTGGTTACAGTATTTGTAATATCAATTGTCTGTGTCTCTACATGTTAACCCTTCCTGCCTTTTATCTTGTTCCAGCCGAAAGAATGTCAAGAGATGCTGCCTGACCTGCTCAGTTGCTCCAGCACTTTGTCCCTTTTCCTGCTTTTCATCTCCTGGCTCATTTTACAAGTTCATTAGAAACATAACAGAGTGTTGAGATATTTCAAGATTTCCAGGTTTCAAGGTCAGTTTATTGTCGCATGTACCAATTCAGGTACAATGAAATTCAAATGAACATACAACCATACTTTAAAAAAAAGCAACAAGACACACAACTACATAAAAGTTAACATAAACATCCACCACAGCAGATTCCTCATGTTCCCCCAGAGATATGAAGCTTGGTCAATACCTACATGTGACTTCAAAAAGCTGCCTTTAAAAGTACAGCCACATGAGATTGTTAATATCAGTTTACTGGACGTGCCAGACACTGCAGATGCTGGAATCTTGACCAGAAATATTGGCCGAATACCACGGATCTGGCAGTATCTGTGGTGCAGAATGGACAAACAATGTTCCTGGTTGGTACTGATCCTCAAGTTGATGGAGTAGAGGGGAGATAACTAAATTAAAGAGCTGAGGAGGAGGGATGGGGCAAGTTCTGGCACATGAGGTGTCAGGGGTTATGGAGAGAAGGCAGGAGAATGGGGTTAGGAGGCGAAGATAGATCAGCCATGATTGAATGGCAGAGGAGTCTTCATGGGCCGAATAGCTTAATTCTGCTCCTGTCACATGATCTTATGACCTTATGATGATAGGTGGATCCAAGTGCGGAGTGATTAATTGGGAAATGAGTCGGATGGGGGGAGAGAAGGGTGGAGAGAATAACCAAAGGTGAAGGTGAAGAAGACAAAATGGGGAACTTCCCCCTTTCCCACCATTTGTACTCTTTTGTGTTCTTCACCTTGGTGACTATCTTCAGCCTCCTCTCCCCCACCTGATGCAACTGCCAAACAATCGTACTGCTTTGCTGCTGACTCAGTGCAGAAGTGAAGTTGAGAGGTCACGTTACAGTTGCATTGAGAGACCACATTTGGAGAATTGCGTTCCATTTTGGTCATCCTGTTACAGGGATGACGTTGTTAAGTTGGAAAGTGCGCAGAAGGTTCCTGACCTGATCCACCCATTTCCTTCCACAGATGCTGCTTCATCTGCTGAGGTCCTCCTGCAGTTTGTTTCTGTCAGATTAGTTTTATTCCTTTATACTTTTCCTGTAGACTTTTACAACTTTTACCTTCCAAATGTTCATTAGTTATCTAAAATTACGATAAAGTCACCCATCAAAATTTAGTAACGGAATGACAGAACTGTATAGTCCAGATGGAGTCTTTGCAGAGGGGAGAATGTACATACTCCATACAGACAGCACCATAGCCATGTTCGAACCTGGGTCTGTGGCAGCAACTTAACTGCTGTATCATCATGCCGCCCCATATTGTTAGGATGAATGTAATGCCCCTGTCCCACTTAGGCTTTTCTTTAGATGACTACAGGCGACTAGGCTGTCACCACATGGTCGCCGGGGTATCGCCTATGTGGTCGTGAGTAGTCTCCTTAGTCGCTCAAAGAGTCGTAGGGTTTTTCTGGTCGCCGCTGGATTTTGAAATATTTAAAACATTTCGACGACAGTTGGCGACAGTCGGCGACAGTTGGCTTGACGACAATGAGTGTAGCTTGACTTCTCCTGAAGTAAGTGCTGTCCTAGGTTGTCGCCTGGATGACGTAGGTTAACCCCGGTGCTGACTTTGGTGAATTCCATTGGTGACTACCTTCGTCGACAGTCACAGCAGATGCCGAAAAAATCGCCTAAGTGGGACAGGCCCTTAAAAACTCTGTGGCAAAAAAGGAAGAATGGTGCAAAAAATACAACAACAACACGGGAAGCAATCTCAGTTTGCTGTCCGAATTACTGATTATTGACTCTTATGAGTCTCGGAACTTCTGTGTCGTAGCTAAACAGGTAGCTTGCTTAGTGGCTGCTGTTGAAAGGGCACAGAATCACCAGTCATTCAGCTTGGAAGGTCATAAGGTCATGTGATAGGAGCAGAATTGAGCCATTCGGTTTATCAAGTCTACACCATTCAATCATGGCTGATCTATCTCTCCCTCCTATCTCCATTCTCCCACCTTCTCCCCATAACCCCTGACACCTGTACTAATCAAGAATTTATCTATCTTTCACCTAAAAATACCTATTGACATGGCCTCCACAGCCTTCCGTGGCAAAGAATTCCACAGATTCACCATCCTGTGACAAATAAATTCCTCCTCATCTCATTCCAAAAGGATCGTCCTATAATTCTGAGCCTATGACCTCTAGTCCTAGGTTCCCCCATTAGTGGAAACATCCTCTCCATATCCACTCTATACAGGAGCAGGAGATAGGGAGATCAATTTTGTTTTGTTTTAATTTTTACATTTATACCAAGCCAATTAACTTACAAACCTGTACGTCTTTGGAGTGTGGGAGGAAACCGAAGATCTCGGAGAAAACCCATGCGGTCACGGGGAGAACGTACAAATTCAGAACAGACAGCACCCGTAGTCATTATTAAACCTGGGTCTCTGGTGCTGAAAGCGTTGTAAGGCAGCAACTCCACCGCTGTGCCTCTGTGTCGCCCACAATTATTTGGTAAGGGTAAATGTAGGTGTGTTTGAGGCTTCATTTTAATAGCCCTTGCATTCTGATTTTGCCTGTTAAGCTCAAACAGTTATATAAATTATGTATGTTTAAAATGGTAATAATTACATAGGTTTATTCTTAATCTCTTAACACTAATATTTTTTATGAATATAATATACTTGAAATGAAAAATGCACGGACTTTAATGGGGTGGAAATTGCCGAGGTATGGCCTGTTAATATTCCAGTAAATGACCAAATTAACTTCCAGTGCATTGCTGAAACCATTACGAGTGATCAAGGAGATCAGCGTCCCTTGCAGGAAGGAGTGGAATCTCACTTTAAGTTGTATGTTTTCAGTTCACAAGCTCTCTGAACTTGCTCAGAAGATATTGATCCCCATGAACATTTCTGAGAACTATAGAATTGCCTGGGTCATTGCCAATTCTTCTCAATGTAAATTACGTTGTTCCCAGTGCTGGAATTTGGCTCTGAAAAGCCTCATGTTCAGCTAAATTCAACATATCAATATTCGCTGGTTTTCCATAAGTTCATGTTCATAAGGGATAAGAGCAGAATTAGGCTATCAAGTTTACTCCGCCATTCAATCATGGCTGATCTATCTCTTCCTCCTAACCCCATTATCCTGCCTTCTCCCTGTAACCTCTGACACATGTACTAATCACGAATATATCTATCTCTGCCTTAAAAATATCCACTGACGGCCTCCACTGCCTTCTGTGGCAACAAATTCCACTGATTCACCACCCTCTGACCAAAGCAAATCCATGTCCTGGCATACTTGGTGCAGTTTGAAAGTAGCAACACAAGTCGATAGAGTGGTAAAGAAGCAGACAGTATGTTTGTCTTTATTAGTCAGGTCACTGAGTATGTCAGGAAGTCATGTTGCAGCTTTATGAAATTTTGGTGAGGCAGCTTTAGAGTATCGGGTGCTGTTCAGGTCACGCCATTCAAGGAAGGATTTGAAGACTGCAGATGAGGTTTACCAAAATGCAGCCTGGATTAGAGGCTATTATCTATAATGAGGGGTTGGACAAATTTAGATGATTTTCTCTAGATTATGAGCGAATAAGGAGAGACCGATAGAATTGCATACAATTAAGAGAGGCATAGATAAGGGGGACAGTCATAACTTTGTTCCTGGATGAAAATTAAGAGTCAAGAGTGTTTTATTGTTATATATATATATACACACACACAAAAAACAAAAAATAGTGCAATAATTAACAATAATAGTCTACATAGTTCAGAGCTTATATGAGGTTGTAGTGCTTAATAGCCTGATGGCTGTAGGGAAGAAGCTGTTCCTGAATCTGGACGTTACAGTTTTCAGACTCCTGTACCTTCTTCCCAATGGCAGTGGTGAAATGAGTGTGTGGCCTGGGTGGTGTGTGTTTCTGGTGATGCAGGCTGCCTTTTTAAGGCAGCGACTCCAGGAAATCCCTTTGATGGTGGGCCGGTGATGGACTGGGCAGTGTTCACAATTTTTTTGCAGTTGTCTGCGCTCCTGGGCATTCCAGTTGCCGAATCAGGCTGTGGTGCAAATGTCAAAGCCTACAGGTGAGAGGGGTAAAATTTAAAGGAAATGTATGGGCCAAGTATTTTCATAGAGTAGTGAGTGCCTGGAACGCACTGCCAGGAGTGGTGGTTGAGGCACATATGATACTGCATTGAAGAGGCTTTTTGATAGGCATGTGTAAATGTTGGGAATGGAGGGATATGGTGTATGAAGGAACTGCAGATGCTGGTATTACAAATGAGTTACAACTGGTATTACAAATGGAAATGCTGGCATTACAAATGAGTTACAACTCATAATTACTATATTGATTCATATATATGTCATATAAGGCAGAAAGTCAATCCAAGATGGAGTGCAGCCTACACACGGTAATCATTTGATTCCTGGAAGGTCAAGGCTTAAACTCAGGCATAGAGATACAGTTTATTTATCTGTGTAGACACAAAAAGCTGGAGTAACTTCTTCAGACCCAAAACGTATTGACCCGAAACGCCACCTATTCCTTTTCCCCAAAGTTGCTGTCTGAGTCACTGAGTTACTCCAGCGTTTTGTTTAACTTCAGTTTAAACCAGCATCAGCATCCTACACTTATCTATCTGTGTGCTGGTCTACATTTGTTATATCCCATTTATGATTCAACCATTTACGGCCTGGGTCTCTCTCCATTACTCTTCCCATAATAGTTACTTGGAATGTGCGCTGGAGTAGGACAAAGGAGGCTTCTGGCCACAGACAGCTGCTGGGGAGGGGGATATTGAAGAGGGTGCACAGTCTGGCAGTCTGTACACTGCTCAGGACATGAGCAGGTCGGGTTGGGTGACTCACAAAGAATGAGAGGTCTGAATCAAGGGTGGGAGACAACCACAAAGGCTGAATACTATGTCACAGTGCTCAGGTATGGACTTCAATGGGTAACCTACAGAATAAGGCCAAAAGGTTTAAGCATGAAGTCAAGAGTGTTTTATTGTCATATGTCCCAGATAGAACAATGAAATTCTTACTTGCAGCAGCACAACAGAATATGTAAACATAGTACACTGTAAACAATATAATAAACGAGAGAAAAAGATCAGTGTGTGTGTATATACACATACATGTATATATTATATATGTATATAGATATATACACGCACACACATGTGTACACATGGGTGACAATGGGTGCTGTCTGTATGGAGTGTATACATTCTTCCCGTGTTCTGCTTGGGTTATCTCCAAATATTTTGGTTTCCTCCCATACTACAAGGACTTACAGATTTGTAGGTTAATTGGCTTGGTATCAATGTAAAATTGTCCCTAGTGTGTGACGGGTGGTGTTAGTGTGCAGGGATCGCTGGTCGGTGCAGACTCGGTGGGTCGAAGGGCCTGTTTCCGTGCTGTATCTCTAAACTAAACTAATCAAAACATAAAAATCAATAATAGTACAATAATACCAATAATAGCATATAATGGACAATACTCTGCATTTTGCAGATGGTACACACTGTGGTCAGTGTCCACGTGTAGACAGCAATAGTTTTCAGAGTGATCGAAGGGGGGTTTATGAAGCTGTCTATCTGCGATAACGTCAAACCTTCTGTTGTGTCTTGAAGCTGCATTCACCTGCATAATTGTTTTGCAACTTATGTGTAAAATGTGTATAAAATCATGAGAGGAATAGATCGTAGATGCCCAGAGTCTCTTGCCCAGAATAGGTGAATCGAGGACCAGAGGGCATAGGTTTAAGGTGAAGGGGGAAAAAAAAGGAATCTAAGGAGTAACTTTTTCACACAAAGAGGGGTGGGTGCATTGAAGGAGCTGCCAGAGGAGGTAGTTGAGGCAGGGACTATCCCAACATTTAAGAAACATTTAGACAAGTACATGGATAGGACAGGTTTGGAGTGATATGGGCCAAATACGGGCAGGTGGGACTAGGACTTGTGTAACAGGGTCATGTTGTCCGGTGTGGGCACATTGGGCCGAAGGGCCTGTGTCCAAGCTGTAGTCTCTGATGGCTTTACGACTCTATATCTTGACCTGGACTTTGCAGATGATGGGAAGGCTTTGAGAAGTCCATTGTTTAATCCCGCACTACACAATACCACACCAATTATTGCGCTGCTTGAACCTCACAAATGTCGCCTAATGCAACTTAGCTTGTGGTCCACAATGTGGATGAGGTGAAATACAACAAAAGTGATATTATTGAATGCTGGTGAAAATGACCTCTGTGGGAAATGTACATTGCCTGCCTTCAGTGTGTGTCACAAGTACACATTTGTCACAAAGCAATCCAACCCAGAATGTTGCCAAGGTCTTAGACCATGCAGGAACATAATGATTCATTCCCTGCATCCAGAAACTGAAGAATTGTTTCCATAGATGAAATGAACAGTGATCAGTTCTGGGCACCATGTTATAGGAAAAATGTTATCAAGCTGGAAAGAGTACAGAGAAGAGTTACGAGGATATTGCCAGGACTCAAGCCTCTGAGCAATAGGGAGGGGTTGGGTAGGCTGGGACTCTATCCCTTGGAGTGCAGGAGGATGAGGGGTGATCTTGTAGAGGTGTACAAAATCATGAGAGGGATAGATCGGGTAGATGCACAGTCTCGCCCAGATTAGGTGAATCGAGGACCAGTGGACAAAGGTTTAAGGTGAAAGGGGAATGATTCAATAGGAATATGAGGGGTAATTCTTTCACACAAATAGCGGTGGGTGTATGGAATGAGCTACTAGATGAGGTAGTTGAGGCAGTGGTTATCCCAATGTTTGAGGAACTGTTAGACAGGCACATAAATGCGCCTACTCCTTCCCTCCAAAGATGCCGTCTGACCCACTAAGTTACTCAGCTTTTTGTGCGTATCTTAGGCACATAGATAGGACAGGTTTAGAGGGATATGGGCCAAATGCAGGGAGGTGGAACTCGTGTAGATGGGACATGTGGGTCGGTGTGGGCAAGTTGGGCCGAAGGGCCTGTTGCCACACTGTATGACTCTATGATTAATCAATCTCTTACAAGATCGCATAAGAACGAAGGGCCAAATGGCCTACTCCTGTGCCTCGATCTTTTAGATTTTTATCTACCTCCACTTCACATACGTCTAATGATCTGCCTTGCATCAACCCCGGGGGCAGAAATTTACAAAAAATCATAACTCTCCGAGAAAATAAATTTTAAACGACTGGCGGACTGGGGCCAACATGTCCCCAAGAATGTGACTCCTTCAATATGGTATGGGACTTTATTTGTCACATGTAATGAGGTACAGTGAAATTCATTTTTGGCTCAGTACAAGTATCACTATACATAAGCACTTAGATACATCTTGGATGAGCATCTCAGATACAGTACAAGTGAACAGCAATAGTACACTGAAACAGTGTATAGAGTCACCAGTTTGGCGCCATTTTCAAGTCCCAGTTGTTGAAAGTGTAGGGATCTTGATCTGACCACGAAGGCCTGTTGTCCTGCTGGCGTTGTAGGGTCGGCCTGGCCAAGTGTAGCCGTGATGTCCTCCGCCGCTGCTCCACCTCATGCAGTCCATGTACTCGGCCTCTTGGAGCGGCGCCCGGTCCAGCCGAGCCCCAGGATGCTGCAGGGCCTCCATCGGCCCACTTCACTGTCGAAGCCGTGCACGATCTATTTACTGTCCCACAGACGATCTACTTATTGGCCACCGTCCAACTCCTCCTTCTCTAGGCAGGAGAGCCAGGCCTTCCAGGTGGGTTTCGGTCTACGGCGCAGGTCCTTGATCTGAGGCGGACAAGTCGGGCCTACCGGGTGGGTCCACCATCCACGGCAGGCGAGTCCCCAGTCTGTGACAGGCAAGCCGGGCTTTCCAGGCACCCTTGTTCTGCGGTGGGCAAGCTGCATCTTCTGGCGGGTCATCAGTGTTCTGTCCTCAGTGTTCTGTCCGCACTGGACAGTCCAGGCCTGCTGGTGGATCAGGCCACAGTAGTGGCAATATCCTAATATCTACCCTGCTAACTCTTCTGAAAATCTTATATTTAAATTTAGTCACACTCATTCCTCTGAACTCCATGCAAATCAGAACCCCAGCTGTCCAGCCTCTCATGAAAGGACAACCCTCTCACTCCAGGAATTATCTGGGCAAATCTCCTTTGGACCGCCTCCAACACTACTATATCCTTTTTTTTCCCAAGTAAGGGATCAAAATCTATGTGCAATATTCTTGGATCGGCCTCACTAGCACCCTACACAATTACAACAAAACTCCCTATTCTTAAAGATAGACACAAATGCTGGAGTAACTCAACAGAACAGAGATAAGGAAGGGTAATGTGTGAAAAGGAGATATGAAAAGGGCTGCGGCGCAAGGAAAATGTAGAATAGATCACTGTTAGCTAGATGGTGACAACTAAGCAAACAGAGATGAAATGTAATTGGGGACAGTCAGAATGGTCAGAAAACTACGAAGGGGGAGGGGATGGAAAGAGAGGTAAAGCAGGGATTACTTGAAGTTAGAGGTCAATATTTAGGTGTAAGCTGCAGAAGCGAAATATGAGGTGCTGTTCCTCCAATTTGAGCAGGGTCTCACTGACAATGGAGGAGGCTCAGGACAAAAGGTCAGTGTGGGAATGGGAGGGGGAGTTAAAGTGGTTGGTAACCGGGAGATCAGGTAGGTTTGGGCGGACTGGGCGGAGGTGTTCCGCGAAATGCTCGCTGAGCCTGCGCTTGGTCTTGCTGATATACAGGAGTCCACACCTGGAACAGCAGATAAAGTAGACGAGGTTGATGGAGGTGTAAGTGAACCCCTGCCTCACCTGCAAAGACTATTTCTAAATTCTTATTCTTAAACCCCTTCCCAATGAAGGCGAAAATGCCATTTTTCTTCTTAATCACGTTGGACCTGCCTGTGATTCACACGACAGAATATCTGGTTCCTTCCGAACTTCACTTGGAGTCAGAGTGCGCACCGACCATGCGATCTCCGCACATTAACACTATCCTACACTAGAGACAATTTTTACATATACATCAAGCCAATTAACCTACAAACCTGTACGTCTTTGGAGTTTGGGAGGAAGTCGAAGATCTCAGGGAAAACCCACAGGTCACGGGAAGAATGTACAAACTCCATCCAGAGTAGAGGTACTTGGTTCCCCAAGGCAAACGTAGCCAGGATTGCAGCCTATCTACCACTGCGCCACCGTTTAAATGTATTGTACATTTTGTTATTCTACTTGCCTCAACTACCTCTGGCAACTTATTCCACATATGCAGAGCCTCTGCATGAAAAGTTGTCCCTCGGATTCCTATCTGAAGAAGGGTTTCGGCCCGAAATGTTGCCTATTTCCTTGGCTCCATAGATGCTGCCGCACCCGCTGACTTTCTCCAGCACTTTGTGCCTACCTCTGCATGAAATGTTGTACTTCGGATTCTTATATTAAATCTTTCCTATCTCACCTTAAAATAGGTCATCTAGTTTGTAACCCCCCTTCCCTGGGAAAAAGACTGCATGCACCCTATCTATTCCACTCATGATTTCATACACTTCCATAAGATCACCCGTCAACCTGTTGCCCTCATGGTATAAAGACCAATTCAGTCCAATCTCCTCTATAGCTGAAGGTGGATATACAATGGAAGACATTTAAAGACTGCATGGATGAACTACAAATATTGTTCATCCCAGTTTGGCAAAAGAATAAATCGGGGAAGGTAGTGCATCCGTGGATAACATGGGAAATCAGGGATAGTATCAAAGCAAAGGATGATGCATACAAAGTAGCCAGAAAAAGCAGCTTACCAGAGGACTGGGAGAAATTCAGAGACCAGCAGAGGAGGACAAAGGGCTTAATTAGGAAAGGAAAAATAGATAATGAAAGAAAACTGGCAGGGAACATAAAAACTGACTACAAAGGTTTTTATAGATATGTGAAGAGAAAGAGATTAGTTAAAACAAATGTAGGTCCCTTGCAGTCAGAAACAGGTGAGTTGATCATGGGGAACAAGGATATGGCGGACCAATTGAATAACTACTTTGGTTACGTCTTCACTAAGGAAGACATAAATAATCTATCGGAAATAGCAGGGGACCGCGGGTCAAAGGAGGAATTGAGTGAAATCCAGGTTAGTCGGGAAGTGGTGTTGGGTAAATTGAATAGATTAAAGGCCGATAAATCCCCAGGGCCAGATAGGCTGCATCCCAGAGTACTTAAGGAAGTAGCTCAGGAAATAGTGGATGCATTAGTGATACTCTTTCAAAACTCTTTAGATTATGGAGTAGTTCCTGAGGATTGGCGGGGTAGCAAACGTAACCCCTCTTTTTAAGAAGGGAAGGGAGAGAGAAAACAGGGGAATTACAGACCAGTTAGTCTAACATCGGTAGTGGGGAAACTGCTAGTCAGTTATTAAAGATGGGATAGCAGCACATTTGGAAAGTGGTGAAATCATTAGACAAAGTCAGCATGGATTTACGAAACGTAAATCCATGTCTGATGAATCTTCTGGAATTTTTCGAGAATGTAACTAGTAGCGTGGATAAGGGAGAACCAGTGGATGTGGTATATCTGGACTTCCAGAAGGCTTTCGACAAGGTCCCACATAAGAGATTAGTATACAAACTTTAAAGCATACGGCATTAGGGGTTCAGTATTGATGTGGATAGAGAACGGCTGGCAAACAGGAAGCAAAGAGTAGGAGTAAACGGGTCCTTTTCACAATGGCAGGCAGTGACTAGTGGGGTACCGCTGGGCTCAGTGCTGGGACCCCAGCTATTTACAATATATATTAATGATCTGGATGAGGAAATTGAAGGCAATATCTTCAAGTTTGCGAATGACACTAAGTTGGGGGGCAGTGTTAGCTGTGAGGAGGATGCTAGGAGACTGCAAGGTGACTTGGATAGGCTGGGTGAGTGGGCAAATATTTGGCAGATGCAGTATAATGTGGATAAATGTGAGGTTATTCACTTTGGTGGCAAAAACAGGAAAGCAGACTATTATTTAAATGGTGGCCGATTAGGAAAATGGGAGATGCAGCGAGACCTGGGTGTCATGGTACACCAGTCATTGAAAGTAGGCATGCAGGTGCAGCAGGCAGTGAAGAAAAGCGAATGGTATGTTAGCTTTCATAGCAAAAGGATTTGAGTATAGGAGCAGGAAGGTTCTAATTCAGTTGTACAGGGTCTTGGTGAGACCACAACTGGAGTAATGCGTACAGTTTTGGTCTCCAAATCTGAGGAAGGACATTATTGCCATAGAGGGAGTGCAGAGAAGGTTCACCAGACTGATTCCTGGGATGTCAGGACTGTCTTATGAAGAAAGACTGGATAGACACGGTTTATACTCTCTAGAATTTAGGAGATTGCGAGGGGATCTTATAGGGGGTTGGACAGGCTAGATGCAGGAAGATTGTTCCTGATGTTGGGGAAGTCCAGGACAAGGAGTCACAGCTTAAGGATGAGGGGGAAATCCTTTAAGACCGAGATGAGAAAGGATTTTTTCTCACAGAGAGTGGTGAGTCTCTGGAACTCTCTGCCACAGAGGGTAGTTGAGGCCAGTTCATTGGCTATATTTAAGAGGGAGTTAGATGTGGCTAAGGGGATCAGAGGGTATGGAGAAAAGGCAAGTACGGGATACTGAGTTGGATGATCAGCCATGATCATATTGAATGGCGGTGCAGGCTCAAACGGCCGAATGGCCTACTCCTGCACCTAATTTCTATGTTTCTATGTTTCTATACCTCAGGCCCTTGAATACTGGGAACATCCTCATAAATCTTCTAGCTTGATGGCATCTTTTCAATAGCAGGGTGACAAAAACTGAACACAATACTCTAAGTGCGGCCTCATCAACATCTTGTACAATGTAATACCATGTCTCCACTCAATTTCTTGACTTATGAAGGTTAAGTTGCCAAATGTCTTCTTCATCATCCTATCTATCTGCAATGCCAATTTCAGGCAAGCAAGTACTGCTACTCTGAGATCCCTAAGCTCTACAAGACCCAAGTCCCTACAGGTCACTGTGAACCTCCTACCCTAATGATGATGAAGATACTTTATTGTCACTTGGACCTAAGTGCAATGATATTTTTGTTTTTGCATACAAAGTACACAAAAAAGTCGCCACAAAAGTGCCGAAAAATTAACAAAATACTCCTCCCTTCTTCTCCTGCATCAGGTACTGCACCCACACACACACGGGCAAAGACTAAGCTGCCAGGATAAACCAGTGACTGCCAGCGTTGCCTCTTCAAACCCTATAATTGAGCTGCCAGGATAAGCCCGAGACCACCGGCGCCCCCTCTCGATGCAAGGGTGAACTGTGGGGAGAAACCCGAGACAGCCACGCCTCCTCCTTTCAGCACGGTGGCGCAGCAGTAGAGTTGCTGCCTTACAGTGCTAGCAGCGCCAGGGACCCGTGTTTGATCCCGACTACGGGTGCTGTCTGTACGGAGATTGTAATGTTCTCCACGTGACCTACGTGGGTTTTCTCCGAGATCTTCGGTTTCCTCCCACACTCCAAAGACGTACAGGTTTACAGGTTAATTGGCTTGGTATAAGTGTAAATTGCCCCTAGTGCGTGCAGGAGAGCGATAGTGTGCGAGGATCGCTGGTCGGCGTGGGCTCGGATGGACGGGGGGCCAGTTTCCGCACTGTATCTCTAAAAACTAAAAGATCAACAAGCCCGAGACCGAGGTCGGACATGCCCGAGATCGACAGATCAACCACACGTTTCCCGGTGACAAGGGACAGCGCCTCCATTGAGTTCTGGATTTTCTTGTCACTGTAAATAAAACATTTCACTCGAGATCACCCCTCCGTGAGTGTCGACATGGTCACTGCCAAACCCAGCGTCATGCCCAACTTTGCAATATCACAGCTTGGATGGTGAGGATGGGGTCAAGGATTGCTCAGCTGTGAGATCTGGATTCTTGAGTGAAAAACAAACTACTGGAGGAACTCAGCAGATCAGGCAAGATCAATGGAAGCCAATGAACAGACGGTGTTCCTGACTGAACCTGACCCAAAATGATAGCAATTGTCCTGCTCTGGTGGAGAGAATAAGAACCATCAACTTTTTCTGATGATGATCAATGATCTGATCATGTTCGAAATGCCTCTGATAATGATGTAACCTCGTGGGATTGATCAATCCTTGAGATAATGATTAACTGGTTAGTGCTAATGGCTGAATGACTTGGGGTGGTAATCAACCTCTGCGATAAAGACTGATCCTGCTCTGATAATGATAAACTCACCGTGATAAATATCGACCTACTTCTGATAATGATCGATAGCCCTCTTGTGATAATCACTAACCTGACCCGGAGCAACGATCGATCCACCACACTGTGATAGAAACATCCCGCAGCTGGTAAGCATTATCCCTGTCAAATTGGTCAGCCTAAATTCAAAAATCCCCCTCGACTAGAAAATCAATAATATCCCCCCAGAAAATCAACCACCCCACAGTGATAAACTCGCACCCCCGACAGCAATTGATCTAGTGGAGCTGCAAAGACCCGTCCAGTGACCGTGGCAATAATCACCTTCTTGAGAAAATCATCCTTATCCTGAGAAAATCACCCTCAACCCTTGATAATTACTCTCACCCTGTGATATTTACTCACACCCTGTGATAATTACTCACACCTTTGTGATAATTACTCACTCTGTGATAATAGTCAGGTTAAACGAGAACTTACCAGTTTGAAGTTTGATCTTGATTTTATGAGGAGTTACGTTGGTGATTACGTGAAGAAGACCCGCCAGGCTGCATGCGCACCAATCTATAAAGCAGCGGTATGAAATCACAAATAACAACACCGAAGTGACATAGTAAGATGCGTGACTCGAGAACTACCAGATAATCCTTTACGAGAGATGGTTGGGCGTGGCGGGCACGTAATCACCAACGTAACTCCTCATAAAATCAAGATCAAACTTCAAACTGGTAAGTTCTCGTTTAATCTTACTATTTTACTTCGGAGTCACGTGAGTGATTCCGTGAAGAGTTTAAAGCTTTGTGATTTCATGCCGCAAATCTCGGCATCCCACTGCATTGATTGACTCGAATGAGAAATTAATGCATTAGTAGTAACATTGCATTTAATGCAGTAATAAAGTTTATTTAAAAAATATAAACAAACAACAGTACCCCTCTATCCCAGGGCACTTTAAACAGAACTTAAAATAGCATTGGCAAACAGCCTTGGATCGGCAATCGGCCGATGATAGAAATTCTGAAACATCAGCTCATTTGCCCATCCAGCGGCCGCCAAAATATGGTCGACAGGCACGTCCCTCACCTTGGCCGCCGACGTAGCTGCTGCCCTAGTGGAATGAGATGTAAACACATCCGTGTTAATACCGGTATCAATCAAGACTTGTTTCAACCATCTCGAAATAGTATTAACTGACACTCTCTTATGTGGTTTTTTTATAACTGATAAACAATCCTGTCTCCATCTTACATAAACCCTCTGTAGCTGCAATGTATTGCATCAAATGTGTTTTTACGCATAAGGATGGATCCGTGGGATATGCTGAAAACACTATTTTGAACCCTGTGACACCTGGCCTGCTTTGTTTGAGGATTAATGTAAAACGTAACATTGTCTGCAGCAGTTTCGATTCTATCTAGCTGTAATATTTGTAACGCCTATACTATTTGTGCTGAAACCAATGCCATGAGCATGGCCACCTTCATGGTGATTTTGGTCAAAGACAAAGACGAGACAGGAAACCACTCACGCAGTACCCCAAGGACCATACTCACATCCCAAATTGCCATATATCTAGGTTTGGGAGTTCTGGAATTAAAAATCCCTTTCATTAACCGAACAACGAGAGGGTGAGATCCAATAGAATGTTTGTCTGACTTCATCACTAAATATGATGATAAAGCACTTCTTGCTGTAGTGATTGCATTATAACTTAGTCCTTCATCATAGTAGAGGGTTGACAGAAACTCTAGAACATGCAAAATACGTGCTGTACAATAGTCAATATTATAGTTAATATTATTTTTTACACAGTAAACTTCCCATTTTTTTACATAACAAATATACTGCTTTTGAGTACTCGCTCTCCAAGATGCAGTAAGCATGTCCACAGTTCGACCCGACAATCCATGCCCCAGATATGGCCTTCATAAAATCTGCAAAGTAACAAATCAATACGGTCATACAACAGATGGCATTCACCAGTTACCGGATGCACCAATAAATCCCTTCGTTTGGGAACAGCCATCAGGGGTTGTGTCATCAGCTGCAAGATCAATGGGTACCATGGCTGGGTAGGCCAGTCGGGTATCACCAATACACCTGAAGCCTCATCCTGCTTGATTTTAAGCAGACAATGATTTATGAGACAGAATGGTGGAAATGCATATATATACATACCACCCCAATTCAGCGAGAAAGCGTCAATCGCTACTGCCCCAGGATCTGGTTCCCGTGACACATATTTGGGAAGCTGGTGGTTTAGTCTGAATGCAAACAAGTCGATATCTGGCATTCCATATTTGATAATGATCTCATTGAACACGTCCCGATTCAACATCCACTCTATGTTGTCATGGAACTTTCGTGACCTGGTGTCTGCCACAGTATTGAATCTCCCTGGTAGATATATAGCTGAGAGCCTAATGTGTTTATCAATACACCAGATCCAGATTTGGTTTGCCAGTCTGTCACCAGATACCAACTTGATACCACCCATGTGATTAACATATGCTACTGCCATAGTGTTATCAATTTGGAGCTAAACATGCAGGCTGCTTTTGTTAGAACAATAAGCCTTGAGCCCATAAAATGCTCCTAAAAGCTCTAAATGGTTTATTCCCCATGTCTGCAGAAGCAAAGCTTCTTCCATACTCCATCTTCCTCTACAACTTGAACTTGTATCCATGGCACCCCACCCAAGTGCACTGACATCAGTCTGTAAGACCATGGAAGGTTGTTCTAGCATCACCGTGCTGAAACTACTGGAGACATGTTGGATCCACCATAGAAGATCAGTAACTGGATCTGCTGATAATTGCATGGGCCTATCATTATGACCTAATTGTACCCTGAGTGCCTGTTCCTTTGCTCTTTGTAATTGCTGATAATGCAAAGGCCCAAATTGGACTGCTGGAAAAGCTGCTACCAATTTCCCAAGCAGCCTTGCCACTTGTCTAATTGAAGGTTGTTGTTTGTTTAAAAGTGTTATACAATCTTCAATTAGCTCTACACTTTTCTCTCTGGGCAAGGTAATTACCTTCTTAAATGAGTCAATTGTGAAGCAAAAATAATCAATTGTGATAATTGGTGTCAACTTAGATTTTCCAAAATGGATGATAAACCCCAGTTTTTCAAGTGTGAATTTGACAACAAATTATTTTGTTTGTCCGATAATTAAAATATCATCCAAATAGGCCATATTTACATGGCCCTGACCTCCAAGTAGCCCCAAAATTGGTTTTAACCATTTAGTGAATACTGTAGGGGCTGAGGTTAAACTATTCAGTAGCGCCTTAAACCGCCATAATTGATTCATACAAATGAATTTAAAATACTTTCTATGCTCGCAATGGACAGGCACCGAGTAATAAGCGTCTTTCAGATTTATGGTTGCCATATAACAACCTCTGGAAATCAGTTGCTTGGCGGTAACCAAAGTTTCCATTTTGAAGTGTCTATAGAGTACAAATGGATTAAATTATGTAAGATCCAAAATGATTCTGCATCCTCCATCCTTTTTGGGCTTATATTTGACACTAATTGATGGACTTCATGAACCGTCTTCTCAATTACTCCTTTACATAATTTTTTTAGTTCAGTTTGAATCTCTAATAGCTCTGTTTGTGAAAACTAAAGTGTTCTGCTAGGAACATGTTGGAGAGGTAAATTACCATTTGGAATGAATTCAATCCGAAACCCTTGAATCACACTCCTGATAAACAGATCTGAAGTAAGCGGCTTCCATTCATCATAAAAAAGCCGTAATCTACCACCAACTTTTTCCTGTGTTACATTTAATATGTTTTTATGAGAACCAGGCCCACCTACCTCTCTGGTAACTGGTGCACCCTGCTGACTCCAGCCTGATGGTTGCTCGTGCTCTAGCCAAAGGATACCATCCGTGCCCCTGCGCTGAGGACAGGCTTGTCCCTGGTGTAGCCCCGGACGCTGAGGTGGTTCTGTAAGGATACTTCCTCTTCAGCGGTCTGCCGGTCATCATTGGTCTCATCAGGCTCATTGATTTTGCTTCTTCATTTATCTCTTTGACCTGCTTGGTAAGGTCTGCACCAAACAGTAGATCAGGTGGTTAGATATTTGTTGGCTTACAAAGCGCAGCATATCTGGGATTAATGGTGGGTCTAATAGCCCTTTTCCGGAGACAATTGATCTCAAAATGGGTGTTACATAACAACCCTAGAGCCTCTTGATGTGATCTGGTCACATAACCACCATCCATTGTTCTTGCAAATGCCGTAATGCCAGAAGCCAATAATTTTAGGACCCTCTGCATCTTAATCTCTTGACTTCGCATGCCGGGACCCATCTGACCTCATATAACCTGATTCACAGTTGGTACTTTTAACAACTCACAGTTGCTTGGAGGCTCATGTTTCTTGGCTGTCTCATCCATAGTGAGCTCCTGGAGTTGATGAGAAACCATATAATGTATTGTGGCAGCCAGCTCTTCACCTTAGCGACTCTCCTGCTCCTGATGGGACAGCAAATGGTACTGCCAGTGGTGGAACATCTGGTAACTGCACTGTTTCTCCTGGCTCAACCTCCCCCATCAGATTCGGGATCAGGACTGATCTGACCCTTTGCACTCCCTTCAAAAGAGAAAGGGTTATCCAGCAGCACTGTTGCTGCTGGCGCCTCTGGTACTGACACTCCTTCTCTTGGAGTGAAGTTCTCTGGAAGACTGTGTGCAACAGCTCCTCCACTTGGGATAGGTGTGAACACACTCTATCCAGCCCTGGTGAGGAATCATCCCCCGACTCCATGGGCCTAACAGACGTTTCAGGTGCCTTGCGCCCTAATGGCGCTGGCTCTGTGCTGTGTAGCACTAAGTCTGCAGTCGCTAACTCTGTAGCTAGCGACTGTACAGGGGTATGAGGCAGGGCTTCCATGCCTGAGGTGCCGCGGCTGGTTACAACTCGCCGCTTTCCCTTTCCTGTTTTGTCCAAGCTAGCGATCGACAGATAAGTGTAAGGGCCAGCACAGACTCGAACTCCACTGAAAGTTTTGTCACTTACCTGGAATCTGAATACTTACCGCTGGAGCAGCTCTGTTCCTCGCAGCCTCCGTGCGTTAATGCGGCTGACGTACTGGTGCGCATGCGGCCTGGCGGGTCTTCTTCACGGAATCATTCATGTGACTCCAAAGTAAAATTACTCTGTGATAATTACTCACACCTCTGTGATTATTGAATTGGTGTTCAATATAAGTAGGGAATGTTGGGTAATAAATATCTCTCTCTCGTGATCCAGGCAACCAGCGTGTAAGTGGGTATTCATTCTGCCGTCCGGAATATAACAAAATTGGCGATGAGGATGGGATAGAGTTTGTGAACTCATCCTTTAAATACAGTGCATGAACCTTTTTGCAACATGCAGTATTGTTTAACATTTTAAACAGTAATTACGGATTTGTGTCGCAGTTGTTTGCAAACTGGACCCGATGGGCCATTGATCCTTCTATGCAGTGGACTGTAGTTTAAAACAGTAGTTGCAAAAATCATCGAGAGTTTGTCAGGCTATCTCTATGTTGTGTCTACGTGGCATGATTCCATCCTTGGGATTGTATAAGATTTTTTTTGTCGAGTTCCTCAAACTGAACACCCTTTGTACAGCTAAGTTTTAGAAGAATTGTAATACCAGAACAGACAGGAAATCGGGGTTTTTGAACGGTCTTAAAAAAAAGAGAATGACACGATGGCAGCGTCCATGGGCTACTTTGGAAACCTTGGCACTTTTGACAAGAGTAGAGAGCCGTTTAGCTCCTATATGGAGAGAACAAACATGTTTTTTCACGGCAAACAACATAAGGGAGATTGGTGGTGAAGGAGAGATAGTGGCTGAAACAAATAAGACTGTTTGCAAACACATGAAAGTGATTCTGCTCACGGAGATTGGTCTTGAAGTGTACGGCACACTCGTGAATCTCCTTGCGCCCATAATGGCAAAAGATGTGCCATTCAATGACGTTATGAAGAAGTTTGAGGAACACTTCAACCCAAAGCCTCAGGAAACATTTGGCACTAGAAACCAGAAGTAGAATGAGACAATCAATGAATACATTGTTGCTTTGAAAAACTTAACTTTGCACTGTATCTTTGGAACCTTTCTCAGACAGATTTGTTTGTGGTCGAGTGGATGAACAAATTCAGTCCAAACTCATGAACCCTGCAGATCTTACATTCGAGAAAGCATGCAATATTGTTACCACAATGGAGATGGCATCAAAGAATGCTCGCGAGTTTCATCCACCACGGACTGCAGTGGCCATTTACAGTCACAAGGCAGAGCCTATGGCCAAACCAAGAGGCACTAAACAAACACCAAAGTGTGGCGGGGTGCCGGGTTCAGTCAGTTGTTATTGTTGCAACGGTAATCACTCATCCCAATGTTGTCAGTTCAAAATGGCCACATGCTATAACTGCCAGCGAAAGGCCATATCGCCTCAGCATGTCGGGCCAAGCTTAAAGCAGGAAACCAACAATCTGCGGGAAACAAGCAACAACACCAGAGAGGAGTTCACAACTTGGAGATGAACTCAGATGGAAATGAACTTGGGTTGTACACCATTTATGCAATCAATATCGATAAGCCTACAACCAGCCAAGGCAAGGACTTTCAATAGACAATAGACAATAGGTGCAGAAGTAGGCCATTTAACCCTTCGAGCCAGCACCGCCATTCAATGTGATTATGGCTGATCATCCCCAATCAGTACTCCGTTCTTGCCTTCTCCCCATATCCCCTGACTCCAATATTTTTCAAGAGCCCTATCTAGCTCTCTCTTGAAAGCATCCAGGGAACCTGCCTCCACCGCCCTCTGAGGCAGAGAATTTCACAGACTCACCACTCTCTGTGAAAAAAAGTTTCCTCGTCTCCGTTCTAAATGGCTTACTCCTTATTCTTAGACTGTGGACTCTGGTTCTGGACTCCCCCAAAATCGGGAACATGTTTCCTGCCTCTAGCAAGTCCAAACCCTTAACAATCTTATATGTTTCAATGAGATCCCCTCTCATCCTTCTAAACTCCAGAGTGTACAAGCACAGCTGCTCCATTCTCTCAGCATATGACAGTCCCGCCATCCCGGGAATTAACCTTGTAAACCTACACTGCACTCCCTCAATAACAAGAATGTCCTTCCTCAAATTAGGGGACCAAAACTGCACATAATACTCCAGGTGTGGTCTCACTAGGGCTCTGTACAACTGCAGAAGGACCTCTTTGCTCCTTTATTCGATTCCTCTTGTTATAAAGGCCAACATGCCATTCACTTTCTTCACTGCCTGCTGTATCTGCATGCTTACTTTCATAGACTGATGTACAAGGACCCCCAGATCCCGTTGTACTTCCCCTTTTCCCAACTTGACGCCATTTAGATAGTAATCTGCCTTCCTGTTTTTGCTACCAAAGTGGATAACCTCACATTTATCCGCATTAAACTTCACCTGCCATGGACCTGCCCATTCCCCCAACCTCTCCAAGTCACCCTGCATTCTCATAGCATCCTCCTCACAGTTCACACTGTCACCCAGCTTTGTGTCATCTGCAAATTTGCTAATGTTACTTTGAATCCCTTCATCCAAATTATTGATGTATATTGTAAATAGCTGCGGTCCCAGCACTGAGCCTTGCAGTACCCCACTTTCGAACTAAACTATTGATAAATGAGTAGTTAATCGATATGTGTATTGACATGGCAGCAAATTGTTCGGTCATGAGCAAAGACCTGTACGAAAAAAGTTCCCATAGATACCATTGTTTGAGAATAAGGTCAAGCTGAGAACCTACTCGGGCGAAGTTTTGGAGACATGCAGACAAATGAACTGTAAAGTTCAGCATACTGGTCAGTCAGTAACACAGTCCATCATAGTAGCCAGCTACAGCAATAAACCAACCATCCTTGGAAAGGATTGTCTGAGTAGAATAGAGTTAGACTGGAAGAACATTTTCAGCGTCAATTTGTCCAAATCACGTCTTGAAAACGTCATAAGCAAACATGCAAACATTTTTGCTGACAGTTACACGGGGATAACAGGGTACTCTGCACACATTCGACTTAAGTAAGATGTGAGACCTGTGTATTGTCGACCAAGACCTGTACCATGTGCACTAAAGCAACAAGTGGAGGAAGAACTTGACAGCTTAGAGTGGAATGGAGTATTTGTGAAGACAGACCAGAGGAACTGGGCAACGCCAATTGTGGCCGTTCCCAAGGCCGACAAAACTGTTCGACTATGTGGTGATTACAAAGTCACAATCAACCAAGCTGTTGATGACGAACAATATCTGTTACCAAACTCGCAAGATCTGTACTCATAACTTAGCGGTGCAAGAGTCTTCACTAAACTGGAATTGTCTCACGCTTACGCCCAACTCAATGTCGACAAGGAAAGTCAGCAGTGCTTGACTATCAACACACTCGGGCTTGAATTCATATACAAATCTGCCCTATGGTGTGAAATCATCCCCAAAAAATGTCCAGTCTGTCATGGTTAAAATGTAACAAGGCATTCCGTGTGTGTGCAACCAGGATTACCTACTAATATTCACATAGGGCATGGTAGAACATCTGGAAATCCTTGAGCAAGTTCTCACACAACTGACTGCCACAATGTCAAACTGCGACAAAGTAAATGTGCATTTGCGCAGAGGTGGTCTACCTTGGACTCAAAGTAGATGCCAACGGACTTCGCCCTGTGAAGGCGAAAGTTGAAGCAATAGTGAATGCTCCAAAACCCAACAATGTGTCAGAGCTACGATCATGCCTTGGGATGGTGCAGTTCTATGCACGATTACTTCCAGATTTAGCAACTGTGCTAAAGCCACTACATCAACTGCTACAAAAAGATGTGAAATGGACGTGGGGAAAGGAACAGCAACGTGCATATGATATCTGCAAGGAAAACCTGACAAGTGACAAACTCCTTGTTCACTACGATACGACACATGATATGAAACTTGCTTGTGATGCTTCAAGCTATGGTGTAGGTACCGTGATCTCCTACGTAATGAATGACGGACAGGAAAAGCCTATTGCTTTTACATCCCTCACCCTATCACCGAGTGAGCGTAATAATGCACAGATAGGAAAGGAAGCACTCAGCATTGTGTAGGAATCAAGATATTCCATCAGTTTCTTCTCGGCAGACCATTCACCTTAGTGACAGATCACAAGCCTCTACTAGTGATACTGGGTCCCAAGCCAGCTATACCTTCCATGGCGGCATCAAGGATGCAGCACTGGGCAATTTTGCTGTCCCAGTATGTCTACAAGGTGAAGTACAGAAGCTCCAAGTGCAACGCAGTTGCAGATGCGTTGTCCCGGTTGCCCCATGAGAACTCTGACGTGGGAAGGGAGAACTAAATCTACACACTGCAAGTTGTAGATGAAATCTTTCCTGTGACTGCAACAGAAATTGCAGCAGAAACAGAAAAAGACACTGTGCTGAAGTGGGTCTATGAACAGACATTGAAAGGTTGGACTTAAAACTCAGAGCTGAAGTCTTTCCAATATCAACGCCATGGATTATCATGTGAGCAGGGATGTATTAAGTGGGGTTACAGAGTGGCTGTACCAGAGTCTTTGAAAAACAAAATTATGAATGAACATCATGCCAAACATCCTGGCATAGTATGCATGAAGTCAATTGCCAGAGGTTTTGGTATTGACAGTGACATCGAGTCACTGGTGAGCAAATGAGCGTCTGTCAAAATTGCCAGAGTAAACCACCAAAAACACCACTGCAACCCTGGTCATGGCCAAGTAGAACTTTTCAGAGAGTTCATGTAGATTTTTGTGAAAAGGGTAATGATCACATTCTGGTACTAGTATATAGTCATTCCAAATAGATTGAGGTTAAGCATATGGGGTCAGGCACTACTACTGAGTGTACCATAGATGAGTTGAGATCCATTTTTGCATGCCATGGTTTACCGTAAAATAACTTGTTTCTGATATCGGGCCTCAGTTTCATTCAGAATGGTTCAAAGAGTTCATGCAGCAGAATGGTGTAAAACACACACTTGTTCCTCCATACCATCCTGCCTTGAATGGGACAGCGGCAAGGTCTGTTAGAATTGTCAAAGATGCACTGATGAAACAGGTTTTGCAGAGTAATTCA
Organism: Okamejei kenojei; assembly: GCA_035221665.1. NCBI lineage: Eukaryota > Metazoa > Chordata > Chondrichthyes > Rajiformes > Rajidae > Okamejei > Okamejei kenojei. Next base: position 4,609,833 of record CM069150.1, on the reverse strand, counting down.
AAGCTCAGCATGAAACATCGTTTGGCTAGTTTCTTGCTGAAGTATGGAACCACACAACGCACAACAACAGGTTACTCACCTGCAGAACTGTTGATGAAGAGAAGGCTAAGAATGCGCCTAAGTCCAGTTCAAACCAATTTGGCCTTGACAGTTGAGCAAAAACAGTTGTCAAAAACGTCACTTTGACTCCCACAAAAAGGAGAGGTACTTCAAGCCAAATGAGCAGGTTCATGTTTTGAGTCCTCCCAACAAGTTCTGTCAAGACAAATGAGATGTTGGGAAAATAGTGGAAGTGTGTGGAACAAAAAGATACTTAGTTGAAGTTGGAGATAGGATCAAAAGTGTTCATGTTGATCAAATGATTCCTGCCAAAGATGAACCAAAAACTGAGCATGAAGTCCTAATCCCTGAGTATTTATCTGAAAGTGAGTTGGAAGAGACCGCCATGATTGTAACACAAAGTTCAGTTAGTACAGACAAAGATACAGATTCCTCTGGTCAAAGTCAGGGTACTAAAACAGAGCTAAACAAGCCTACAGTTGAGTCAACACCAAACCTGTTACACCTGTTACTGTTAGACGATCAGGCAGGATCCGTAAACCAGTAGTCAGGTTAGGTTTGTAAGTTAAATAAATCACTGCACAAATAAAACAAAAATGTGCAGATATGTAAAATAAATAAATTATGTGATCATTTAAAATATCATGAAAACTGGTTTAAATCGAGTATCACCACAACAATATTGTAACTGAGTACATAGATTTAATACTTAAAAAAAGGAGAGCAGTGTAATGTACTCATACATATTCATGTATATGTTAATGAGTTGGTGTTCAATATAAGCAGGGAATGTTGGGTAATACATCTCTCTCTCATGATCCAGGCAACCTGCGTGTAAGTTGTTATTCATCCTGCTGTCCGGAATATAACAACCATCACCAGCTGATAATCCTCTTGTTGCTGATTACTTCCCTCCTCTTGTGATAATCACACTCACTCATTGATAATCACCCACCCGTGGGATTGCCCTCCCTGTTATTACCAACCTCTCCTGCGGCAATAACCCTAAACTGCAGATAAATACCCCCACTCCCCTTGATAATCACCGCCCCCTGGTGACAATCACTCTCACTCTGTGATAGTCACACACCCGTGATCATCACACCCACTAGATGATTATCACCTCTGTGATATTTAGGTCTGTGACGAACGTCACCATTCCTTCCCCCAGAGATGCTGAGTGTCCCGCTGAGTTACTCCAGCATTTTGTGTCTCTCTTCTGTGATATTTATGTTCACCCTGTTTTAATAACCCTATCACCTGCTGATAATTACCTTCACCTTGTGATAATTACGTTGCGGTGCAGCGGTAGAGTTGCTGTCTTACAGCACCAGAGACCCGGGTGTGATCTTGTCTACGGGTGCTGTCTGTACGGAGTTTGTACGTTCTCCCCGTGACCTGCCAGTGGTCTAGTGCTCTCTAGTGCTCTCCCAGTGCTCTAGTTTCCTGCCACATTCCAAAGACATACACGTTTGAAGGTTAATTGTAAATTGTCCTTACTGTGTGTAGGATAGTGTTAATGTGCGGGGGATCGCTACTTGGCGCAGTCTCGGTGGGCCGAAGGGCCTGTTTCCACACTGTATCTCTAAACTAAGCTAAATTAAACATTGATAATCACCCTGCTGCTGTGATAATCACCCTGCTGCTGAGAGTCAACCTTTCTCTCTGTGATAATTTTACATCTGTTGATAATTTTCCAACCTTTGGTATAATCTCCTTCTGTTATAATCACGCTCGCTCACCCTGTGCTATTCCACCCAATGTTAATCATCCTTCACCATGAGATAATCACCTTACCCCCATGATAAACACCATTATAGGACGGCACTATGGCACAGCAGTAGAGTTGCTGCCTTAGAGTACTTACAGAGACCCGGGTTCGATCATGACTACCGATGCTGTCTGTACGGAGTTTGTACATTCTCCCCGTGACAGCATGAGTTTTCTCTGAGATCTCCTATTTCCTCCCACATTCCAAAGACGTGACAAAGGTTTGCAAGAAAATTGGCTTGGTATGAATGCAAAATTGTCCATAGTGTGTGTGGGATAGTGTTAATGTGCAGTGCAGACTAGTTGGGCCGAAAGGCCTGTTTCCACATGACTATGCTGCCCATTCACTGGCACATGGGTTCTGGAAATTCTTGTTTCTCAATGAAATGAAACTCAACCTTCTCAAACTTTTCTGAAACTATGAATGATTGTGTGAAAGGTAACTATAAAACAATTTTGTAAACTATATCCTTTAGAGTTCATGTGTCATTTTAAATCAGTTCCTCACCATGGCATGGTGGCACAACGGTAGAGTTGCTGCCCTACAGCGCCAGGGTTCGATCCTGACTACAGATGGTGTCTGTACAGAGTTTGTACATTCTCCCTGTGACCTGAGTGGGGTTTCCCCAGGAGCTTTGATTTCCTACCACACCAAAACCATACAGGCTTGTACGTTAATTGGCCTGTCTTGGTAAATTGTCCCTAGTGTGCGTAGGATAGTGTTAGTGTGCGGGTTTGCCGGTTAGCGCGGGCTCGGTGGGCCGAAGGGCCTGTTTCTGCACTGTATCTCCAAACAAACATCTTCCTAAAATTATTGTACTACATGAAAGATATCACAGAATTTGTATTCTTTCTCCAAGTGGAAAAAATAATAAAACATTGTGTGAATGTGTACAATGCATGTTCGTGAATCTGCAGATCTGGGAGTCGGGATCAATGAAAAATAAAACAGCATGTTGGTTGCTATCTGTAATTGTGAAATTTGAATTGATATTAACCTTCTAAAGGAAATTGTACATACAGTATTGTATGTGAAGAGAAAATAGAAGGGCTAAGAGGAGAGAATGGTTTAAGTGGAAAGATAGAGAGATGGCAAGATTATAAATTCTTCTGGGAGGTTCAGATGTGTCAGAAGCTGTAAACACTCTCCCCAGAGGCCCAGCATAAATTGGAGAAACAGCACCTCATATTTCGCTTGGTTAGCTCACACCTCAGTGGTATGAATATTGACTTCTCTAACTTCAAGTAACCCTTCCTTTCCCTCTCTCTCCATCCCTCCCCTTCCCAGTTCTCCGACCAGTCTGACTGTGCCCAATTACATTTTATCTGTTTGCTTCCCCTAGCTAACAATGATCTATTCTAAATTTTCCTAGACCTCCACCTCCTTTGATGTCTCATTTTCACATCTTACCCTTCCATATTTCTAGTTCCCTTCTTCCCCAACTCTTAGTCTGAAGAGTGGTCTCGACCCAAAACATCACCTATTCCTTCTCTCCAGAGATGCTGCCTGTCCCGTTGAATAACTCCAGCATTTTGTGTCTATCTTCGGTTTAAACCAGTATCTGCAGTTCTTTCCTACATACTTTTTCTCCTTCACTCATTCTAATCTTATTCCTAGCATCTGGATTAAGCTCCTGCTGCCGTTGGTGCTTCAGGTTCATTGAATTCCTTTTCTGGGATTGCAATGGCTTTCACTGCTGTCAAAATTCGATGAAATCGCAAGCACTTTTAGCAGAGATTTTACTTCGGAGTCACGTGAGTGACTACGTGAAGACCCCGCCCGCACGCATGCGCGACATATCGTCGAACGCATTGCGAAGCGACATGCAGGAGGAGTGCTGCTCCTCCAGCGTAAGTCCGCAGGTAAGTGTGAGGTTGTTCGTCGGCTCTGTGTTGTTGCATTTCAGAGCGCACCATGGAGTCCAGGACAAAGTCCAAAAGAGCCGCTGCCAAAGTTGCTGCTGAGGACCGCAGTCGAGTTCTCCTGAGCTGCTGGTTCAATCCGCAGCCCCCGACTTCACGCCGCTACAAGGTGCTCCTCGGACTGGCGGCAAAACCACCCGAAAGTCGGGCAGGTCCGCTGACTCGGCTGAGTCCGGACCGGAGTTCACCCCATTGCGGAAAGCGATGGCGGTCGACTGTCCCGCATGGAGCGGATGGTGGAGCAATTGCTCCAACGTGACCTACTGCAGCAGGGGTATGGTCACAGTGGGTATCTTAACAGACCCACGGCAGCATCCTTTTCAGGACTGCCAAATGTCTCACCCGCCTTACAGGGGAGCATTAGGAGACAGAACTGGGCTGACTCTGAAGTAGGGGGCATGGCTGAAGATACATCTATGCTAGGGGTGCTATTGGGTATGGTCACGAAAATTTGCGATGCCTACCCAAAAAGGGCTGCCGTTATATCCGCAAAAACAGGAAAGCGGACTATTATTTAAATGGTGGCCGATTGGGAAAAGGGGAGATGCAGCGAGACCTGGGTGTCATGGTACACCAGTCATTGAAAGTAGGCATGCAGGTGCAGCAGGCAGTGAAAAAAGCGAATGGTATGTTAGCTTTCATAGCAAAAGGATTTGAGTACAGGAGCAGTGAGGTTCTACTTCAGTTGTACAGGGTCTTGGTGAGACCACACCTGGAGTATTGCGTGCAGTTTTGGTCTCCAAATCTGAGGAAGGACATTATTGCCATAGAGGGAGTGCAGAGAAGGTTCACCAGACTGATTCCTGGGATGTCAGGACTGTCTTATGAAGAAAGACTGAATAGACTTGGTTTATACTCTCTGGAATTTAGGAGATTAAGAGGGGATCTTATAGAAACTTACAAAATTCTTAAGGGGTTGGACAGGCTAGATGCAGGAAGATTGTTCCCGATGTTGGGGAAGTCCAGGACAAGGGGTCACAGCTTAAGGATAAGGGGGAAATCCTTTAAGACCGAGATGAGAAAGACTTTCTTCACACAGAGAGTGGTGAGTCTCTGGAACTCTCTGCCACAGAGGGTAGTTGAGGCCAGTTCATTGGCTATATTTAAGAGTGAGTTGGATGTGGCCCTTGTGGCTAAGGGGATCAGAGGGTATGGAGAGAAGGCAGGTACGGGATACTGAGTTGGATGATCAGCCATGATCATATTGAATGGCGGTGCAGGCTCGAAGGGCTGAATGGCCTACTCCTGCACCTAATTTCTATGTTTCTATGTTTCTATCCAAGGTTGGCAGCCAGTATCAATTACATGGCAACTATCCAGCTGCAAGAGCAAGCCATTAATGACACGACAGCCAAGTACTTAGCTCCGGAGAATTGCGTCTCCCTCAATGTGCCTGCTGTTAACAACCCCATTTGGGGTAACATGAGCCCTGGCATCAGGAGCCAGGAAGTCAAACTCCAGAAGATCCTCAAACTACTGGCTGCTGGGATTACGGCCGTTGCCAGGACAGTGGACGGAGTTGAAAAGCCGGAGGAGCTGCAGGACGCTCTAGCTCTCCTATGTAACACTCAATATGAGATAAACAATTACAGGAAGTGTGTCATCCGGCCTGCACTCAACCCCAAATTCGCGGGGTTGTGCAGACCCAGCAGTGCACAGCCACCAACATTGCTATTCGGGGACAACCTGCCTAAACAGGTCAAAGACCTCGATGAAGAGGCGAAGGCAATTGGCATGATTAAGGTGCCGGCTGCCAGCAAGTCCCCATACCAGCGGCGGCAGCACCCCTATGCATCCACCAGCAGACAACGCTACAGCGATAGACCACCTGCTGGTGAAAGCTCGAAGGCCGTTCAACTTGCTCAACGGTCTTTTTTAGACCATGGCCCAGCACGGCCTTCTTGGAAGGTGCGCCAACCTCATACCACAGCGACTCCACATCACAAGAAACAAGGACAGAGGCAACCAACGCAGCACCGCCAGTAACCATGGAGGTAGGTGGGTCTGCTTGCCTCAGGAACATCGCTTGTTTAAACTCCTCACGGGTTGGGGGATGGTTGCACTTGTTTCGGGATGCATGGAGTACTTTAACCTCTGATCCTTTCATACTGGAAAGTATTCAGGGATATAAAATTGAATTTGTTCACAAACTCCCTTCCCCTGTTCAGCATACACCTAGTCGAAAGTTTGTACTTTCACAAAAAGAAAAGACAGGTCATGCTGAACTCTTAAGACTAAATTCAAAAGGGGTAATTGAGAAAACCAAAAGAGAGTCTCATGAGTTTGTATCAAACATTTTCACTAAAAATAAAAAAGACGGCGGATGCCGCATCATTATAGATTTGACTGAACTGAATACTTTCGTGTAGCATGCCCATTTCAAAATGCAAACCTTTGTCACGGCCAAACAGCTAATTTCCAAACGGTACTTCATGGCTTGCATCGACCTAAAGGATGCATCCTATATTCAGTACCAATAGACAAGGATCATCGCAGATATTTGAAATTTGTGTGGATGGGGCAGCTCTGGCAGTATAAAGCGCTGCCTAATGGATTATCATCAGCACCCAGTTTACCAAATTATTAAAACCAGCTTTAGCGTGTCTCAGGAAACAAAAACATATTGTTATGGCTTACCTCGATGATATTTTAATCATGGGAAAAACCTTGGAGTTGGCCAAACTGGCTGTCTCAGCCACCGAGCACCTATTTCAAAAGCTGGGATTTATCATCCATCCAGATGAATCAAAATTGATGCTTTCTACCACTATGGACTATTTGGGTTTCACAATTGACTCTGTTCATATGTCTGTCACTTTGCCACCGAACAAAGCGTCAGACTTGATAGAAGCATGCAACAGCCTTACTGGCATCAGGAAACCATCTATTCGGCAAGTAGCCAGAGTGATTGGGAAGCTTGTGGCTGCTTTTTCAGCCACACAATTTGGGCCACTGCATTCCAAAACCTACAAAGGGCAAAAATAGCAGCACTCAAGCACCATGCGGGCCATTTTGACAGGCCAATGCAATTACCAGGGAAAGCAAAATTGGAATTACAATGGTGGATAGACGATGCTCGACATTGCTCTAACCCCATCACAATCACAAATCCCTCGGTTATACTACAAACTGATGCCAGCGCAAAAGGTTGGGGAGCAACTAGTACCACCTCCAGTTGTGGTGGTAGATGGAGTGCACATGAATTTACCCTACTTCCGGCACTAGGAATTAATTATCTAGAAATGCTGGGAGCATTTCATGGACTCTGGGTTTACTGTTCGGACATGCACCATCTGCACGCACGTTTACAGATTGATAATACCACTGTGGTGGCTTATATCAATCATATGGGTGGAATAAAGTCGATATCCTGTGACAAATTGGTCAATACAATCTGGCACTGGTGCCTAGAAAGGAGCATTTGGATATCAGCCACTTACCTTCCAGGTAGGCTAAATACAGTGGCGGACACCAGGTCACGCAAGTTTAATGACAACACCGAATGGATGTTGGACTGCAAAGTGTTTGCCAACATTGTAGATCGGTATGGAACACCAGATATTGACCTTTTTGCATCCAGACTCAATCACCAAATATCAATGTATGTTGCATGGGAACCAGACCTTGGGGCAGCAGCGATGGACGCTTTCTCGCTACACTGGCGGGATTTGTTTTTCTATGCATTTCCCCCCTTCTGCCTCATCAGTCGGGTCTTACAAAAAATTAAACAAGGCTCCGCATCGGGTATTCAGGTTGTGCCCGACTGGCCTACTCAGCCATGGTTCCCTGTGGTACTGGACATGGCCTCAGAACCATGCATTCCAATAACTAAACGTCCGAGTTTATTGGTACACCCTGTGACAGGGGAGAGTCACCCGTGCCATGGCGGGTGATAAATCTATTGGTTTGCAGGGTTTGAAAAGGCCACTTCTGGATTATGGACTCTCGGACCGAACAATCAATATCATCACAGCATCCGGCAGGGAGTCCACCAGGAGACAGTACCTCACTTACATGAAGAAATGGGAGGTGTTCTGCACAAAAACGAACACCACATATGACACAGCCACCATCACGGAAGTGCTGGAGTTCCTGGCAAGCCTTCATTTCGATGAAGGTTTGAGCAACAGTGCCATAAACTGTGCCAGAAATGCCCTATCCAATTATCTCGGATGAGGTTGCAATCTCCTAACAGTGGGGTCTCACCCTTTGGTGTCGAAACTAATGAGGGGAATATTTAATTCAAATCCCCCCAGGCCTAGATATTCCCAGACCTGGGATATCGGCATTGTAGTAACCATGCTCCGAGGGTGGGCACCAATAACATATTTTTCATTGGACAAACTGACCTACAAAATGGTCATGCTGATGGCACTCGTGACGGCGCAATGGGTCCAGTCCCTACACAAGTTAAGTATGGACGCCATGGTTATAACCAACAGCAAGGTAACTTTCTTTATACAGGGGTTACTCAAGCAAGACAGGCCTGGATCATCTGGCCAAAAGTTGGATTTCCTGGCCTACCCCGTAGACAGCCGTTTATGTATAGTGACCCAACTTTCATGCTACATAGAGGTCACCAAGGGTCTCAGGGGCACGGAGAGGGCTTTGCTTATAAGCCACAAATGCCCTCATCATAGAGTCACCGTGCAAACCATTTCAAGATGGTTAAGGGTGGTATTGGGTGCAGCGGGGGTGGACACTAACGTGTTTAAATCTCACTCCACAAGGGCTGCATTCACAGAGCTTTGAAATCTTCATGTAGTCACTCACGTGACTCCAAAGTAAAATAGTAAGATTAAATGAGAACTTACCAGTTTGAAGTTTGATCTTTATTTTATGAGGAGTTACGATGAGGGATTACGTGCCCTCCGCTCCCAAACCCTCTATTATAAAGGTCAACTGGTATGCTAGTTCTCTTATCTTACTATGTTAGTCAACTCTGGTATCTGTGATTTCACACTGCTGCTTTGAAGAATGTCGTGCATGTGTGCTGGCGGGGTCTTCACGTAATCCCTCATCATAATTCCTCATAAAATAAAGATCAAACTTCAAACTGGTACGTTCTCATTTAATCTTACTATTAATTCAATGTTGCCCCAAAGCAAAATTGTGTTCTCGCCAGAGTTTAATGTCAGTGAACTAAAAGAAAATGTCATCACACTTTAAAAGATGGATGAATCAACAAGTGATTGGATGATTCAATTTAGTTTAGAGATACAGCACAGAAACAGGCTCTTCGGCCCACTGAGTCCACACCGACCAGCAATCCCCGCACATTAACACTATCCTACATACACTAGGGACAATATTTTACATTTATACCAAGCCAATTAACCTACATACTTGTGCGTCTTTGGAGTGTGGGTGGAAACTGAAGATCTTGGAGAAAACCCACACGGGTCAAGGGGAGAACGTACAAACTCCGTACAGACAGGACCCGTGGTCAGGACTCGTGTTGTACCGTTCCATCATCTATGTTCCAAATGCCGATGCTGGAATATTAAGATAACTAGAGTGCTAGAGGAACTCAACAGGTCAGGCAGCATCTCTAGAGTGAATGGACAGGTGACATTTCAAGTCTGGACCTTTCTTTGAAATGTCATTGTTCCGTTACTGGTGCATATTGTTATGTATTGCCGGGAACAATAACCACAAGGGAAGAATTAATATAATAGTAATTAACTAATTACCTTCAAACGTGAAACATCATGGCAACTTACAAAAAATGACTGCAGCCTTTGAGATGGAGTCCCGCCAAGTCCCACGAAAGTCCCACATCACCGTCAGGGATGCCGACACACATGCCCATAAGAGGCCGATATGCTTGGACGTAAGTGAACTGCTCGGAACTTATGACCATTGGGTAGCACGGTGGCGCAGCGGTAGAGTTGATGCCTTTCAGTGCTTGCAATGCCGGAGACCCGGGTTTAATCCTGACTATGGGTCCTGTCTGTACGGAGCTTGTACGTTCCCCCTGTGACCGCGTGGGTTTTCTCCGAGATCTTCGGTTTCCTCACACACTCCAAAGACGTTCGTATGTTGGTTAATTGGCTTGGTGTAAGTGTAAAATTGTCCCTAGTGTGTGTCGGATAGTGTAAGTGTGCGGGGATCGCTGGTCGGTGTGGACTCGGTGGAACGAATGGCCTGTTTCCGTGCTGTATCTCTAAACACTCTTGACTCCTGACTTGTCTGTCTGGAAGGCATATGGTCTAAAAGATTTGTGTTGATAGAAGATTGGATCGTGAACAGGAAGCAGTGCGACTGCTCCAGGAGAAGTGCAGCGAACAGCAGAAACCACTCTATCTGGTGTTTATAGACGTCACTAAAGCCTTCGACCTGGTGAACAGAAAGCGACTGTTCCTACTGCTTGAGAAAATTGGCTGCCCTAGCTTCATGATCATCTCCGTTCATAAGGACATTAAAGGTATGGTTGTGTACAATGATCCTCATGTGAGCCCTTCCCAATCAACAGTGGTGTAAAGCAAGGCTGTGTATTGGCACCAACCCTCTTGGGGATATTCTTTTCCCTGCTGCTGACCTACCCCTTCTGTCATCCCGGGATGGTGTCTATCTACACACCAGACCCAGGGGAAAGTTCAACCTGGCTAGCCTGCGTGCTACAACAAAGGTGTAGGAGGTCCTCATCAGAGAAATGCTCTTCACCGATAATGCAGCATTTGTATCCAACACAGAGGAGGGTCTGCAGAGGCTCGTTAACACCGAGTCTGGAAAGCAGCAGCCACCGTGGCCAGGCAGGCTAAGAGGATGTGAAAGAACAAGCTCCTAACTGACAAGCCCAGAATACGTGTGTACCAGGCATGCGTCATCACCGCCCTCCAGTACGGCAGCAAGACATGGGCCACATAAATGCAACAGGAGCACTTTCTAAACACCTTGCATACACGATGCCTCAAATGGATATTCCGTATCTCCTGGCAGGTCCGCATCCCCTACAACAACACCTGGAACATGCTGGAGTCCCCAGCATGTAAAATCTCGCTGAGTCAGTGATGTCTCCGATGGCTTGGCCACGTTTGACTGATGGAGGATGGCCGCGTGCCATAGGACATCTTGTACAGCCAACTGGCAGTATACGGCCTGCTCCCCACTTCAAAGATGCCTGTAAGTGGGATATGAAGGCTTGTGGCAGCAACACTGACAACTGGGAGGCTGCGGCAGGGGATCGCCGCAGGATGCAATTGTCCAGGATGGCAAGAGGAGGGAGGACATGGGCAGGAACTTGCGTGCTGTAGAGAGGATGGCCAGCGGCGAGAAATGAGCTTCTACAGCCGCAACGGCCTCCTTTATCTGTCCCCATGACGGCAGAGACTGTCACTGGAGAATTGGGCTGGTCAGCCACAGCAGACATTACCAACACGTGCAAAGACCCTGGAGACCTCACCGTGACGCAGAAGCTTGGTCTTTCTAGACTGAGAGCTGCCAATGGATTGAAGATTGGCTAGTGAACAGGAAGCAATCTGGAGAGAAGCAAAGGGTGACGTTTCGGGTCGAGTCCCTGCTTCAGACTGAAGAAGAGTCTCGACCTGAAACATCATCCATTCCTTCTCTCCAGAGATGCTGCCGGTCATGCTGAGTTACGCCTGCATTTTGTGTCCATCTTCAAATGACGTGACACGCTCCAGACGGCTGTGCAGGCACATGATGACACGCGCGACCAGTCACTACCCGCCTGTCGCGTAAATGACGGCCCAAGTGGGACAGGCCCTTTATCATACATTAATTCCATGTTGTGTAGGAAGGAACTGCAGATGCTGGTTTAAACTGAAGATAGACACAAAGAGCTGGAGTAACTCAATAGGTTAGACAGCATCTCTGGAGAAAAGGATGAGGTGATGTTTCAGGTCGAGATCCTTCTTCAGACTTCAGAATTCCATGTTATTCGCCACACAATTCCCTAAACTCCCCTCAAATTGCATGACTTACTATCATGCTAGTGGCAATTACACTGGCCAATTAACATGCCCAATCTCATGTCTTCGAGATGTGGGAGGAAACTAGAGCTCCGGGTGGAAGCCACTGTAGTCACCGAGAGACTGCAAACTCCACATTGCAGCACTAGATTAGTTTAATTTAGAGATACAGTGTGGAAACAGGTCACTTAGCCCACCGAGTCCGTGCTGACCAGCGATCCCTGCATATTAACACAAGCCTACACGCACTAGGGACAATTTACATTAATACCAAGCCAATACCAATTAATACCAATACCAACCTAAAAACTACTACTTTGGAGTGTGGGAGGAAACCGAAGATATCGGAGAAAACCCACGCTGGTCACGGGGAGAACATACAAACTCCATACAGACAGCACCTGTAGTCGGGATCGAACCCTGCAAGCGCTGTATGGCTGTAATTCTACCGCTGCGCCACCGTGCCGCCCTATTATATGGGTGGGATTGATGGGTTTTAACAGGAGATTCTACCAATATGAGGCTACATTGCTATTAGCTGCATCAAGGTGCCATCTTTCAATGTGAGGAAATTAGAATTGTCTGTTTCGGTAAGAAAAATGAAAAAAAAGTAGTCATGTTCATGGTGAGAGAGGTATTGAGGAATCAGGGTGAGAGGGGGAACGTTTAATGGAGATGTGTGGGGCAAGTATTTTACACGTAGAGAAGTGGCGGCTAGGAACACATGACAGGGGTGGTGATTGAGGCACACTTTTACCGAAGCTCATTCACTTTCAAACCTGTACGTCCTCGGAGAGTGAGAGGAAACTGGAGCACCCGACGGAAACCCACGTGTTCTCAGGGAGAACTTACATACTCCCTACAGATAGAGCCCATAGTTCAAACCTGATCTGAGGCACTGTAAGGCAGCAACTCTACTGCTGTGCCACTGTGTAACCCCAATGTTAGTGGTACTTATGAGGCACGTAAGTGCATATAATGGCACGTAAGTGCGGGGAATGGCAGGCTATGGATCATGTACAGGTAGATGAGATCAGTTTAACCTGGCTTCGTGTTTGGCACAAGCATTGTGGGCCGATGGGCCAATTACTGCTCTATGTTCCTGTGGCATGACTTGCATAAAGCTAGCTTGAAAATACAGCAAGTAAATTCAGCATTAAACTAAAACGCCTAACTGTTTTAGTTTAATGCTTCAGAATACAATTAATTGTCAAGAACATATCTGAACTACCAATTAGACCATTCAATCATGGCTGATCTATCTCTCCCTCCCAACCACATTCTCCTGCCTTCTCCCCATAATCCCTGACAACTGTATTAATCAATAATCTACCTATCTCTGCCTTAAAAATATCCATTGACTTGGCCTCCACAGCCTTCTGTGGCAAAGAATTCCACAGATTCAACACCTTTACTCCTAATTTCCTTACTAAAGGAATGTCCTTTAATTCTGAGGCTATGACCTCTAGTCCTAGACTCTCCCAATAGTGGAAACATCCTCTCCACATCCACTCTATCCAAGTCTTTCATCTTTCGGAACGTTTCAATACCCCCCTCATCCTTCTAATCTCCAGTGAGCATAGGCCCAGTGCCATCGAACCCTTGTCATATGTTAACCCACTCATGCCTGGGATAATTCTTGTAAACCTCCTCTGGACCCTCTCCAGAGCCAGCACATCCTTCCTCATATATGGTGCCCAAAACTGCTCACTATACTCCAAATATGGCCTGGCCAGTGCCTTATAGAGCCTCAGTATTACATCCTTATTTTTGTATTCCAGTCCTCTTGAAATAATATTAGCAATGCATTTGCATTCCTTGCTACCGATTCGACTTGCATATTAAATTATTGGGAATTCTGCACAAGCAAGGTAACATGGTAGACAGGATTATGGATGTAAATTTACAAACTGATCGTCCGTGACCTTATTAAGTGACAAGCAGGACTGCGGTAGATTATAAAGATGGTACATCACCCAGATACCAGAAAAAAAATAAGTTTAAAAAAATGTTCCCTTCAGCAATTGCTCATTATCTTGTTAAGTTCCTTATGTGGCTTTATTCAGAAATAACATAATTATATGGCATAAATCAAATAATTATTTTGGCAATGCAATGTTATTAATAATGAATGATATATTCCTTTGGCCCCCTGGAGATGGAGACCATGTGTGGATTAAAACATTAAACTCCTCCATATGTTTTAATCAACTCTCAATCCGAGTTAGAATACTCTGAGAGGCCATTATCAAGATCCCAATACTGCATTGTGGAGACATTAGTGCATCATGAAAGTGGGGCACTCTCTACACTGACTATGTAGTTGCATAGCAACACTGATGCTAGTGGAACTTTTTTAAATACAAAAAGACACCACAATTCCTTGGTAATTTATGGTATTATGTACACTAATAGCATTGAGTTTTCCCTGCTTTAAAGACTAATGCAGTTAGTTCTCCCCTGTGTGATCCAGTCTTGTACAATTAGCACCCTGTGGAATACTGAAATATAGTTTAGTTTTGGGAAATTGGTAGAAGCTGGCATTTAACATCTGTGCCACTGAGTCTTGCTTTCTACTAAGAAACATAGAAACATAGAAAATAGGTGCAGGAGGAGGCCATTCGGCCCTTCGAGCATGCACCGCCAATCATGCTGCAAGTGATGTATTTACGAACACTTCCGAGACTGGCACTGCAGTTAACTTTCTTTGTGTGAGAAGAAAGTATCGGATTTATATAATGCATAGAATTATTACATAGAGTGGCTTGCAAAGGTTTTCATACCCCTTGAACTTTTCCACATTTTGTCACGTTACAACCACAAACGTAAATGTATTTTACTGGGACTTTATGTGATAGACCAACACAAAGTGGTGCATAATTGTGAAGTGGAAGGAAAATGATGCATGGTTTCCAAATTTTGTTACAAATAAAAAACTGAAAAGTGTGGTATGCAAAAGTATTGTGCCCCCCTGAGTCAATACTCTGTAGAACCACCTTTCGCTGCAATTACAGCTGCAAGTCTTTTGGGGTATGTCTCTACCAGCTTTGCACATCCAGAGATTGAAATTTCTGCCCATTCTTCTTTGCAAAATAGCTCAAGCTCAGTTAGTTTGTATGGAGAGCGTCTGTGAACAGCAATTTTCAAGTCTTGCCAGAGATTCTCAATTGGATTTAGGTTTGGACCTTGAGTGAGCCATTCGAACACATGAATGTGCTTTGATCTAAACCATTCCATTGTAGATCTGGCTGTATGTTTAGGGTCGTTGTCCTGCTGGAAGGTGAACCTCCGCCCCAGTCTCAAGTCTTTTGCAGACTCTAACAGGTTTTCTTCCAAGATTGCCCTGTATTTGGCTCCATCCATCTTCCCATCAACTCTGACCAGCTTCCCTGTCCCTGCTGAAGAAAAGCATCCCCACAGCATGATGCTGCCATGTTTCACAGTGGGGATGGTGTGTTCAGGGTGATGTGCAGTGTTAGTTTTCCGCCACACATACTGTTTTGCATGTAGGCCTAAAAACTTCAATTTTGGTCTCATCAGACCAGAGCACCTTCCTCCACATGTTTACTGTGTCCCTCACATGGCTTGTGGCAAACTGCAAACGGGACATATGGCTTTTTTTCAACAATGGCTTTCTTCTTGCCACTCTTCCATAAAGGCCCGATTTGTGGAGTGCACGACTAATAGTTGTCCTGTGGACAGATTCTCCCACCTGAGCTGTGGATCTCTGCAGCTCTTCCAGAGTTACCATGGGCCTCTTGGCTGCTTCCCTGATCAATGCTCTCCTTGCCTGGCCTGTCAGTTTAGGTGGACGGCCATGTCTTGGTAGGTTTGCAGTTGTGCCATACTCTTTCCATTTTCGGATGATGGATTAAACAGTGCTCCGTGAGATGTTCAAAGCTTGGGATATTTTTTTATAACCTAACCCAAATTTAAACTTCTCCACAACTTCATCCCTGACCTGTCTGGTGTGTTCCTTGGGCTTCATGATGCTGTTTGTTCACTAATGTTCTCTTACAAACCGCTGAGGCCTTCACAGAACAGCTGTATTTATACTGAGATTAGAGTGGACTCTATTTACTAATTAGGTGACTTCTGAAGGCAATTTGTTGCACTGGATTTTATTTAGGGGTATCAGAGTAAAGGGGGCTGAATACTTTTGCACGCCACACTTTTCAGTTTTTTATATGTAAAAAAATTTGAAAACCATGTATCATTTTCCTTCCACTTCACAACTATGCGCCACTTTGTGTTGGTCTAGCACATAAAATCCCAATAAAATAGCAAGATTAAATGAGAACTTACCTGTTTGAAGTTTGACATTTATTTTATGAGGAGTTACGATGAGGGATTTATTTGACATTTATTTTATGAGGAGTTACGAAGAAGCCCCGCCAGGCACATGCGCGTCATAATTCAAAGCAGCGGCGTGAAAAACACAGAAAACCAATAGCCGAAGTAAGATAGTAAGGCTTACAGAAGACTTGAATTACCAGATGATCGTTTAGATTATGTGGGTCGAGAGCGGAGGGCACGTAATCCCTCATCGTAACTCCTCATAAAATAAAGATCAAACTTCAAACAGGTAAGTTCTCATTTAGTCTTACTATTTTACTTCTGAGTCACGTGAGTGACTACGTGAAGATTTTAAAGCTCTGTGATTTCCATGCCGTAGATTCACTCCATACGGCACGCTGCTTCAGTTGACACAGTAGTGAATAAATAATATATTGAACATTGCTTCAAATTATTCAATAACTATGTTAATAATATAATAACAAGGAAAGTAATAACCCCTCTATCCCAGGGGAAAACTACAACAAATGATATGAAACAAAGCAAACAAATTGAACAGAACACAACATATCATGTGCAAACCCTGGCACTGTGACAACAGGTTTATCATAAATCTAGAAAGTTACTTCTTTAGACCATCCTGCAGGCTCTAGAATTTGGTCGAGCAGCATGTCCTGCGCCTTCGCCGCGGACATTGATGCCGCCCTTGTGGAGTTGAGAATTGACACATTAGTGTGAACTCCAGCTAAATACAGAACCTGTTTTAACCATTTAGAATAGTTTGTACTGTCACTTTTTTTTTTTTTTTAAATTTTGTGGGTAATGAGCATTGGTATCTCACAATCTCGGAGACTCTTAGTTACTTTAATATATAGAGTCAGATGCTTAACCACACACAATGTTTGGTCGACAGTGTATGCTTTAAATATTACCTTGGTTTCAGCCTTCACTGGCTTGCTTTGCTTGATTAGATCATAGACATAAAAAGTAATTTTATCAACAGACAATTGCATACAATCTAAGCGCAACATTTGTAATGTTTGTACTCATTGTGCTGATACTAATGACATGAGCATAACCACTTTAAATATCAGTTCTGAAAAGACAGTGACGTAATTGGAGCCCACTGCTGAAGCAATGTGAGAATTATACTGACATCCCAGATTTCTGTATATCTGGGTTTGGTAGGATTTTATTAAAATTCCTCTCATAAATCGGGATATTAACGGATGAACCCGATAGATTGTCGTTCTGAATTTTGTCCTAAATAGGAGGACAAAGTACTCCGAACACTATTAATGGCACTATATCTCAGGTGCAACATAGCACGGAACTCCAATACATCCGATATGTTTGCAGTATGATAAAATATATCTGACTATACAAAAGATTTCCCATTTCCTTATATGAGACATATATTGTTTCCTAGTGCTATCTCTCCAATCTGCAGTTATAACATCCATTGTCCTATCCGACAGTCCATCAGAACCTGCAGAGCAACAATTAATATGATCATGTAATGGATGACTTCTCCTGTACTGGATGTACCAACAATTACTGCAACTGGGGATTGTCATGAATGGCTGAGTCATCATTCTGCACACCAATGGGAACAATGGCTGTGTAGATCAGTTTGGAACCACCAAACGCCTGCGGCGGAGTCTTGCTCTATTTTGGTGACATTGCCTAATCAGGCAAAATGGGGAAACATAGAAGATTACACTTCCCCAATGTAGCGAGAATGCATCCACCGCTACTGCTCCTGGGTCTGGCTCCTATGACATATTTAGGCAACTGGAGATTTAATCTGGACGCAAACAGATCAATATTTGGTACCCATACTGACTGACAATCTTTTTGAACATTTGGATTTAACATCCATTCTGCATTGTTATTGAACTTTCGTGATCTGTTGTCTGCCACAATATTGTCTCTCCCACAGCTGTGGTATTGTCTACTTGTAATTGAACATGTAAGTCATTCATTGTAGAACAATAAGCTATCAATGCATAAAACGCCCCCAATAACTCCAAATAATTGATAACATGTGTTAGGAGAATTAATCGTCTTGGACAGTCCATCACCACCTCAACTGTTGGCGCTGTCCTTACCTCCCTATCCGAGAGCACTCCCATCAGTTTGTAATACCACTGAAGGTTGCTGAACATAGATATATTCTAGTAGCTTGTGCAACATTGAGAATCCACCATTGCAATTCAGCTAAAGCTTTAGTTGATAACTGCATGGACCTATCAAATGACCTGCATGCTTTTTTTTTTTTTAAAACATTTATTTATTTATTTATTATTTTATTATTATTTTTTTTTAATTTTTACTTTATATTTTTAGTGCTTGTCCTCTGGCTCTTAGCAGACTTTGATAATGCAGAGGTCCAAACTTGACAGCAGGAATGCTGCTACCATTTTACCAATACCCATAGCTACTTCTTGGATGGAGTGATAAGGTCTCTCACCGAGACAAGTTCAGACATTTGTAATATCCCCAACCTTATCTGTTAGCAAGTTACTGACATACCAACTGAGTTAATGACAAACCCCAAATAATCAATTGTTTGGGATGGCTGTAACTTAGATGTTGTTGGATGGACAGAACCCTACCCTTTCAATAGGCTTATGGTTGCTGAAACCAGTTCTTCAGCTGTCTCCTGAGTGGCATTTACAATTAACATTTCCTCTAGATAAGCCATTACAATGTGATTCTGAGCCCTCAGTAACACCAGTGCTGGTTTCAATAATTATGTGAACAGCCTGAGAGCTGAAGTTAACCCATTAGGTAATTCTTTAAATTGCCTCAGCTGACCCATCGAATTAACTTAAAGTACCTGCGATAATGATGCATTGGTACTGAATAATAAGGTATCTTTTTTTTTATTTTTTATGTCTATAGTAACCATATAGCAGCCTTGTGATAACAACTGCGTTACAGTGTTGAAGGTGTACTTTATTAAATGCCTATACTGAACATATGAATTAAGTTTGTGAGGTCCAGAATGATTCTGCAACCCCTTTCTTCTTCTGTCTGGGATATATTTTCTACCTGATGAGTTTCTGGTGCAGCAAACACCAAACTGATCAATATTATGCTGCATCATTCATTATAAAACAATTGTAATCTTACACCCAACCAGAGGTTCTATCCCAGAAGTTCTATGTTTGATGGAATAGAGTTACTGTACCTCCGTAATTGAACTAGAATTGTTTTGGCAGATTTTCACCAATAATTAATCTGGTTATTGTTTGTCCTACATAGTCCTGCATTTTTGGGTATAATGTTGGCCAAATGGCAATTTTCATCATACAATTAGGTTTGAATAGGCACTGCAGAGTAACACAAGCCTGTCTTATAAGTTTTGGACATTTGTCGACCCTTGTATATCTTCCCCAAATGCAGTGATGCCAACTGATATCAGCTAGAGGACATGCTGGAAACATATTTCCTGCCCTTGCATCGTAACTCATGGGTGCCCAAATTACTGAGTCTACTGTTGGCACCTTGAGTGAGGCACAATAGACAGGTGTTAATATATTTACTGTTTCAGTCATAACAGTTTCTTGGACCAGGTGAGAAACCAAATAATGTTGGCAGCCAGGTCTCATCCATAGCCTCACCAGTCCATACCGATATAGCAAACTTGATGCTACATCGGGAACACCCGGAGCGTGGCTCTTGTGCTCTGGTGTATACACATAAGTAGGGACACCAGCTTCAGGGTCAGTCTCCTCCTGCCCTGGTACTCCCGAGTCTTGCTCTAGGAGACCTCATCCAGACTTAAACAAGGCACTGGAGAGTCAGATTCCCATTTTCTATTTTTTTTTTAAACAGGCACCATACTCAGTGTTTGGAACTCCTTCAGAGGCTGCCTGGGAATCTCTGGGTATTTGGACCCTTGACGGATTAAAGTTTAGATCATTTTAGTCTTGCTCTAGGGAGACCTCATCCAGACCTAAGAAGGCACTGGAGAGTCAGATTCCCATTTTTTTACAGGCACCATACATAGTGTATGGAACTCCTTTGGAGGCTGCCTGGGAATCTTTTGGGTCTTTGGACCTTTGACTGAGTAAAGTGTGGAGCATTTTCTCCATTTCTAGTCTCCCCCACATTCTTGTCCTCTCTTGGAGGAGAGTAACTTTATTTACATTTCCTTGTGTATTTTTGCATAATCATATAAGTTCATGTTTAGAATTATAGATTCTGACAGGCACATTCTACTTGCAGAATATTTATATTACTCTCAGTATTACACAGTTCTCCCAATATAAGGGTTGATGTGGCTGTATTGGGTATAATACTTTGTACCCATCTCCCTGCCTCTGCTGGCCCCAGAATCAAACCTTTGTATTTAACCTGCTTGTTCTCTCAGAGCAGGGATGAAAGTTAAATAATGCACATATCATACACATCAAACTAAGGAACTACATCTGGTAACACATACTCAGAGCAGACCTTATATGCCATGGCCATCCGAATGGGGGTGCGTTGGGTGCGACCGCACCCCCCTTTTTTTCCCCAATGTAAGAAAAAATCCCCCCAAAAAAAAAGAAATCTGAAAAAAAAATTTCGGAAAAGAAAAATCAGAAAAAAAAAAATCGGAAAAAAAAAATCAACGTTTCCACTTTGTAGGAAAAGCGCCCGAAATTCTGGTTCCGGCCGCTGGATAATTTGGGAGAAAGAAATGCGACCATCCCTGCCTACACAGTTGGGGAAGCGACTCAAAATGACGCCGTCTCTCCGCACGTGCGCAGTGGGTCCAGGCGGGATCAGACTGCCATTTGCACTCCACACATGGAGCTCGATGCCTCGTGTCGTCTACTCCAGGTCAGTAGTGGAATATTGCATTGGAGCAGGGGGAGTCTGTTTTTTATCCTCGGTTCAAACTACCCATTAGGGGATCTAATCTGGCCCGCGAGATAAGAGAGTGCCCATTTCTCCAGGCCCAGGGTGGGTAGGGTGCGGGGTGTGGTGTCTGCCCGCCCGGTCCAGCGTCTCCATCCGTGGTGTCGGAGCCTCACCAACGGCCAGCCTGGTGACCAGAAGACCGTTCTCCCATCGCCGGGCGGGAGTGGCTGAATCTGAACCCAGCGGCTGGAACCCCAACACCAGACGCCGCTGTGGCGGGGCTCGCTCCCCTCACCATTCCCCGCAGCTGGGGCCCAAGCCATCTTCCCCCCACTCCACCCCCGCTGGGCCTACGCCACCCCCGCTGGGCCCATGCCACCTTCATCGCCCCCGGCCCGCTGGGCCCCTGCTGGGCCTGCGCCACCTTCATCTTTGCGCCCCCCCGCCAGAAAAAGGGGGGGATGTGGGAGGGGGAGAGAGAGAGGGGAAGGGAGGTGAGAGAGAGAGAGAGGGAGGGGAGAGAGAGATGGGGGAGGGAAGAGAGAGATGGGGGATTATCTTTAGTGAGATAGCAAAATTAAGGTAGGTTTTAGAGCTATTATTATATTTTCTCCTCCGTATGAATAATTTTAAACAATTGGAACTGCTGTCTTTTCCTCGATAACAATAATGAAAAATATGAATTCCATAGTTAAATATACATTTTAATGGGATCATTATATTTAGATGTAACATTTCCATTTCGAGATCGGGGGGGGGGGGGGGGCAAATATGTGTCAAGCCGATAGCCTAATCGTTAAAGAGTTAAAATATAGCCTAATTGATAAAGAGCTGAGAAGAGGAATCCGAGCTGCCAAGGAAAGGTACTCTGAGAAGTTGAGGAGCAAGTTCTCAGCTAGTGACTCTTCTTCAGCATGGAAGGGCATGCAAGAAATCACCAGCTACAAGAGGAAAGCCCCCCGCTCTTTGGACAATCGTCAGCTGACGAACAACCTGAATGAGTTTTACTGCAGGTTTGAAAATCAGAAACGTAACCCTGGTACCCCCCACCAACAAACACAGCCAGACCCCAGTCTGCAAAGAATGGACCCTGCACTCTCTCCTTCCCATTCACCACTTCACACCTACTTAAGGCAAGACTCCAGTATGAAAAGAGTGGACCCTTTCCCACCCCAACCAACACTTCACACCCAATTACTCGTTTTTAACCAGTCCCTGCAAAGATGCACTGTCCCTGCCTGCTTCAAATTCTCCACCATTGTCCCTGTACCCAAAAAGGTAAGGATTACTGGTCTTAATGACTACAGGCTTGTCGCACTGACCTCTGTAGTCATGAAGACCGTTGAAAGGCTTGTGCTGGCCAAGCTGAAAAATATCACAATCCCTCTGCTGGACCCTCTGCATTTTGCATATTGGGCCAATAGATCTGTGGATGACGCAGTCAATCTGGGCCTACACTTCATCCTCCAGCACCTAGATCACCAGGTGCCAGAGCTCCTACGCTCCAAACTTTTCTGAGTTGACTGTGCCTGATCCCCTCTGTCGGTGGATCACCAGCTTTCTGACAGACAGGAAGCAACATATCTCGGGACGGGAAAGCATATCTCGGACCCACAAATGCTCAGCATAGGAACACCGCAAGATGCATACTGTCCCCTCTCCTCTACTCTTGCCACACCAATGACTGCACCTCCACAGACACCTCTGTCAAGCTTCTCAAGTTTGCGGACGACACAACCCTGATTGGACTGATCCAGGATGGGGATCTCTGTACTCTTTTCAGTTTGACATCTTTCCTATAACATGGGGCCCAGAACTGAACGCAATATTCTAAATGAGGTCTCACCAACGTCTTATACAACTGCAACATGACCTCCCAACTTCTATACTCAATACTCTGACTGATGAAGGCCAAAGTGCCAAAATACGTTTTGACCACCTGATATACCTGCGACAAGACCTTCAAGGAACCATGCAACCATTCCTCTGCCCACCTGGCTAATTGATCCAGATCCTGCTGCAATCTTTCACAACCATCTTCACTATATGCAAAACCACTCACTTCTGTAGCATCAGCAAACTTGCTAATCTTGCCCTGTTCTGTGACATTTCAGAGAGTGCTGGAGTAACTCAGCGGGTCAGGTTGAGTATAGAGGTTGGAAGGTCATGTTGCAGTTGCATAAGAAGGTGGTGAGGCCGCATTCAGAGTATTGTGTTCAATTCTGGGCACCATGTTATAGGAAAGATGTCATCAAACTGGAAAGGGTACAGTGAAGATTTACAAGGATGTTGCCAGGACTAGAGGGCCAGAGCTATAGGGAGAGGTTGTGTAGGCTGGGACTCTATTTCATGGAGCACAGGAGGATGAGGGATGATCTAATAGACGTGTATAAAATAATGATTTGAATGGATATGGTTGAGTCTTTTGCCCAGAGTAGGTGAATCGAGGAGCAGAGGACATAAGTTTAAGGTGAAGGGCAAAAGATTTAATAGGAATCTGAGGGGTATGTTTTTCACACAAAGGGTGGTAGATATATGGAACAAGCTGCCAGAGGAGGTAGTTGAGGAGGGGACTACGCAACAGTTAAGAAACAGTTAGACAGGTGCATGGATAGACACGTTCGGAGAGACATGGATCAAATGTGGGCAGATGGGGCTAGTGCAGATGGGACATGCTGGGCTGAAGGGCCTGTTTCCACACTGTATCACTCTATGACTCTATCTATCTTTCCCTCTCAACCCCATTCTCCTGCCTTCTCCCCATTACCTCTGACACCCCTATCAATCAAGAATCTATCAATCTCCTCCTGAGAAACGTCCATTGACTTGACCTCCACAGCTGTCTGTGGCAATGAATTCCACAGTTCACCACTCTCTGACGTAAGAAATTCCTGCTCATCTCCTTCCTAAAGGAATGTATTTTAATTCCGAGGCTGTTGCCACTGGTCCTAGACTCTCCCACTAGTGGTAACATCCTCTCCACATCCCCTCCATCCACATTTTTAGCCAGGCTGGGACAGACGGCAACAGCTTCACACCGTGTCCCAAAGCTTGTGTCCTGTCCTGCATCACCCAAGGCAGCAGACACGTTATAGGAGAGGGCAAGCACCGTAACAAAGTAGCTCACGATGGTTTGGGTAACATTCAGGAATGTCTATGTATGTCACATCATGAATATTACTGAATAACGGTCTTGACCCGAAATGTAATCTATACCTCTTCTCCAGAGATGCTGCCTGACCCGCTGAGTTACTCCAGCACTTTGTGAAACGTCGCCTATTCGTATTCTTCGCAGATGCTGCCTGACCCGCTGAGTTACTCCAGCACTTTGTGTCTATTTTCCCTTCACCCATCTGCCCAAGCCCACTCTCCCCCCTCCTTTCCTATGTTCCTTTCCACCCATAAACCTCTCTCTGCCTTTACATTTCACTCCTCTTTCAAATCTGCTCTACTTATCTACATGCATTTTTCTTCTTAACTTTTTAGTCATAGAATGATGCAGGGTGGAAACAGGCCCTTCAGCCCAACTTGCCCCACACCGTCCTCGTCTGTCGGTCTGCCATCATCGACAGCCACACCGACTCTTCCACTATCACTGCCGGCTCCTCTCCGGACACCTCCATGGCGCCGACCCAGGCCCCAGCCACGGGCTCCGCAGACCCAGTGCCTTTGGTTACGGGCTTCGTCGACCTGCGAAGCTCCACCTCCAAACGGCGAAGCCCCGATTTCTGCTTCTCAGCGGCACCGACGGACTGCGCGGCCAGAAGGCTTCATGATGGGCCGCGACTGTGGTCTGGCAACGCGGCCAGAGGCTTTTATCGAGGCGCTGTGTCTCGATGCCTCGCGGATCGCCAGGTAGAAGCTCAGGTCGGGCAAAGTGGCCGACGGAGCCCACGGCTGGGACCCGGGTCGGCACCACGGAGGGATGAAGTGGGGCTTCGGTGGCAGTGAGGCAGCAGGAGCGGTGAAGCCTTGCGACGATGGGGCCTCGGCGGTGGTGAAACCACACAGCAGCGGAGATGCCTCGTGGGTTGACCCATGGTCGACGGAGGAGGGGAAGAACAATGGAGGAACCGGCGAAGGGGGACCGCCGTGATGGAGGTGGGGTGAGAACAATGGACAATAGGGCGGGAGGGGACAAAGGACAATGGGGACCCGGCGTGGAGGAATCGCTGTGGGGGGTGCGGTACAAAAGGGGGACCCGCCGTATTTTGTAACTTTGTCAGAGCCATAGGTAGCTGCTATTTGTTCATTGTGTATGCAAGCAAAGAATCTCACTGTGCCTAGTCACATGTGACTATAAAGTATTCCTATTCCTAGTCCACCTCCAGAAGGCGATACTAACTGACCTGTGGAGTGCTTTCAGCATTGGCCGTTTTAATTCTTCTCGTCGGTATCACAAGCATGCACCAATCTCCTCAGTTAAACACCCTCTCTTAAAACCCTGTCCCACGGTACGAGTTCCGAGACGTCCCCGAGCTCCGACGTACCCGAGTTTTTAAACTCGAGAGAGCTCTTGGAATAAACTCGCATCGTGGAACAGGGTTATTAGTCTTCTGGCTGAGATTTGAGTGTTCTGACACAGAGCCAGGTCTGACAGCAGGTAATAAGCAACATTTACAGCAATTTTAAAGCGTGTTGTCAGTACACAGACAGATGGTTTATTATGGCCCAAGGTTTTAGTTGAGACAAATGCCTTCTCTGCAAAGGGAAATTGATTTAATCGTTCAGATCCTTGAGATTTTGCTACAACTGTTACTGCTCACTGCTACTTCAGCTCATTATGTCTCATGTTAATCCTTCTGTCCACCCATAACATCAGGAGAGTTTCCATTAGGCTCAAGCACAAACACCAGAGCAATAGCATTGGGTTAGCAACACCGAACAATGACAGAAAAAAAACGAATAATTTAGTTGAACCACTTGAGGTTTTATAACATATGACAGCTTCATTATTAATAAGTTTGAATTGGGCATTGGGAATATTGTTTAGCTTGTTTATGGGCAATAACAAAAATTGATACTGGTCTACTGAATGGTGAACATGATTGTAAGATGTGGGCATGTACAAATGAAGTGGCTTAATGTGGAAATGCAAAGTAATGCTCTTTGAGAGATCTTGTTGGACAGGAAGATTGACTTTGAGGGTTTAAAGAGCTAGCACTTCCTATGAGTGCAAAGTTACAAATCGTTGACTGTGGCAGGGCCAATTGATGAACTAATTAGATTATGCACAGGATATTTGTGGGCAACAAGCACAAAAGCTAGGGAGTACATTAACTGTTTTTGTTGAGTTTAGTTTAGAGACACAGAAACAGGCCCTTCAGCCCAGTGAGTCTACACCGACCAGCGATCCGTGCACATTGACACACCCTACACACACTAGGGACAATTTTACAATTACACCAAGCCAAATAAACTACAAATCTGGACGTCTATGCAGTGTGGGAGGAAACGGAAGATCTGGGAGAAAACCCATGCGGGTTAAGGGGAGAACATACAAACTCCACACAGACAGCACCCAGGTAGTCAGGATTGAACCCAGGTCAATGGTGCTGTAAGGCAGCAACTCGACCGCTGTGCCATCGTGTTGCCCTCAAAGTGATGTTGAAGCAATGGGAGCCAGATGCAAAGGTTATTGGCCACTGTTCTTGCAGCTGACCCACCAACCACTGGGACCTAAAGGTCATCAGCTTCCTGTACATTCCCTGGCTGGTACTCATCTCCTCCCGGCAGCTCCTTCATATTGTCCATTCCCAAAGACCAAGCTGGACATCCTGCTGTGTGCACATGTGTGGAACCATCAGAATCATTTCACTGTGGCTCCATCTTGCTGCCCATCCTTGCCAATTTTGACCATGTTGGTCAACTATCATCTGCTTAATCATCACTTACATAGAACATAGAACAGAGCCATAACACCACAGGAACAGGCCCTTCAACTATTAATCTGTGCCGGACATAATGCCAAGGCATAATGCATAATGCCAAGACCAGTTCTTCCCTGCCTGCTCATAATCCATACCCTCCATTCCCTGCACATCCACATCTCTATCCAAAAGTCTCTTAAATGGACTTTTGCATCTGCCTCCACACTACCTCTGCCGTATTCAAGCACCCGTCATCCTCTGCTTTATAATCTTGCCCCGCTCATCTTCATTAAACTTTACCCCTCTCACCTTAAAGCTATGCCCTCTAGTGTATGATATTTCTATCTGGATAAAAAGGTTCTGACTGCCTGCACTATCTGCCAGCACTACTTGCTGGAATTTGGGAGATTGAGGTGGGAACTTATAGAGATTACAAAATTCTTAAGGGGTTGGACAGGCTAGATGCAGTAAGATTGTTCACGATGTTGGGGAACTCCAGATCAAGGGGTCACAGTTTAAGGATAAGGGGGAAGTCTTTTAGGACCGAGATGAGAATATCTTTTTTCACATAGAGAGTGCTGAGTCTGTGGAATTCTCTGCCACAGAAGGTAGTTGAGGCCAGTTGATTGGCTATATTTAAGAGGGAGTTAGATGTGGCCCTTGTGGCTAAAGGGATCAGGGGGTATGGAGAGAAGGCAGGTACAGGATACTGAGTTGGATGATCAGCCATGACCGTATTGAATGGCGGTGCAGGCTCGAAGGCCCGAATGGCCTGCTCCTGCACCTATTTTCTATGATTCTATGATTCTATCTATGCCTCTCATAATTTTATATACTTTTATCAGATCTCCCCTCAGCTTCCAATGTTCCAGAGAAAACTGTTCCAATTTGATCAGACATAGCTTCTGCAAGCTACTCACTACCTCACCTGAACCTGATCCAAGTTTTTTTGTTCAGCCTGCAAGGCAACAATGACATCTTCTTGATTTTGTGGACACCTGTGATCCCTTACAACATCTTATTCCCCACAGATAGCCTTACCCCCATGTGAGCCAAGGTATTGGCACACAGCACAGCCGAGCCAAGGGACCGCGTAGGAAGGAAGTGCAGATGGTGTTTTATATCAAATATAGACACAAAACGCTGTAGTAACTCAGCGGTTCAGACAGCATCTCTGGTGAAAGGGAATAGGTGCCATTGTGGGTTGAGACCCTTCTGCAGACCTTCTTCAGTTCTTCCGACTTCTTCAGGGATTCTGATTTGTGCGATGGTCAGGGCTGTGTCCACAACTCTCTGCAATTTCAAGTGATCTTGAGCTGCGCAGTTGTCAAATATGGGGCATTTGAATAGGATGCTTTTATTTGATGCAGCTGTGGAATTCTATTTCACATTCTCCTGACGTATCTCTGTATTGGTGATGTCACTGATTCTTCAGAAGGTAAGTTTGGTGTATAAAATGGATTGTTATCAGGTTGTGACCAGTAGGGTATGACGGGACGTAGTGAGATTCAAAATCTATATCAATGTACTTGCTAAGGAGTCAAAATGTCAACTTTAAATGACGCAACATGGTAGATTTAGTGAGAATGTATCCCAAGGCAGCAGAGTCCAGTAGGTGAGTTCACAGGGTCCATGGAAGATGTAGGCCATTTATGCCTGAAATTAGGAAAAATACCTTCATGCACAGAGTGATGAGTGTTTCTATCTCTACTACCTGTGAGAATTGCCTTGCATTGAGTGCTAATACTAGCCCAGAACCTGGACAATGGAACAAAATACTTTATTGTCACATGTGACAAGACACAGTGAAATTTTTGCTGGCAAACCCAAGGTATGCAAATAGTCACTACATAAACACCACTGACAAAGTTACAAAGTATCCGTGCCAGGTCGCACTTTGTTCTCCACCCCCTACAGCAGCTCCCCCATGCCGGGTCCTCCCGCACCCTAATCGACCACTGCACCGCCAACTGCGAGTCAACCCACGAGGCTCCGTCAGCCCGCGAGGCTGCACCGCCACTGCCGAGCCTCTGCCAACGCTCCACCACTGTCAAGAAGCTCCACGACCCGGATAGGATTCGCTGTCCGGCTTCTCCACGGCCTCCCGGGATTTGTCTTCATTTACCTTCAAGGACATTCCATGCATTCCATTTCCTAAGGCCCTGGTGTGTGCAACATATCTACACTTTTCCAATGCCCTTACTTGTCCTGCTAGCACCATCCTGCAGTGATATCCCCAACCCACATCAATGAAGTGTCTGGGGAATTCTTTATGTTGATGGAGGCATTGAAAATTAAGCAAAGGTCGAATTATAAATAGAACAATCTTAGAGTTATAGAGTCATACAGCTTGGAAACTTGCCCTTGGCAACTAAGATGTCCCATCTGCTCTAGTCCCACCTGCCCGCATTTGGCCAATATGCCTCTAAACCTCTCTTATCCATGCACCTATCCAAATGTTGTTTAAATGAGGTTATAGTACCTACCATAAGTGCCTCCTATGGCAGCTCATAATATCTACCATCCTCTGTGAAAAAGTTGCCACTCAGGATCCTATTAAATCTTGCCCCTCTTACCTTAAACATATGTCCTCTGTTCTTGATTACCTCACACTGTACATGCAGGTAAAGTACTCTGTGTATTCACTTTATCTATTCCCCTCTTGATCTTATACACTTCTATAGGATAACCCATCATTATCCTGCAATTATAACATAACATAACATTCCCACTTCTGTAATCAATACCCTGACAGATGAAGGCCAAAATACCAAAAGCCTTCTTGAACACTGTAACTACCTATGATGCCACTTTCAATGAACCATGTATCTGTACTCCTAGGACCCTCTGCTCCATAACACTCCTCAGGGCTCTGCCTTTCACTTTGAAGTTATTGCCCAAGTTTGACATCCCAAAATGGAACACCTTAATGCACTTATCTGCATTATTCTCCATTAACCATTCCTCAGCCCACTTGCCCAACTGATCAAGATTGTGCTGTACTTTTTGATAACCATCTTCGCTATCTACGAGACCATCCACGTTAGTGTCATCTGCAAACTTGCTAATCATGCCTTTTACATTCTCTTCCAAATCATTAATATAAACCAGAAATAGCAATGGGCACAGCACCTAGCCCCGAGGTGTACCACTAGTCACATACCTCCAGTCCAAGAAACTACATTCCACCATCACCCTCTGCTTCCTTCTAAAATAAAGGGACAACATTAGCCACCCCTTAGTCTTCCGGCACCTCACACATATCGAAACATGTTTCATATATCTCAACCATGGGACCTGCAATTTCATCTCTAGCTTCTCACAGTGCCTTTGGATATATCTGATCAGGCTCAAGAGATTTATATACCTTCATAGGCCTTTCTTTTTTGAAGTGAGCTACTCTCATGTAAGCAGCCATATATGTGGGACAAACATGACTCAATGGGTCACCACATGACACATATGTCTTAAAAGTTCCCTTGCAGTATATGAACATCAGGAACAGCAACTAATGTTTTCACACTGATCTGCTGTTTTCTCCCTGCAGATATCCAGCACTTAAAGTTTTTTTTCCGACCTTCAATTTCATGCGATGTCTTCTAAATTGCTGTCTTTAAGGAAATTAGATTTGCCTTTCCTAACAATCATGATTTGTGTTATTATTGAGTAGTTTGGTTTGTTAGTAATGCTTAATTTCCCAAGGTGGTTTGTTAGTGGTCAGAAATTCAGTCTGAATAAAGAACCAGCTGAAATAGTTTCAAGCAGAATAATTAAGAACCAATTATCTCGTGTGAGGAATCGTGGTCTGCAGCAGTGTTTCTCTGACAAATTCCATCTCTTGGTACTTAATTTGTGTTGCAATATGTTGCCTCTAGAAAAATATTAATGTGTTCTTGAAAGCATATATTTTGGTGTTTAGAAAGGCTTGTTCCAGGACCCATATTAAGAGTTGACAACTTGAAGTCTGGCAGTCAAAACCCATGATTGATTTTAGGTTTGATGACTGTTATTATTTTTGGATAAATTGATTGATTTGCACTTAAATGGTACATTTCAAAATAATTTGCAGTCTATGAAGTACCTTTGATGTCTATTCCTGTACTGAAAGAAATTCAGCAGTCAATTGCCCAGAGGTGGCTTCCACAAACAACAATAAAACAGATGATGTGCAGGGAGGAACTGCAGATGCTGGTTTACGCCGAAGATAGACACAAAATGCTGGAGTAACTCAGCGGGACAGGCAGCATCTCTGGATAGAAGGAATGGGTGACGTTTCGGGTTGGAACCCTTCTTCAGACTGAGAATCAGAAATCAGGGAGACACAGAGATCAGGAAGAGTAAGGTGTGAGAACAAGACATCAAAGGGGGTTGGAGATCAAGGAAAATGTGGAACAAATCATTGTTAGCTAG
Organism: Okamejei kenojei; assembly: GCA_035221665.1. Lineage (NCBI taxonomy): Eukaryota > Metazoa > Chordata > Chondrichthyes > Rajiformes > Rajidae > Okamejei > Okamejei kenojei. The sequence continues at coordinate 4,578,713 of CM069150.1, read as the reverse complement.
GAGAAGGTGACATCGAAGCATACAGAGATAAAATGTATTCGAGGAGACAGTCAAACTGGTTGGAGAACTAGAAAAGGGATGGAGAGAGAGGTAATGCCAGGGTTATTTTAAGTTAGAGAAGTCAATGTTCATACCGCTGGGGCGTAAGCTGCCCAAGCAAAATATAAGGTGCTGTTCCTCCAATTTGTGCTGGGCCTCACTGTGACAGTGGAGGAGGCCCAGGACAGAAAGGTCAGTCTCGGAATGAGAGGGGGGATACTGTGTTTAACAACCAGGATATCAGGTAGATTTAGGTGGACTGTGTGGATGTGTTTAGCAGATATGTTCATTCACTTAACAGTGAAGGACGGATACATGCTTCCCAAAACAGTGGCAGGAACTGCCATTCTTTCTGAAGCACAACAATGGAAACCTTTACATTCTCCAGTGTTATTCATTCAGCAGTGCAATGCAGATGTTGTTGACAAGACCAATGTTTATTGTTCACATCCATCTCCCCCTCGGCATGATGAGTTGATGACTTGTTTAGTTTAGAGATACAGCACAGAAACAGACCCTTTGGCCCACTGAGTCCGCACCAACCAGTGAATCCCACACATTAACACAATTCTACACACTAGGGACAATTTTACATTTTATACCAAGTCAATTAACCTACAAACCTGTACATCTTTGGAGCGTGGGAGGAAACCAGAGATCTTGGAGAAAACTCACGCAGGTCACGGAGAGAATGTAGAAACTCCGTACAGACAGCACCCAGAGTCACGATCGAACCCGGGTCTCTGTCTCTGTAAGGCATCAACTCTACCCCTGCGCCACTGTGTCGCGGTGTTTTTGAACTTTCATTGACCTTCTGATTGAGGCACTCCCTTAAAATGATCAAGTGGACAGTTCCAGCCTTTAGAGCCAGCGACAACAAAGAAATGTTTCCTTGAACAGTGTATGAACAGTAAAAACAAGTACTTTCAAAGAAGATGGACACAAAATGCTGCACTATCTCGGCAGGACAGACAGCATTTTTGGGGACATGGAATGTGTGACATTTCAGGTCAAGACCCTTCTTTGGACTAGTCAGGGGAAAGGGAAACAATAGATATCGACAGTAATGTAGAGAGATATAGAATACATGAATGAAAGATATGCAAAAAAGTAATGATAAAGGAAACAGGCCATTATTAGTTGCTTGCTAGGTGAGAACGAGAACCTGGTGCGACGGGTGGGGAAGGGATGGACAGAGAGGGTGTGCAGGGCTTATTTGAAGTTAGATAAATCAATATTCATACCACTGGGTTGTAAGCTGCCCAAGCAAAGTATGAGATGCTGTTCCTCCAATTTGCATTGAGCCTCACTCTGACAATGGAGGAGGCCCAGGACAGAAATGTCAGTGTGGGAATGGGAGGGGGAATTAAAGGGTTCGGCAACCGGCAGCTCAGGAAGGTCCAGGCTTAGCAAATTACAACAGGTCATGTTGTAGGTGATATAGACAAGAGTCCCAGGGAGTCGATGATATGTCGGATGGTGATTTGCTTTCTATCTTTCGATTTATACGAATCTTCTTGACTATTGATGGGGGGACATGTGGTAAGGCCAAGGCAAATCTGTCCAGGACTCATTTGTGGAAAATAACATTTGCATCACACAAGGAGGGTGAATCAATGCAACTTTGCTTGATATTCCATATCATCACAATTGCTAAATTTCCCAACATTAACAGCCTGGGGTAACTTTGACCATGTAGACATGAGAGAGCTCTGGCTGAAAGGTCAAGGAAAATTTACCAGTCAAGAGTCAAAAGTATTTTATTGTCACATGTCTCAGTTTGAACAATGAATTTCTTACTTAAAAAGACGCCTAAGTGGAACAGGCCTACTTTTCTCTTGAAAACATCTAGTGAATTGGCCTCCATTGCCTTATGGGGTAGAGAATTCCATAGATTCACAACTCTTTGGGTGAAAAAATGTTTCCTCATCTCAGTCCTACATGGCCTACCCCTTATTCTTAAACATGGGGAACATTTTTCCTGCATCTAGCCTGTTCAGTTCTTTGTAAGTTTCTATAAGATTCCCTCTCATTCTTCTAAATTTCAGCCCATACAAGCACAGTCGACCCATTCTTTCTTACAAGAAGTTAAGTGAACAGTTTCATTTTCTTTTCGCAGCGGCGAACCTGTCCTTTTGCCACACCTGGCAGCAGGCGGCCCCACCTTCTTTCTCGATGGCCCCTCCACCTCCCGCTGGGTCCCCCCTTCGTTCCTGCTGCTCCCAATGCTGGCACCCCTCCCTTTATCTAGATGATGACGCTTCAAAGGTAAACTTGAAGAAACTCCCACTGTTAGATATTTGTGTAAAAGTGTATTAATCTCCTTTCTGATCAAAGCTGCCCGGTCTTCTGGATTATTTCTGATTGGCTCTGCTGAAGAAATTTGACAAATCATTTTAAATCACACAAAACTCCCTCCTTTTGAAGCAACTGTTTATCAGCTGGTCAGGAAAGTATCCACGTTCTGAAGGCTGTGTAGAGTTCCTTACTGGTGCAGAGACAAGCAGCTTGTTGTGGCGTTGCCATTAGTTCATGACAGCAACGTGACTATTATTTCAAAATATATGCCAAAATGCCCACAGGAAAATGTTATTTGCTGTATGTGCTATGCTAATAAAACAGTCAAAGTTTTGTCCCATTGCTTCACATTAGGTAACTGAAATGGATGAAAGAATTCAGAGTTTGCCTTGATGGTGGGAAGGCCGGAGAGATGAAAAGCAGAGCAAATATAAACTATCTAACCATTAAAAAAGAGGAAACCCAATGAGATATAATCCCCAATGAACATTGTGTCAGGAAGAAATTAAGATGCTGGTTTAAATCGAAGATGGACACAAAATGCTGGAGTAACTCAATGAGATTGGCAGATTTCTGGAGAGAAGGAATGGGTGACATTTCAGGTTGAGACCATTTTTCAGACTGGATGGCCCGAAACATCACCCAATCCTTCTCTCCAGAGATGCTGCCTGTCCCGCTGAGTTACTCCAGCATTTTGTGTCTATCTTCGATTTAAACCAGCATCTACAGTTCCTTCCTACACATAGATTTGCCATCATCTTGATAAGCAGGTGAGCTCATTTGGAATTGTTAATTCAGTTATGATGCCAGGTGTGTGGGAGAGCTCAGTGAGGGGTAGCAAGAAACACCTCTGCCGGGGACATGTCATGCTCCTTTGTGGGTAGTTCGTTGTAATGAAATATATGCAGAATTCATGGAATCGGATCTATGAATGGGGGAAGCACATGGTGACGGGCACAAATAACTATTTATTGAAGCAAAATACAAGCAAAACACAGAAAAACGATCAACTATCAATAAAGTTACAATATAAAATAACAGGTCGCACATCCCTCTACATATTCGAGTCTCCGGACTGCACCATCTGGCACCAACATACACCACGGTTCGTTCGTTCTCTCTCTCTCTCTCTCTCTCTCTCTTTTTTTCTCTCCCCAAAGCTAAAGCTCATGCTCTCATGGTAGAAGCATGTATTATTTTTAATAATTTCTATCTCTAAGAACAACAGGTGATTATGTGTCAAACTAGCTTGGTACCATAATGGCGTGAGTTATGTATCCTGTCAGACACCGAGCTAGTCTTGGATGTCTCTGGGAAAGCAAAGCTTATCTCGCTGACCTTGCAGGTGTCTTCATGATATACTGATCCCTATAAATTAGCCCAAACATTCATCAAAAACATCTACTTGTTTTCCCAAGCAGGGTTTGAAATGTGCTGCGGCTAATTCAGCTGATAACTCCATATTAGATCACATAGTCTGTTTAACCCTTACATCACTTCACATTTTTGTCCCATTTCTTCACATTCGGTAACTTTGAAATGGGTGAAAGAATTCAGAGGGTTACACAAAAAGCTGGAGAAACTCAGCGGGTGCAGCAGCATCTAAGGAGCGAAGGAGATAGGCGACGTTTCGGGTCGAGACCCTTCTTCAGATTGGTCAGGGATCAGGGAAACGAGAGATATAGACGGTGATGTGGAGAGATAAAGAACAATGAATGAAAGATATGCAAAAAAGTATCGATGATAAAGGGAACAAGCCATTGTAAGCTGTATGTGGTGTGAAAATGAGAAGCTAGTGCGACTAGGGAGGGGGAGAGAGATAGAGATAGAGGGAATGCCAGGGCCCGAGGGCTGAGGGAGAGGTGGGAAGGGGAGGAGACAGCAAGGGTTAACAGAATTGAGAAAATTGAATGTTCAAGGCCAAAGGATGCAGACTCCCCAAGCGGAATATGAGGTGCTGTTCCTCCCAACTTGCGGTGTTGCTCACTCTGGCCGTGGAGGAGGCCCAGGACCGAGAGGTCGGATACGGAATGGGAGGGGGAGTTGAAGTGCTGAGCCACCGGGAGGTTGGATTGGTTTTTGCGGGACCGAGCGGAGGTGTTCGGCGAAACGATCGCCAAGCCTCCGCTTGGTCTCACCGATATAGATCATCTGGCATCTGGAGCAGCGGATGCAGTAGATGAGGTTGGAGGAGGTGCAGTTGAACCTCTGTCGGACCTGGAAGGACTGCTTGGGTCCCTGAAAGGAGTGGAGGGGGGAGGTGAAGGGACAAGTGTTGCATTTCTTGCGGTTGCAAGGGAAAGTGCCGGGGAAGGGGTAGAGCAGGAGGGGAGGGAAGAATTGAGAAGGGAGTTGCGGAGGGAGCGGTCTTTGCGGAAGGCAGACAGGGGGGGAGATGGGAAGATGTGGCGGGTGGAAGGGGTCACGTTGGAGGTGGCGAAACTGGCGGAGAACTATGTGTTGTATTTGCCGGCTGGTGGGGTGAAAGGTGAGGACCAGGGGGACTCTGCCCTGTTTGCGAGTGGGGGAATAGGGGAGAGAGGGCAGTGTTGTGGGGTATGGAGGAGACCCTGGTGCGAGCCTCATCAATAGTGGGGGAGGGGAATCCCCGTTCTCTGAAGAATGAGGCCATTTGTGATGACCTGGTGTGGAACACCTCATCCTGGGAGCAGATGCGGCGTAGATGGAGGAATTGGGAATAGGGGATGGAGTCCTTACAGGAAGCAGGGTGGGAGAAAGAGTAGTCCAGGTAGCTGTGGGAGTCAGTGGTTTGTAGTGGATGTCGGTCAGGAGTGTATCACCTGCAATAGAGATGGTGAGGTCAAGGAATGGTAGGGAAATGTCGGAAATGGTCCAAGTGTATTTGAGTGCCAGATGGAATTGGTGGTGAAATGAATGAAGTCAGTCAGTTGTGTGTGGGTGCAGGAGGTGACACCAAAGCAGTTGTCGATGTATGCATTAGAGATAGAGGTCAGGGATGGGGCCCTGGTACGCCGAAGAACAAGGATTGTTCGACGTACCCAACAAAGAGGCAAGCGTAGCTGGGGCCCATGCGTGTGCCCATAGCTACGCCTTGTGTTTGGAGGAAATGGGAGGAATCAAAAGAGAAGTTAGTGATGGTAAGGACCAACTCCGCTATGCGGAGGAGGGTGTCAGTGGGACGGGTATGGGTTGCTCCTCTGGTCGAAGAAGAAACCGAGGGCTTTGAGACCGTCCTGGCGGGGGATGGAGGTGTAGAGTGACTGGACGTCCATGGTGAAGATGAGAGGATGGGGGCCTGGAGAATGGAATGCACGGAGCCGACGGAGAGTGTCTGAGGTGTCTTGAACATAGGTGGGGAGGGATTTAACAAAGGGGGATAGGATGGCGTCAAGGTATGTAGAAATGTGTTCGGTGGGGCACGAACAGGCAGAGACAATGGGTCTGCCAGGGCAGTCGGGTTTGTGGATTTTGGAGAGAAGGTAAAATCGGGCCGTGCGGGGCTGGGAAACGATGAGGTCGGAGGCTCGGGGTTTTGGGAGCCGGAGCTGATGAAGTCGGTTATGGTGCTCGAGATGGTGGCCTGGTGTTCGTCAGTGGGGTCATGGTCCAGGGGTAAGTAGGAGGAGGTGTCCGAGAGTTGGCGCATGGCCTCCGCTTTGTAGAGATCGACGCACCAGACTACCACGGCACCTCCCTTGTCGGCGGGTTTGATAACCCAGTCTGGGTTGTTGCGGAGTGAGTCGATGCCAGTACGTTCGGGGCTGGAGAGATTGGAGTGAGACAGGGGGGTGGAGAAGTCGAGGCAGTTGATGTCCCGACGGCAGTTCTGGATAAATAGTTCTAGAGCCGGAAGGCTATGAGGGGGGGGCCAAGTGCAGGGGGTACGTGGGAGACAGGAAAAGGGATCATCAGTGGGGGGCGAGGACTTCTTCCCGTGGAAGAACGCTGTGAGGCGAAGGCGACGGTAGAAGAGCTCCAAGTCGTGGTGGGCGCGGAACTCATTGAGGTGGGGATGGAGGGGGACAAAGGTAAAGACTTCTGCTGAGGACAGACCGTTCGGTGTCGGAGAGGGGGAGGTCCGGGGGGATGGTGAACACGCGGCAAGGATGGTGGTTGTGGCCGGAGGAAGGCAGGGGAGTGAACTGAGGACGGAGCGTTGTGTGGTGGGGGGGTGGAGGGTGGTCAGGGGGTGGGGGGTTATGGGGGCTGTGGTGTGGGTGGGGAAGAGCAGGGGTTACATGGTAGGGGGGGTGGGGAAGACCCAGTGGAATAGCCACTAAGGTTACTGGGGCTGGGGAGACGGGCACTGGGACCCAATACCATTAAAGACAGAGTGGTGGGAGGAGTTCAGAGGTTGCCTTGATGGGGGGAAGGCCGGAGAGATGAAAAGCTGAGCAAATACAAACTATCTAACCGTTAAAAAAGAGGAAACCCAACTAGATACAGTTCCCAATGTATATCGTTCCCAAAGTTACCATCATCTTGATTAGCAAGTTAATTAAGTTATGACCTCTGGTGTATCAGAGTGTTCAGGGAGGGGTAGCATCTCTGGTGGGGACATGTTGTGCTGTCTTTGGAGTGTGGGACGAAACCGAAGATCTCGGAAAAAACCCACGCAGTCATGGGGGGAACGTACCAACTCCGTACAGACAGCACCCATAGTCGGGAATGAACCGGGTTTCTGCCGCTGCAAACACAGTAAGGCAGTGACTGCACCGCTGCGCCACCATTTGCCATTCAGCCCTGTACAACACTGGCTCATATTCTATCAGTTTGGATTCCAATCACTGTGAAATCTCTTTACCTCCTCCTCCGAACTCAATCCTATCCAGGTTCATCTCAATGGCAAACTTGGTAATAATACAATTGGTTCCTTGTGCAGATCATCGGTTACTGCCAGAAACAACATTTATTCCAACTCTGTCAATGTTCTATTAGGGGTAATATACTGACATTATCCCTCATCTTTTCCACTTCAATATTGCACATTCAACTCTTATCTGGGAATTAATTAAATGCTGTGCATTCTCCCTTCTATCAGCCATATCCTCATAACATCCATCATAGCAATTTTATGCAAAAACATTTTTTTTCATTAATCTGTGAGGATCGCAATCGGATTATAAAATCACAATAATACGTTAATTGTGTAGGAAAGATCTGCAGATCCTGGTTTAAATCGAAGTTAGACACAAAATGCTGGAGTAACTCAGCGGGACAGGCAGCATGTCTGGAGAGAAGGAATGGGTGACATTTCGGGCCTGAAAAAGGGTCTCGACCCAAAACGTCACCCATTCCTTCTCTCCAGAGATGCTGCCTGTCCTGCTATAATACATTAATTGTTCTGTTATCATATCTATGATAACTGAGGCAATCTCTCTTTTATTGATCCTGATCTAACAGGTTTCATACTTCCCTGTTTCCTCTCTTCCTGCTTTTTGTTTAAAATAGTCAGTTTCTGACTATTGACTGGATTCCCTCTCAGCCTGAAGAAAGGTCTCGACCTAAAACACCACCCACCCATTCCTTCCATCCAGTGATGCTGCCTGTGCCACTGAGTTACTCCAGCATTTTGTGTCTATCCGGCATAAACCAGCATCTGCACTTCCTTCCTGCACAGTTTCCATTTGCCACCCAATGAGTAGTTCCACAATAGGTTAGAAGACAACCAATGCATCCATTATTTCCATGGATACATCTTTTTCTCATCTGAGATTCAGACTATAAAACTCTGAGGATTTATTAGATTCATCATGACCTGAATGGATTTTCTCTGGGTGCTCCGGTTTCCTCCCACACTCCAAAGACATACAGGTTTGTGGTTAAATTGGCTTGGTATAAATGTAAATTGTCCCTGTTGTGTGTAGGATAGTGTTGGTATGCGGGGGTCGGTGTGGACTCAGTGGGCCGAAGGGCCTGTTTCCGTGCTGTATCTCTAAACTAAACTGAACACTTCATTTTCCAGCTTAGCAAATAATGGATTTGCACAACAAGGTTATCAACTAACTTCTTCTCATTGCACATTGCCCATCCAGGTTAGCTTGTTCTCTTGTTATTTGACAAATCACATTGTTTTCACACTCGAGTAATTCACCATCCACTTTATTTCTGCTAATTGGTTTGACCTATCACCCATAAGGCCATTCATGATTAGATTAGTACCCTTGTTATATCATAATCATACTTTATTAGCCATGTATGTTTTGCAACATACGAGGAATTTGATTTGCCATAGTCATACTAATAAAAAAGCAACAAAACACACAAAATACATTGTAACATAAATATCCACCATAGTGACTCCTCCACATTTCTTACTGTGATGGAAAAAAAAGTTCAACCTCTTTCCTTCTTTGTTCTCCCGCAGTCAGGGGCCTCAAGCCTTAACTCCCGGTCGGGCCCTCCACGTCGGGGCGATCAAGCTCCCGCATCAGGGGGATCTCAGCTCCCCCACGCCGGATGATCAGATCCCGGGTCGGGGCTAGTTGAACCTTCTACGACTTTGGAGCTTCCCGACATCAGTCTTTACCCGAGACTGCGAGCTCCTCGATGTTGAAATCCGCAAGCCACGGTTGGAGCGTCAATCCAAGGCGGGATCGCAGGCTCCGATGGTAAATCCATGGCCCCGTGGTGGGGCTCAAAGCCAGTCCCGAGCAAGGCCGCCAGCTCCATGATGTTAGGCTGCACAGCGACCGGAGATGCGATCCGGAAAACAATCGCATCTCTGGCAAGGAAAGAGATTGAAAAAAAGTTTCCCCCGAGCCCCTCCCCCACCCCCCACATAAAACAAAAGCAGAGAACATTAACACATACTGTTAAAACACACTAAAAATAACAAAATAGATGAAAAGACAAACAGACCATTGGCGAGGCTGCCATAGCTGATGGCTCCACCCGGTGATATATGAATCTATAATTTCCTGTTTGATGTCATTTCCTACTCAACCACTACTGTTTCAAGGCCTATAAAAAAAAACTCCCAATAATGTTTTCAAACCCAGGATGACTTGTGTTCGAGTTGTGAATTTGTGGAATTCTCAGCCACAGAAGGCAGTGGAGGCCAATTCACTGGATGTTTTCAAGAGAGTTAGATTTAGCTCTTAGGGCTAACAGAATCAAGAGAAAGCAGGAACGGGGTATTGATTTAGGATGATCAGCCATGATCATATTGAATGGCGGTGCTGTCTCAAAGGGCAGAATGGCCTACTCCTGCGCCTATTTTCTATGTTTCTTCATCTTTTTCTCTTGGTCAAAGTCTTTTACTCTGATTTTGCCACCTCCACTCTCTTTCCATTCACAATATCAGTTTAGTTTATTGTAATGTGTACCAAGGTACAGCAAGAAGCTTGTGTTGCATGCTATCCTGCCCTTTTACTTGCAGTAGACACTTCACAGACCACAGACTGTTCGAATTGGTGGAAAGGTGTCGATAACAATCAGCACGGGAGCACCTCAAGGCTGCATGCACAGCCCCCTGCTGTACTCACTCTATACTCATGACTGCGTAGCCGGTCATAGTGTGAACACCATCATCCCTTGCCTGGGATCGCTCCAACCAGGGCCTGCGGACTTACCGTCAAGAGCTCGCAGTCTCGGGAGAGGTCAAGTCGGGACGCTCCAACGAGGCAGAGGCTCGACCCGGGGTCCAATCACTGGCACTGGGGAGCGAACATCCCCCCCGATGTAGGAGCTGATCGCCCCGATGCGGAGACCCCAAACGGCGCCGGCTACAGGAGTCAAGATCCTCCCATCAACGGAGGGCTCGAGGCCCCGACTGCGGGAGAGCAAAGAAGGGACAAGATTTTGTGTGTTCCGTTGCTTTTAATTTGTATGACTGACTTCGCAAATGAAATTCCGCATATGTTGCAAAACATACTCGGCTAATAAAGTATTATGGTGACTGTGATTGTGATTGTGATAAGAACGATGTGCTGCATTTTGGAAGTCAAACTCGGGCAGCATCTACATAGTGAACGGCAAGGCTCTAAGGAGTGTTGTAGTCCAGAGGGATCTAGTAGTGCCATCACTGGTAGATAGGGTGGTCAACAAGGCTTTCGGCACATTGGCCATCATCAATCTGAGTATTGAGTATAGAAGCTGGGAGGTTATGTCGCAGTTGCACAAGACATTGGCAAGGCCACATTTGGAGTATTGTGTTCAATTTTGGCCACATTGCTGTGGGAAGGATGGTGTTAAGCTGCAAAGAGTGCAGAGAAGATTTATGAGGATGTTGCCAGGAGTCGAGGGCTGAACCATAGGGAGATGTTGAGAAGGCTAAGATAATTCCATGGAGCTCAAGTGGCAGTGATCTTGTAGAGGAGTTTAAGATCTTGAGAGGAATAGATAGGGTAAATTCACAGTCAATTACCCAGAGTAGAGGAATCAAGAACCAGAGAATATAGGTTTAAGGTGAGGGGGGAAACATTTATTAAGAAACTGAGGGATCACATTTTTTACACAAAGGACGGTGGGTATATGGAATGAGCTGTCATAGGAGGTAGTTGAGGCGGTACCCGGATGTGGTGTCGAAGGACCAGAAGCCGAAGCGAAGAAGTGGAAGCCAAATAACCAAATGGAAGGAACACCGAAAAGCCAAATAACTGAAAGTGCAGGATGGCTAAAAGCCAACTAACCGAAAGGGTGATGCCTAAAAGCCAACTAACCGAAAGGGTGACGCCGAAAAGCAACTCACCGAACAAACGCAACGACGAAAGGCCAAATAACGGACATGATGTCGCAGGGGGGCGGGACTTATCAGTGATTGGTCCAGACCCCCCCCTCATCCCCATCCATCACATCACAGGCTTGGGGAGATGAAGGGTGGGGGTCATTTTCCCACACAAGACTGGAGGGTGACTGCACACTCCGAACCCAAGCATCAAGATGTATGTGGCCGAAGGAGCGCATCCCTCGAGACAGCCCCCACTCTCCCCCGTTTTCAGCGCTGTCCGGCCCCGTCCACCATCTGCCTCATCTCCCCCAGGCGGCCGCACTGTGACATGATGGACCGCCAGGGGACCCCGACCCCCACACCAGGGTGATTCTCCCCACCCCGGCCGTGGGGACAAACGGCCCAGGGCACTGGCAGCCATAAATCGCTTTTAAAACATGGGGGGGGATACAAATTCCCTGGCCAGCCGATTGCAAGTGTGCACAATTTTAACTCGCCCCCCACCGTGACAACAAGAAGCACATTTTATTTATTGTTTAAACACAGTAATACAATCTGGTTGCCTGCGTAACACACACAACAAGCTCCCACGCACAACACACCAGATAATCTGCATTTTTTCGGGTCAAGACCCTTCAGACTTAGTCTTCAGGTCCGAAGAATGGTCTCGACCCGAAACATCACCTATTCCATTTCTCCAGAGATGCTGCCTGATCCACTGAGTTACTCCAGCTTTTTGTGTCAATCTTCGGTTAAAACCAGCATCTGTAGTCCCTTCCTACATAATTGCCACACCAAACTAATTGTCCAGGTTAGCTTGTTGAATATTGCATAAGACATGGTCAGAAGAAAGGGGAGGTTGTCTATATTACTAAAAGTAAGACCTTAACCCTTCCTGCTTATCTGTTTCATGATTTTTGAAATAACGCTGCCACTTACGGCTGTGATTTTGGCCATCTTACTCCGAGTCCCCCTCTGCTGCGCAGGACAAGAGTATTTTTCCCATTGATAAAAAATAAAAGAATAATTAATGTTAAAAAAATGTTGACATTCTCTCTGCTGCCCCTGCTGGTGGGAGGGGGGAGGGAATATAAAACCCGGAAGTGTTGTGCCTCACTCAGTCTCTGCAAGATGGAGGAAGTGAGAGGGTCACATCTCTCTGAGCTGTGAATAACACTGAACACATGTCTACTCAACTGCGAGTGCCTTTAATGTGGCTTGAAAATGAAAATGTGGTTGCTATGAAATACTGCACTGCAAATGGTTTTGGTGGTGGGAACTGCTTTGAAATGCTGCACTGCAAATGGTTGTTGGTGGTGGTAACTGCTTTGGAATGCTGCACTGCAAATGGTTGTTGGTGGTGGTAACTGCTTTGAAAAGCTGCACTGCAAATGGTTGTTGGTGGTGTTAGCTGCTTTGAAATGCTGCACTGCAAATGGCTATTGGTGGTGGTAACTGCTTTGAAATCCTGCACTGCAAATGGTTGTTGGTGGTGGTAACTGCTTTGAAATGCTGCACTGAAAATGGTTGTTGGTGATGGTAACTGCTTTCAAATGCCGCACTGCAAGTGGTTTTTGGTGGTGGTAACTTGACAACTTCCTGTTTGCACTCTATATTGATTTTAGATAAAACGCTACCACTTACGGATGTGACTTTTGGACATCTTACTCAGTACCCCTCCTCTCATCAGGTGCAGAGGATTCTTCCCATCAATGAAAAATAAAAGTGTTATTACTGTTTTAAAAAAATGTTGAGAATTTCTCTCCTGTCAATCACGCCATTAAGGCCATGCCCCTTCCGGTGGGAGGGGGGAGGGATTACAAAACCCAGAAGTGTGGTTGTGGCTCAGTCTCTGCAAGATGGGGGAGGGAGAGGTCACTACACTGTCTGAGCTGTTCAACTGAATCAACTGAACACACTGAATGTCTACTGAACTGTGAGTGTGGTGTTTATGTGGTATTTTGTGTAGTTTTATGGTGATTTTATGGTGGTTTCACCCTGCTTCAAATGGTATGATACCGCATTTGAATGTGGTGGCCCTGCACCCTGCATGAAATGGTATGAAACTGCATTTTAATTTGGTGACCTTGCACCCTGCATGAAATGGTATGAAACTACACTTGAATTTGGTGGCCTTGCACCCTGCTTGAAATGGTATGAAACTGCACTTAAATTTGGTTGCCTGCACCCTGCTTGAAGTGGTATGAAAGTGCACTTGAATGTGGTGGCCTTGCACCCTGCTTGAAATTGCATTAAACAGTACTAGCATTTGGTGGCCTTGCATCCTGCTTGAAGTGGCATGAAACTGCACTTGAGTTTGGTGGCCCTGCACCCTGCTTGAAGTGGTATGAAACTGCATTTGAATTCGGTGGCCTTGCACCCTGCTTGAAGTGGTCGGAAACTGCACTTGAATTTGGTGGTCTTGCACCCTGCTAGAAGTGGTAGGAAACTGCATTTGAATTCGATGGCCTTGCACTCTGCTTGAAGTGGTAGGAAACTGCACCTGAATTTATTGGCCTTGCACCGTGCTTGAAGTGGTATGAAACTGCAATTGAATTTGGTGGCCTTGCACCCTGCTTGAAGTGGTAAGAAACTGCACTTGAATTTGGTGGCCTTGCACCCTGCTTGAAATGGTAGGAAACTGCATTTGAATTTGGTGGCCTTGCACCCTGCTTGAAATGAAATTTCAAGGAATAGCCATGTCAACTGCTCGCCCACCAGCCATGAATGAGCTGACAGCACATCAGGCTTGAGTGACTGAGCTGTCACCCCAAGAATCCATTTGGCCCACAATGTCCAAACTAGCCCTCTGGAAACCAGTCCCTTCAGCCCACAATACTAGCGCTCCAGAAACACCCCCCCCCCCCCCCCCCCCCCCCCCCCCCCCACTGGCCACCAATATTGGAATTGGTAGAGAGGTGGAATATTACGTATATATATATATATATTAGACTAAGTGGGACCCATATATATATACTGCCTCTTTTTTAATGCATTTTCGGGAAAAAGTTTAAACATGTGGCAAATATGTTATTGCAGCCTTTGTGTCGGGGAAGTTGTAGTTGAATAATTTGCAATTTCTATTTCATTCTTTTTCACTCTGTGCGACATGGGCTGATCGATACTGCGTCGCTCAGCGATCTTTCACTCGTGCTCATGAGATTGATTTCAAGATGCTCATATGATCTTCTAATGCGGTCATTGTTCCGAGCGCCAAATCCCTTCAGCTGTACCTGCAACTGAAGCTATGGGTGGATTAGTAGACCTTGAAGAGGCATTGACGCTTTGTATTTATGTAGAGGGGTAATAGAGGTAATGTATGTGATTTGAGAATAATGTATCGTCTGCGGGGGAGAAAAAAGTACGACTTACTCGACACCGCTGCGAAAATGGCATTGTTAAATGCGCAAAGTTCAAAAAACCAAATGAACTGCAATTAAACTGAAAAATACAGATTATCTGGTGTTTTGTGCGTGGGAGCTTGTTTTGTGCGTTTTGCAGGCAACCAGAAGGTATTACTGTGTTTACAAAAATAAATAAAATGTGCTTCTTGTTGTCAAGGGGGTAGGAGTGGGAGGAGATAAAATTGTTCGTTGTCATGCACACTTGTCGTTGGCCCGCCAGGGAATTTGTGTCACCCCCCCCATGTTTTAAAGGCGATTTAGTATGGCTGCCAGTGCCCCTGTCCCCGCGCCCGGGTGGGGAAGATGAATCACCCGGTGTGGGTGTCGGGGGGTGAATCACCCCGTGTGTGAGTCGGGGTCCGTGGGTCTAAGTTTCCACTTAGAGCCTATCCCCATTCTCACCCCAGATGTACCCTGTCAGAGTATAAATTTGATAAACTTCTATAGGCAGCTTTAAAAGGAATTTTATGCAGTTCCTGGCTTCAGACCAGGTGTAATTCCTGGTTTTATTATTCTTATCTGGCGTATGACCAAATGTGAAACTTTATAAAACAGTGCAATTAAATGATCTGTTAGAGTCATAGAATCATAAAACTTGCTGTCGCCCAAATGTTTTCACCATGTTGAAAATTTAGCGGCGACCAAAAAGACGCCACAACTTTTTGCGTGACTGAGGAAACTACTCTCGGCAACCACTGGCGAACTAGTCACCTGTAGTTGCCTAAAAAAATCGCCTATGGGACAGGTCCATTTACTCCAGCTTTTTGTGTCAATGCACAGAAAATAAGGACCTATTCTCAAGAATCGACTAAGATTTACAAAGATTACTAGTTGATGATGTGAAGCCTGTTCAATTCATGAGGTAAAAAGCAGTTATTTATAAATGGCAGGAAGTTTAAAGTGACAATGTGAGATAAACACTCCACTGAGCTGATGTCTTATTGCACGGACACATATCCTGTGGGTAAACTGCTGAGCCGAACTGCTGCTCCAATTTACTGAACTGCTTTACCGCAATCTCAAATATATGTATGGACAACAATGTTCAGAGCTCAGAAAAAGTGCAAACTTTCCTCTCCTGATTCCAGCACTCTCCACTGAATAAGACTGAGATACTTAAAGTTCTGGCTATAACCTCCACATGGAAATTGTACAGAAGGTGGCAACGTAGTGAAAGGCCTGCGTAGAGTGGATGTGGAGAGGATGTTTCCACTAGTGCGAGAGGCCAGGCTCTCAGAATCTCTAATTCTGAGAGACTAGAGGTCATAGGCTCAGAATTAAAGGGTGTTCCTTCAGGAAGGAGATGAGGTGGAATTTCTTTAGTCAGAGAGTGATGAATCTGTTGAATTTTTGGCCACAGAAGGCTGCGGAGGCCGTCAGTGGATATTTTTAAGGCAGAAATAGATAGATTCTTGATTAGTACGGGTGTCAGGGGTTATGGGGAGAAGGGAGGAGAACAGGGTTAAGCGGGAGAGATAGATCAGCCATGATTGAATGGCGGAGTAGACTTGATGGCCTGAATAGCCTAATTCTGGTCCTATCACTTATGAACTTATGAACCTATGAGCATTAAGGCCATGACTATCTGCTACAATTAAAAATAGAACATTCTTAGTGGCTTAGTGGAGAAATAGAATTAACATTAAACGTAGAATACCGAACAATGTAACAGTGACCCCGACAGTCTTTTCAGGTGAGGTGGACGTTCACTTGCACCTCCTCCAACCTCATCTATTGCATTTATTTTTCTCGGTGTGGACTTCTGTATATCAGCAAGACCAGGCGTAGACTGGCCAACATTTTTGCTGAACACCTTCGCTCAGTCCGCCTTGGCCTATGCGATCTCCCGGTTTCTAAACACTTTAACTCTCCTTCCCATTCCCATACTGAGCTTTCTGCCCTGGGCCTCCTCCACTGTTGGAGTGAGGCCAACACACATTGGAGGAACGTCATCTCATATTTCACTTGGGCAGCTTACAATCCAGTGGGATCAGTTTTGATTTCTCTCATTTTAAGTAACCCTTGCATTCTCTCTCTCTCCACACCTCCCCCAACCTAGACAGCCTGCCAGTTCCACTGTTCGCATCCATATCTCCATTTGGTATCACCTCTTCCCCAGCCAACACCATTGTTGGCGCCACATTTCCTTTGTCATCTATGCCAACTCTGATTTGTTTGGAACATTTTATTTGCTCTTGTTTCCCTTTCCCCGACTTTCAGTCTAAAGAAGGGTTTTGACCCGAAACGTCACCCATTCCTTTCCTCCAGAGATGCTGCCTGAGCCACTGAGTTATTCCAGTATGTTGTGTCTATCTTTAGCACAAGAACAGGCCATTTGACCCACAATATCTGTGCCGAACATGATGCCAAGACCGTCTCTTATATACAGTGGCTTGCAAAAGTTTTCATACCCCTTGAACTTTTCCACATTTTGTCACGTTACAACCACAAACGTAAATGTATTTTATTGGGATTTTATGTGATAGACCAACACAAAGTGGTGCATAATTTTGAAGTGGAAGGAAAATGATACATCGTTTCCAAATTTTATTACAAATAAAACCTGAAAAGTGTTGCGTGCAATAGTATTCAGCCCCCCTGAGTCAATACTTTGTAGAACCACCTTTCGCTGCAATTACAGCTTTGCACATCTAGAGACTGAAATTTTTGCCCATTCTTCTTTGCAAAATAGCTCAAGCTCAGTCAGATTGGATGGAGAGCGTCTGTGAACAGCAATTTTCAAGTCTTGCCAGAGATTTTCAATTGGATTTAGGTCTGGACTTTGACTGGGCTGTTATAACACATGAATATGCTTTGATCTAAACCATTCCATTGTAGCTCTGGCTGTATGTTTAGGGTCGTTGTCCTGCTGGAAGGTGAACCTCCGCCCCAGTCTCAAGTCTTTTGCAGACTCTAACAGGTTTTCTTGCAAGATTGCCTTGTATTTGGCTCCATCCATCTTCCCATCAACTCTGACCAGCTTCCCTGTCCCTGCTGAAGAAAAGCATTCCCACAGCATGATGCTGCCACCACCATGTTTCACAGTGGGGATGGTGTGTTCAGGGTGATGTGCAGTGTTAGTTTTCTGCCACACGTAGCGTTTTGTATTTAGGCCAAAAACTTCAATTTTGGTCTCATCAGACCAGAGCACCTTCCTCCACATGTTTGCTGTGTCCCACACATGGCTTGTGGCAAACTGCAAATGGGAATTCTTATGGCTTTGTTTCAACAATGGCTTTCTTCTTGCCACTCTTCCATAAAGGCCCGATTTGTGGAGTGCATGACTAATAGTTGTCCTGTGGACAGATTCTCCCACCTGAGTTGTGGATCTCTGCAGCTTCTCCAGAGTTACCATGTGCCTCTTGACTGCTTCTCTGATCAATGCTCTCCTTGCCTGGCCTGTCAGTTTAGGTGGACGGCCGTGTCTTGGTAGGTTTACAGTTGTGCCATACTCTTTCCATTTTCGGATGATGGATTAAACAGTGCTCCGTGAGATGTTCAAAGCTTGGGATATTTTTTTATAACCTAACCCTGCTTTAAACTTCTCCATAACTTTATCCCTGACCTGTCTGTATGTTCCTTGGGCTTCATGATGCCCAAGGAACATTGTTTGTTCACTAATGTTCTCTAACAAACCTCTGAGGCCTTCACAAAACAGCTGTATTTATACTGAGATTAGATTACACACAAGTGGACTCTATTTACTAATTAGGTGACTTCTGAAGGCAATTGGTTGCACTGGATTTTATTTAGGGGTATCAGAGTAAAGGGAGTTGAATATTTTTGCACGCCACACTTTTCAGTTTTTTATTTGTAAAAAAATTTGAAAACCATGTATCATTTTCCTTCCACTTCACAATTATGCTCCACTTTGTGTTGGTCTATCACATAAAATCCCAATAAAATACATTTACGTTTGTGGTTGTAACGTGACAAAATGTGGAAAAGTTCAAAGGGTATGAATACTTTTGCAAACCACTGCACCTGCAGGCAGAAGAATTTGTTCAACTTGACATCATGTTTGGCGTGGACATTGTGTGCAAGTGGGCCTGTTCCTGTGCCGTACTAAACTATGTCAGGCAGGCTTGAGTTATAAGGAGCAGTTGGATAAGCAGGCCCCATTTTCTTGGTGCATTTGAGGCTGAAAAGTGACCATAAGTTGATTTATAAAATCAAGAGGAAAAAGATAAGGTGAATGTTGACAGTTATTTTGCCCCAGTATGCAGGAGCCTAAAGCTAGAGGGCATAGATTTAAGATGCGAGGGCAAAGGGACTTGAAAAATGGGAATGTGGATACAGAGGGTGAAGGATATGTGGAACGGGCTTCCAGAGCAAGCTGAGCGGAGGGTACAATTACAATGTTTAAGGCACATTTACCTACTGTAGGTGCATGGATAGGAAAGGATTAGAGGATTTCTTGGAGCGCAGGAGGATAAGAGGTAATCTTACAGAGGTGGTATAAGATCATGAGGGGAATAGGCAGGGTGAATGCACAGAATAATTTACCCATCGTTGATGAATCAATAACCAGAGATATAGGCTTAGGGTGAGACAGGAAAGATTTAATAGGAACCTGTGGGGTAACATTTTCACACAGAGGGTGGTGGGTATATGGAACGAGCTGCCAGAGGAGATAATTGAGGTAGGTACTATGGCAACATATAAAAGGCATTTGGATTGGCACATGGATAGGAAAGGTATATATGGACATGTGCCTTAACTCAGGCAGGCTGGTGTAGATGGGGCATCTTAGACGGTATGTGCAAGTTGGTCTGAAGGGCCTGTTTCCATGCTGTACAACCCTATGAATCTCTAGGGCTCTATGATATCAGCCAAGCAGCGGATAATGGGTAATGGGACAGCATGAACAGCTTGGGCGAAGAGACTGTTTCCATCTCCGTGACACTACATTTTGTTTCTTATCTAATAATCAATGATCACTACAAGCTTGAATGTCATTCTAATTCCATGCGTTCTATTTTATTCAGGAATCCCCTGTGTGGGATCTGAATGCACCACCAGATGTGTGTATTACCCCCTTCAAACCTGCACCATCCTTTAATTCGATCATAGTTGATTCTATCTCAATGCCACAATCTTTCTTTCTCCCATTTCTGTACTCATCATATAGGGGAGACCTCCTCACTGAGTCTAGCCAGAACAGGATCCTGCATATTTTAATGAGGTCTCATTGTCCTAAAGTCTTGTCAAACATGGGTAATCCGATCACCACTTAAGGGCCTGTCCCACTAAGGCTATTTTAGACGACTGCCGGCGACTGTCATAGTCGTAGCAGGTTGCTGAAAAAACGGCGAATGGACCCCACCTTGCACATAAAATTTGAAATAGAATAATTACTTTAACAACAACAATAAAAAATGAAGTCAGCACCGGTGACAACCTACCTCACCTGGCGACAACCTACGTTAACCTGGTGACAATTACCACTGCACTTACCTCAGGAAAAGTCAAGCTATGTTCTTTGGCGTTAAACCCCCTTGACTGTCTCCAAAAATCTTTCAACATGTTGAAAATCCAGAGGCAACCAGACTCTTTGGGCGACTGAGGAGACTACTCATGACCATACAGGCGACACCCCGGCGACCATGTGACGACAGCCTAGTCACCTAAAATATCGCCTAAGTGGGTCAGGCCCTTTACTTTAACAAGTGCATGTGTAGGAGAAATTTGGAGGATTTATGGGGCAAACACTGGCAAATGGGACTAGTTCAGATCGATAACTTGAACAGTATAGGAAGGAACTGCTGGTTTAAACCGAAGATAGACACAAAAAGCTGGAGTAACTCAGCAGGACAGGCAGCATCTCTGGAGAGAAGGAATGGGTGACGTTTCGGGTTGAGACTTCAGAAGGGTTTCGATCTGAAACGTCACCCATTCCTTCTCTCCATTGATGCTGCCTATCCCGCTGAGTTACTCCAGCTTTTTGTGTCTATTTTCGATAACTTGAACAGCATGGATGAGTTTGGCCAAGGAGCCAACAATCTGTGTTGTACTACTCCATGACCTCATTGTAAAACTTTATGATAACGCTAAGGTGCATTGAAAAGATAAAAAGCATTCTCTTTTCTAACTTTTCCCCTGGCATTCACTTGGCATGTACAGTTATGGACCTAACTCTGTGAGATTAATACACGCAAGGATTCTGCTCTTGTAAATCCTTTTGCCTAGCTCTGTACTGCTTAAGCTACATCCTTTGTGAACTTCTGTCTAACTTCCCCATTACACTCCATGCCCCGCTTGTTCCTCTAGGCTGTTCCACAGTTGCGCTTGTAATTCATTGTCTCGTAAGCCATGTTTGATTTGCAGCTTTTATCCGAAGGCAAGCAGAAATAATGCCTTCTTATTAGTTGTTCTTGCCAACCTGATGAAAAAGCTTTAGCTAATTATTGCTGTCAAATGAACACAGAAGCAATTTTTCCCGTCCATGACTGATTGTCTACTTTCAGAAGTTAGCACAGTAAGTGGAGAGTCACACTGTGCTCGGAGGTATTATCTTACAAGAGAACCTAACTCATGACAAGAAAGAAGAAAATAGCATTTATATGTTTTCATTGTTAATGTTAGGACAACGTAAAAGATTTTAAAGTCAATGATCCACTTCTGACGTGCAGTCACTATTACAATATACACACAAATTACTCACATTCCCAGATACAACAACATGATGATACTTCTGTATTCATGAGAAAGAGAATGCTGGAAATACACAGGTAGACGGTAGCATAATAGGAGAATAAAAGGTCAAAACCAACACAAGAGGTATGGGACAAAAATTAAATAATTTTCATTTGTGACCCTCAGACTATCTTTGATCGGACTTTACCATGCACAAAACATTCATCCCTTATCATGGACTTGATAAGTTGTAAATGGGTCGATTGGAATCATGTCATGTCTTTCCGCTGACTGGATAGAACTCAACAAAAGCTTTTCACTGTACCTCGGTACACGTAACAATAAATTAAACTTAACTAAGTTAATCAACTTCATGACTAATTTCCATCCTGCACTCAAATTCACTTGGACCATCTCCGACAACTGCCTACTGTTTCTGGATCTCACCGTCTCCATCGCAGGAGACTATACTCCATCTAGACTATACTTCTTCCCAACCTGCTTCCTGTAAAGACTCTATCCCCTTCTCCCAATTCATCCATCTACGTCACATCTATGCCCAGGATGAGGTTTTCCATATTATATCATCGGAGATGTCTCATATTTTAGGAAACAGGGGTTCATTTCTTCCATTATAGATGAGGCTCTCACAAGGATCTCCTCGATGTCCTGCAGCTCCGCTCTTGCTCCCCTTTCCCCCCATTCATAACAAGGACAGAGTCCCCTTTGTCCTCACCTTGCACCCCATCAGCCGTCGCATACAGCATATAATCCTCCAACATTTTCGCCACCTCCAACGAGATCCCACTACTGGTCACATCCTCTCATCTCCACCCCTTTCTGCTTTTAGCAGATACTGTTCCCTCTGCAATGCCCAATTCAATTCATCCCTTCTCACCCAAACCACCCCCTCCCCAGGTACTTTCCCCTGCAACCGCAGAAGATGTAACACCTGTCACTATACCTCCCCCCTCGACTCCGTCCAAGGACTCCAACAGTTTTTTCAGGTGAGGCAGAGGTTTAGTTGCACCTTCTCCAACCTCATCTACTGTATCCACTTTTTCAGGTGTGGACTCCTGTAAATTGGCGAGACCAAGTGCAGGCTCGGCGATCGTTTCGCTGAACACCTTCACTCAGTCCTGCTAAACCTACCTGACCTCCCGGTTGTGCAACACTTTAATGCCCCCTCCCATTCCCACACTGACCTCTCTGTCCTGGGCCTCCTCCATTGTCAGAGTGAGGCACAGCACAAATTGAAGGACCAGCACCTCATATTTCGCTTGGGCAGCTTACACCTCAGCAGTATAAATATTGACCTCTAACTTCAAGTATTCCTTGGTTTCCTTCTCTTGCCAGTTCTCTGACTAGTATTACTGCTCTGATTATATTTTATCTCTGTAATGGCCACTCCCCTGACATCAGTCTGAAGAAGGGTCCTGACCCACAAAATCCCCCATTCCTTCTCGCCAGAGATACTGCCTGTCCCGCTCAGTTACTCCAGCATTTTGTGTCTATTTCCAAGTCTTTTCAACTACTCCCAACAGGTAATACCCCCATATCCAGGCATAATTCTGACAAACCTCCTCTGCATCATATCCAGACCTTCACATCTTTCCTGTAATGGAGCGACTAGAGTTGCGTGCAATATATAAAATACAGCCTAACCAAACTCTTATAAAGCTGCACCATGAAATGCAAAGGACTTGGTTAGACAGTTTGTAGTGAATGTACTGAGGGAAAAGTGAAGAGAAAGAAAATAGAGTGGGGAGGCTGTGACAGGGACAGGTACAATGAGGGAAGGATGAGGTGGGGTTAGTGACTGAAGCAAAGTGAGAGAACAGTGAAAATACATTCATGTAGGGAAGGGTAGGAGGTAATAGCCAGAGTTCCGTTATAGCCCTGTCCCACGGTGCGCATTCATTCCAAGAGCTCTCCCGAGTTAAAAAAAAATCAAACTCGTGGTAAGCACGGAGAATGAACATAGCGGATACGTCGGAGCTCGGGGACGTCTCTTAGTGGCTCATAACGCTAATGGCAGGTACTCGGGAAGACTCGCTAATGGCAGGTAAGCGAGGGAAGACTCGTGAAGATTTTTCAACACCTTGAAAAATGTCCATGAGAGCCCCGAGTACTGACAAGTGGCCAGTACCGTAAATCTCCAAGTTCGAATCAGGACAAACTGAGGAGAGCTCTTGGAATGAACTCGCACCATGGGACAGGGCTATTAGAGTTCAGAGGAAGGAGCTATTGGGAAAGTAGGAACTGGATAGGGCAAAATGAGAGTGCCCTGGGTAGAAATATAATTGGACTTACTAACTGAGTTACTCCAGCATTTTGTGTCTACCTTAAACTAAACTAAGATGGCAGGGCAAGCTATATAGTCATTGATTCATACAACATGGAGACAGGCCCCTCGGCCCAAACATCCATGCCGACCAAGCTAATTCCACTTGCCCGCAAGGCAAATGCGTTGTACGGCAGCAACTCTACCGCACCACGGTGGATGCTGTCGGCTCACGTGGATGATCTTTATGCCAAATTACACCACTACAACCTCCCGGCTCAGTCTTCCGCAGCTATAAATAATGGTGACGTATCGTGCCGTTTTCACGGCGGATGTAGTCCATCGTGGAGAGCTGTTCCATTTGCTGGTGCATGTTGCCAGAGGAGGTGAACAGCCTAATTTTATGGACAGGAATTGGATTAAGAGCATGCAGTTGGTGTTCTCCTACATCAGGTGGCAAAGCCGGCATTGGCCGCGGTATTGTAAAACCACCAGCATTCATTCCAAGCTGACACTTCATGTCAATGTTTTACAAGTCCCATCTGGTGCCTTTGTTAATCTTGGCCAGATTGGAGAGGCAAGGACGTTAAAATGGGGTAAAAACATCAGGGCTGCTGGGAGATTTGTGTTAAGTTGGAAGTGCTCTCTGCAGAACTGGGACAAGCTGCAGAGTGGTGCCAGTTTGTCTAGAGCCTAGATCCAAGCTGCAGGAAAAGAATAAGAACATCTGCAGACTCTGTCAATTAGGTGCACAATACAAAGAATAGATTGGATGATTGCAAACCAGACATACACCTTGTAAATAATTGTAAATAATGTTGCAGGGTTCTACTTTGCCGAAAATTGATTGGATGAGGTATTGAGCCTTGTCTGGTTTTCTTGCAGATCAGGGTAAATGTTGCTACGTTTGCTTCATTAAGAAGCCCTGTTTGAATACAATGTATTAGTTGAAATATTATTGTGTTAGGGAAATGTCTGTTATGCATGGGGTTAATCGATGTCTGTAATTGGATTGTAAAGAAACTACCCCTATGTGGTTTGGGCCCTCAAGGTCCCGGGACCTATAAAAGTCCGCTGCCACAAGGTCCCACATCGATCTTCTGGGAGAGTGCTTAGGACTGCATGACCTTCTGGCGTGTCTCTGTTTGAGCGAGGCTTGAACAGGCAGATACGAGGATCAAATCCGCGGTGGTTAGGTACAGTGGTGGGAACGGTAATTGTGTTTTGTTAAAATAAATATTAATTGATCAAGTGCTTGATTCAGTGTTTCTTGACTGAAACTAGACTGGGGGGAAGCTTACAATAAGCAGAAATTGGGGTCCACTGTGCGGTTTTCGCATTGGTTTTCGGCACTTTGTTAGTCGGAGCGGATCGATCATTCACTGGCTTGGCAAAGGGTCTAATTGAGATCATTAGAACAGTGTCTAGTAAGCACGGGGGGGTGGTTAGCACTCC
This sequence comes from Okamejei kenojei, assembly GCA_035221665.1. Lineage (NCBI taxonomy): Eukaryota > Metazoa > Chordata > Chondrichthyes > Rajiformes > Rajidae > Okamejei > Okamejei kenojei. The sequence continues at coordinate 4,553,944 of CM069150.1, read as the reverse complement.
TTTGGGTTGGGGGCCCATAAGGAAAACCGGGCGTGGAGTGGCCCAACATTTGGTCATAGTTGGCAGACCGCAGCTGCTTTAACGAGAGCTTGACGCGCTTCATTGGGTGAGGGGTGGCCCAAGGTTAGATTTGGTATCCAATTGGTGGGGTATTGAAATACAGTTCTGACCTAGGTATCGATCGGATCTTTGCCGGGAGTGCGAATTTGAAAGGTGCGCTCGGAAAATCGGCATCGATAACTACCAGTGCGAAGTGCTAGGAGCTGAACCCCCAGTGCCCAGCAGAGAAGAGTGGCTGCATGTAGATACCCGAGTCTTGCATGACGGATGAGGAATCTCGTAAGGGTACTGGGCTTGATGGTCAGAGTATAGATTGGCCGGAACACTCTAGTCCTTTCGAGAATTCAATTGGGCAATTTTAGTTGATTTGAGTGCCTGCGTATGAGGAGGGATACACACTAAAATTTCGAGTTTGAGATCGAGTGTTATATTTCCAAATATAGAATTTAACATTGAAGTTCTGCCCATAAGGTGGAATTCGAATTCCTGTATATAGAACTTTGGAGTTGGTGCATGTCCATGATCGATTCCGAATAGCGTCTGATCAACAGTGAATAGTAACCCTCTGGTAGATTGTTGACCTACCTGATAGCGAAGAGTAACTGAGAGACGGGAACCTGTTTACTTGATGAAAAGTAATCCGAATAGTGAAGGATACCCCTAATTCTGTGGAACTTAGAGAGGAGGGATAGAGGTCCCCCTATAGAAGTCCAGTCTTAGCAGAGGGATAGGAACTTTTGGGAGGAAAAGTAGTCTTTTAAGGAGTAGTACCCCTCAGCAAAGAGTAACCTAGGAAGGGGAAAATCTTCAGTATCAGAGGGAGAGGTTGAATGAATGAATGAATCAGTTTATTGGCCAAGTATTCACATACAAGGAATTTACCTTGGTGCTCCGCACACGTGACAACATGACATACAGTGATAGTTATGAATGACATATAAAACACTAAACATTAAAAATAAAACACCATTGATCAAACATGTGATTTAAATAAAATACCAGAGAAAAAGTAGGCTACAGACATTTGGTTATTGAGTAGAGCTACTACTCATGGAAAAAGCTGTTTTTATGTCTGGCTGTGGCAGCTTTGACAATCTGGAGTCGGCTTCCAGAGGGAAGTGATTCAAAAAGTTAGTGGCCAGGGTGAGAGGGGTCAGAGATGATATTACCCGCTCGCTTCCTGGCCCTTGCAGTGTACAGTTCATCAATGGAGGGAAGGTTGCAGCCAATAACCTTCTCAGCTGATCGGACGATTCGACGCAGCCTCCAGGTGTCGTGCTTGGTGGCTGAACCAAACCAGACCATGATGGAGAAGGTGAGAACAGACTCTATGATGGTCGTATAGAATTGGACCATCATTGCCTGTGGCAGATTGTGCTTCCTCAGCTGCCGCAGGAAGTACATCCTCTGTTGGGCATTTTTGACTGCGGAGTCGATGGTAGCCCTCCACTTAAGGTCCTTGGAGATGATGGTTCCCAGGAACTTAAAAGACTCCACAGATGTGACTGTGGTGCTGTTGATGGTGAATGGGGTGAGGGGAGGGGCAGCTCTCCTAAAGTATAGAATCAATTCCACTGTGTTAAGAGCATTGAGCTCCAGGTTGTTGCGATGGCACCAGGATGCCAGCTGTGACACTTCCTGTCTGTAGGCAGAGTTCTCGCCATCCTGGATCAGTCCAATTGGGGTTGTGTTGTGCGCAAACTTTAGAATCTTGACAGAGAAGTCAGTGGAGGTGCAGTCATTGGTGTAGAGAGAGAAGAGGAGAGGGGAGAGTACGCAGCCTTACGGTGCTCCTGTGCTGAGGGTCTGCGGGTCCGAAATGTTCTTTCCCAGCCTCACATGCTGCTTCCTGTCTGTCAGGAAGCTGGTGATCCACCGACAGAGGGGTTCAGGCACAGTCAACTCGGAAAGTTTGGAGTGTAGTAGCTCTGGCACAATGGTGTTGAATGCAGAGCTAAAATCAACAAACAGAATCCTCACATAGGTCCCCTGGTGGTCTAGGTGCTGAAGGATGAAGTGCAGGCCCAGGTTGACTGCATCATCCACAGATCTATTGGCCCGATATGCAAACTGCAGAGAGTGCAGCAGAGGGATTGTGATATTTTTCAGCTTGGCCAGCACAAGCCTTTCAAGGATCTTCATGAATACAGAGGTCAGTGCGACAGGCCTGTAGTCATTAAGACCAGTAATCCTTGCCTTTTTGGGTACAGGGGCAATAGTGGAGACTTTGAAGCAGGCTGGGACAGTACAGGTTTGCAGGGACAGGTTGAAAATGTCTGTGTAGACCGGTGCCAGTTGTTCGGCACAGAGCTTGAGAGTAGAGGGGGAAACATTGTCCCGTCCTGGAGATTTCCGGCTTTTCTGTTTTCTGAACAGCCTCTCCACCTTCTCTATTTTTATTGTTGATGATGAAGAAGTGATGGTTTGCAGCACGGAGGGGGTGGGTAATTGGATGTGTAGTGGTGATTGGAGTGGGGTGGGTGGGAAAGGGTTTTGCTTTAAGTATGTGTAAAGTGGTGAATGTGAAGGAGTGGATGTAGGAGGGCCCAGTCTATGCAGACTGAGGTCAGGCTGTGAGTGGGTGTGCAGTGTTGGTTGGGGTGGGAAAGTGTCCAGTCTTTTCAGACTGGAGTCTAGGTTTAAGTAGGTTTAAAGTGGTGAATGGGGAGGAGTGGGTGCAGAAGAGTCCATTCTTTGCAGACTGTGGTCTGGCTGTGTTTGCTTGGGAGGGGAGGAGGGGGGACCAGGGTTACGTTTCTGCTTGTCAAACCTGCAGTAGAACTTGTTCAGGTCGTTGGTCAGCTGACGATTGTCCAAAGAGCGTGGGGCTTTCCACTTGTAGCTGCTGGTTTCTTGCAAGCCTTCCAAAAGGAGGAAGAGTCAGTAGCTGCTCCTCAACTTCTCAGAGTACCTTTCCTTGGCATCTCTGATTCCTCTTCTCAGCTTGTACTTGGCCTGCCTGTAGAGGTCTGCATCCCCGCTCCTGTAGACTTCCTCTTTAGACTGTCGGAGCTGTCTGAGTTCAGCAGTAAACCAGGGGTTGTTGTTGTTGAACCATGTCCCGGGTCCTAGTTGGAATGCAACTGTCCTCACAAAAGCTGACATATGATGATACAGCGAGATTTAAGGAGTTAAATTCCTTCAGAGAGTAGAAGGATTTGTAGTTAATAGAGAAGGATTCTAGGTTGAGAGAGCAGAAATTTGACAGTACCATGATGTCATTGCACCAGTCCTGGTAGGTACAGAAGCATATTCAAGCATATAGAAGCATATTCAGCGCCGCCTTAGCAGCTGCAGCTTACCTGCAGTCCGTCTGTTTTTTTTTTCTTTTTTGCTGTTCTTTTGTCCTGTTTTAGTTAATTTTGGTTTATTAGGTTGTGTATCAGTGGGGGGGAGGGGGGGGGGAGAGAAACAAGTTTTTTGTCTCTTCCTACGGGGTGGATGCGACCTTTCTTGTCGTATCCCCCGTCTCCATCTCCGTCTGTGCCAAGGCCTAATGGCGGACCTGGCGGAGCTGGCGGCCTCGCAGCTGTGGCAGCATTTCAGCGGCAGCGGCGACCCGACTCGGCCTCGGAGCTGTGGCGGCGGCAGTGGCAGCGGCAGCGGCGACTCGACTTCGGAGCTGGGGTGGCGTTCCGCTCTTTAGATGGCGGCGACCCGACCTCGGAGGCTTGTTGCGGGCCCGGTGGACTCGGCCGCGGGACGAGTGGACGACATCGTCGGGAGCTCGCAGGTCACAGGTTGGTGACCTGTTTTTCTGGAGCTTCCATGGCAACAGCTTTGTCCGCTGGACTGGAGGGCGGCAGCTTCAACCACCCCGGGCCGCGGAGTTTGAACCGGCCCGTTCGTGGAGCTCGGATTCGGCCGCGAGACCTACCATCACCATCGGAGATGGGTCACAACATCGGAGGCCTGGATCGCCTCGCGCAGAGGGAGAACAAGGAGGGAAGAGACAGATACTGTAAGACTTTTGCCTCCATCACAGTGAGGAGGTGCCTGGTGAACTCATTGTGGTGGATGTTAAATTTGTGTTTATTGTGTGTTTTTGATATTTATTATTATATGTATGACTGCAAAAATGTTGTTCAGACTGAAAGGTCTGAATGACAACAAAGGATAATTCAATTCAATTTAATTCAATTCAATTCATATTCCACCACCTCTTGATTTCCCCACTGCCTCCACTTCGCGATCTGCTCTGTGAAGTTGGAAGCCAGCCAGTTGCTGTGCGCTGTCCGGGGTCAACTCACACAGCCAGGTCTCGGTGAAACACAGGGCAGCGGCTCGAGAGAAGCCCTTGTTTGCCTGGCACAGGAGTTGCAGTTCGTCCACTTTGTTATTGAGAGAACATACGTTTGCCAGGAATATGCTCAGGAGTGGTGTGCATGATCCTCGTCGCCGGAGTCGGGTGAGTGCTCCAGAGCGCTGCCCATGAGTCTTTCGCTGTCTCAGGACCTTGAATGCAGCCACAGCCCCACTGATGAGTATGTCCAAATAATCCAGCGAGTGAGAGAAATCGAAAAGATTTTTGGAGGTTCTGTATGTCTGATGTTTATGAGTACCTCTCTCGTGAAAGTAATCTATGTAGGGTTTTCACAGACGCCACAAACGAACCAACACATACAAAACAGCAAGGAGCAGTACACCATGGCAGCCATCGTCGGCATCAGCAGCAGCTAGCAGCGGCAGCTACACTGCAAGAAGCTACACTCTTCGGAATCAGAGGGAGCGGTTCACTGAGTGATACCAGCGTGACGCGGTATCGAGATCGTGTGTTTGTGAACTATGCGCTAGTGCTTTAAATCATTTTGTAAATTGTAAAAATTTAGCTTTTCGTATTGTTATAGGATCCGGAATGTGTAAATATTCCGTGTACGTAAATAGACCTAGAGTGTATTAAGATTTAGAAAGTTAAGATTTAGAATGTGTTAAGTCCGCGGACCGTTATTTGTATTGCTGCTTGTGTGAGTGTTTACGGATTTAGTTATTTGAAAAGTGTGTTTGAGTTAAGTATTTGTAATTATTTAGAGCATGGTGTTGTAAGAATCTGAGTCATGGTGGTTCGATCAGGGGTTGTACTCTTTCGATCATTGTGTCGGGGAGGAGTCATCCTGCTGACCGATTGCGCCATGAGGGAGATTTATTAGAGTGGGATTTATTGGATGCTAATAGTTTACATTGGGGTGTGTCTTGGGTTATTGGTAATCGGGGGAATATTTTAGTTTCTAATTATAGTTTATTAGCGTGGTTCAGATTTGCCTGTCTGTGCGAACTTAAAGTGGATTGAATGAGCAAGAGATTGCTGCGTGAAAGACTGCGATTGAGATTACACTTGGGTTGAGACACCAGAGATCCTTTGTTTGAAAGTTTAGAGTTGAATGAAGTGATTTTCATTTAACTAATAAAAGAGTTGGGAGAGAGATTGAATATGAGCGAGTGGCTTGAATAATTGAATAGGAGGGATTGATGGATTGACTCGGTAACAGTTAAAAGGGAGCGATTATGAGAGTAAGTGTGAATCGGAAAGACCGTTAGCCATTGTGTGAGAGAGACTCCACTGACCTTGGAGTCTGAGAGGAAGGAGTGATTTTGAATAGGTGTTAGTGTCTGCAACTTTTATTTTGTAATTTGTATTGTGACCATTGTTCAGAGAATGGGGAATGTCCCAGAGAAGGACGGATCAAACTTATCAAGAAGCCCGATAAGAATAATTTGGAAGACATTTCCACAGGAAGCCGACAGACTAAGAGGATTATCCGGAGAATTCAATGCAGTTTTGGAACGACTTTGGCCACTGGGTGACTAAAATCTGTATAACAATAAAATATATAGAAATTGATCTTCTCTAAAAAGTATGGGAAATAGTGAAGAAGGAATGTCTGTTAATTGGAATATGGAGTATGTTCTTCACTAGATGGAAAAAAAATAAAAGAGATTAGTGATGTATTATCCCCCCTAAGAATGGCGGCTTGTAAAAATGGGGGATTAGAGGTGACACGATAGAACTGTTCCTTCTCAGTACATTCAAGAGCATGGACAGGAAGAACTTGTAAGCAAACAAGCAGGAAGGCTGGAGAGGAGGAATACCATCTTCTAAGAATAGGAGGACTACTGAGACGGCTTCTTAAAGGGGAGGTGCCGTCAAAACCTAAACTTGTTGAAATCGGTAAGAGTGAAACAGTGTCTGCAGACCTTGGAGGGAGAGAGGCTTATTATATGCCAGTGGGCAGAATATTTCCGGAGTGGAGCCACAGCAGTCCCTCACCGCACTCTTCATGTTCCAGTTCGAAGGACACTTGTGCTAGTTGCGAGCAGGGCACCGGAGGAGTCAGCGTTATCTTCAGCTCCTCCCCCTAATATCAAATCTGAAGTAGAAAAATCGGGGAAGGATCCTTTACCTCCTATGATTGCTCCACAAGTGGAGGACAGTAAGGGAGGTCAAGGAGCTGGAACGAAGACTCCATCGACATGGGTGCCAAAATTTATTAGAAACTCCAGTAGTGGGAAGGTGAAGGAATTCTTCTTGAATTACAGGGACAGAACAAATAGTTTTTCAGAGGGTGAGATAGGAAAATATGGAGGGATTGATCCAGACATTGATAATATTATTATGTCGGAGCAATTCCCTGATGAAGGGGTTTTAGAACGGATTCCCCGTAGACAGTGTGTTTGTAGGGAGATGCCCGCATTAGGTATAAATGTCCCCCACACCACAGACATACAGACTTTAAAGCAGCCTGGTTCAACGGCAGCTCAGAGACCTATATCAAAGATTCTAAGAAAAGAAATAAGGACAGAAGAGGACAAGGAGAAGGAAGACTTCAAAGACTGGATAGATCTCCCATTCAAGGAGCTGACCTTTCCTTGGATTGGCTGGAGAGGTTATAAGAGCGGTCCGGCCCAATTGGGACATATGAGTCGGTCGTGTACTATGAGAGAGTACTATTGAGAAGGAAGGGTGCAGAGAAGAAGGCCACGGGGTTACAGAAACCAGTGGATTCCGAGAGGGTACCGGGACTCTTGGGACCCTGAAGGTAGAGGACGAGGACACTGGGAGGGAGCTCAGGGGGCAGGGACATTTTGGCAATCTAACCCAACAGTAAAACCAAAAAGAACATCACACCTTCCAAATTCTAGGAGGAGAAACATTATATCATATCATATCTACTGTGTGTGCGTGTGTGCGTGTGTGCGTGTGTGCGTGTGTGTGTGTGTGTGTGTGTGTGTGTGTGTGTGTGTGTGTGTGTGGTGTGTGTGTGTGTGTGTGTGCGTGCGTGCGTGTGTGGGTGTGTGTGTGTGTGTGCGTGTGTGCGTGTGTGTGTGTGTGTGTATGTGTGTGTGTGTGTGCGTGTGTGTGTGTGGTGTGTGTGTTGTGTGTGTGTGTGTGAGCGGTGTGTGTTTGTGGGTGTACGTCAGATTTGCCCTTTGATTTCATGGTTCGCTAAAACCACACTCTCAAACTCCGAGAAATTTTCCATTTTGCTAGACATCACACTTTTACATTCACGGGTTAACTCCTCATTACATTTAGACATTTTTATGTACACTTTTTAAAATAAAATCCTTCAACCCCCCCCCCCCGCCCCCCCACCCACACTCACTCATTTTGTGGCCTCCTGCTGGCCACCCACCATAACGGCAGCTGCTGCAGCCCACTCTCCTCCAAAACACGCTGCATTTTTTTCCTTTCGCTGGCAATTTTTCCTGCTGCCGATTTCACTTCCAGCTTATTTTGCTGCCGATTTCACTTCCTCCACTCCCCCCCCCCCCCCCCCCCCCCCCTCCGGCCTGGCTCGCTCTATCACGCTGGCTCCAGTCAAAGATCGCCTCTTCACCGCTGCTTTTCGCCGTGCTCCACGAAATACAGTGGGGGAACAGCCGATCTTTGCCTTCAGCACCAGCAGCATGAGTGGCTCCATTAGTGGCTTCACTCCACAGTGAGTTCAGTTTGGTAACAAACCCCTCCCCCGCTCCCTCCCCCGCTCCCTCCCCCCTCCACTCCCTCCCCCCCCCGTACGTACTCGGGACTGAAGCACGTTCAGGACCAGACCTAATGGTCTGCACTTGATCTAGTATACTTTTAAAACTTTTTATGTACACTTTTTAAATAAAATCCTTCACTCCCCCCCACACACACACTCACTCATTTATGGGCCTCCTGCTGGCCGGCTACCATAACGGCAGCTGCTGCAGCACGCTCTCCTCCAAAAATGCCGCCATTTATTTATTTCGCTGTTGCCGTCCGGCTTATTTCGCTGCTGATTTTACATCCTCCAATCCCACCCCCCTTCCCCCGGCCCGGCTCGGCACTATCACGCTGGCTCGCCAAAGATCGCCTCTTCCACCGCTGCATTTCGCCGTGCTCCAAAATACAGCAGGGGAATAGCCGATCTTTGCCTTGAGCTCCAGCAGTAGAGTGGCTCCGTTAATGGATTCATTCCACAGTGAGTTCACTTTGGTAACAATCCCCCCTCCTCCCCCTCCACCCATACTCGGGGTCTGAAGCACATTCGGGGATCAGACCCAACGGGTCTGCACTTGGTCTAGTATACTTTTAAAACTCTGTGTGTGTGTGTGTGTCAGCAGTGTGTGTTTGTGGATGTATGTCACATTCTATTTATATTTCAGATAAGATGTTTGGCCTTTGATTCCATGGTCCGCCAAAACCAGATGCAAAAACGCCATTATTGTTTCCATTTCGCTAGCCATTTCGCTTCTACATGCATGGATTTACTCCTTATTACATTTAGACATTTTTATGTACACATTTTTAATAAAATACTCCCGCCCGCCCCCCCCCATACTCACTCATTTTAAAATCAAACCGGCACCTCACAAAATGCTTACGTCACAATCCCACATGCCGACCAATCCCAAGCTGCTTCTCTCTCTTCATTTGCAAGCCCGGCTCCCCTCTCCCTCCCTCCTCCAACTACGCTCATGCCTCCCGCAGCTGGAATCGCCCGCCCTCTCCAACCCCCCCCCCCCTCCAACTATGCTCGCGCCTCCCACAGTTGGAATCGCCCGCGCGCATGCCCGCACCCGCTCAAAACCTCTCCCGTTCTCCAAAATGCTCTGCCGATCGGGAGGAGAGATAAGTCGTCAGTTCCGCAAAGGTGGCGCAGCTCGCGAAGCCCCGCCCACCTTCCCGTCCCCTGCGCGCTCCAGAGAGTCAAAAGCAAAGATTATAGAGGAGCTTTGTCACAAGCAGGATCTTTGCTCAAAACTCTACAGCTTCACTCTCACGCCGGCATGCTCTGCAGATCGGGAGTAGAGATAAGTCAACGGGCGGGTGGGGTAATGCCCGATCCTGGGGAGGAGAACAGGTGGAGTCGGAGGATTGAGGGAGTAGGGAGGGAGAGGGGGGAATGGGGAGGTGAGGAGGGAGAGTGTGGGATTAGAGGGAGAGGTGTGGGGTGATAGGGAGTGGGGAATAGATGGACTGCCCCACCCCTCTCCCCCTCCATCCCTCCCCACTCTTACCCTCTCTCCCCCTACCCCTCTCACCCTCTCTCCCCTACCCCATCTCCTCCTCCCTCCTCCTTCCCCCCTTCCCTTCCCCTGTCTCGCCCCCTCTCTCCCTCGCTCCCACTCTCTCTCCTCCCATCTCTCTCACCCCTCCTCCCCAACCCTCCCCCCTCACCCACCCCTCCCTCACCCACCCCCTCTCTCCTCCCCTCCACCCCCTCTCATTCTGTCTCTTGACCTTCTGTCTCTGCCCCTTTCACTTTGTCTCTCCCCATTCCCTCTGCCTCACTATCTACCCCCTCTCTCTCTATCCCCACTCTCTCTCCACCCACTCCCCCTCTCTCTCTCTCCCCTCCTCTCCCTCTCTCCTCCCCTTTCTTCTCTCTCCCCCTCTCTCTCCCGCTCTCTCCCCCCCTCCCCCTCATCTCTCTCTCCCTCACCCTCGCTCTCTCTCCCTCGCTCTTTACTTTCTCCCCTCGTCTCTCTCCCTCCCCTCGCGCTCTCTTCCCTCTCCCCCTCAATGCTCTCCTCTCATGTCCAATCCTCTCTTACCCCAATCTCTCTCTCTTATTTCCCCCTCTCTCTCTCACACAAACCCTTTTCTCCTCTCTCTCCCTCCACATCTCTCCCTCGCTCTCTTCCCTCCCCCTCTCTCTCCATATCGCCCTCCCCCCTCGCCTCTATCTCCCTCCCCTCGCTCTCGTCCATCCCTCTCTCCCTCCCCCCTCTCCTCTCCCCACCGGGCTCTCTCTCTCCCCCTCATCACCCCTCGCCCTAAACTCCCTCCCCCCCCTCCCCTCCACACCCCCCCTCCCCTTACCCCCTCCCTCCACCCCTCCCCTCCCTCCATCCCTCCTTTCCCCCCACCTCTCCCCCTCCCTTTCCCCCACCTCTCCCCTACTCCCTTCCACCCCATCTGACCTTTCCCTTCCCACCCTTCCCGTCCCTTCCCCCCCTCTCAGCTCCCCTCTCTGCCTCTCTCTCATCCCATCTCTCTCTCCCTCCTCCTCCACCCTACCCCCTCCCCCACCCTCTCCTCCTCTTCTCCTCCAGCCCCCCCCTCCTCCAGTCTCTTTCCCTTCTATCTCTGCCTCTCTCACTGTCTCTCACAATTCTCTCTCTGCCCTCACTCTCTACCCCCCTCTCCCTCTCTAGACACGCCTGCGAGTTGGGGGCTATGCGTCAGTGGCTACGGCGGTTATGGGGTAAAAGGATCTAATTAATAATATGAATATAATATCAAGGGGGTAGTTAGTGTGGGGGTGGTTAGTGTGTGTGACGCGAGCGGCAGGGGCAGGGGTGATGGGACATGCCCCCCCCCCCCCCCCCCCCCCCCCACAAACGCGCATTGGGGGAACAGACCCAATGGGTCTGCACTTGGTCTTGCATATGTTAAAACTGTGTGTGTGTGTGTGTGTGTGTGTGTGTGTGTGTGTGTGTGTGTGTGTGTGTGTGTGTGTGTGTGTGTGTGTGTGTGTGTGTGTCTGTGTGTGTGTGTGTGTGTGTGTGTGTGATTTTGCCTGTGAAACGTATCTCCTTGAAAACCAGACCCCGAAATGGGGACATTTTTGCATATTTCAGTAGAGATTTTTCTTGTGATTATAGAAATCCACTTCTCTATACATTTGGTACATTATTTTCCCGACATTTTAATTAAAATTGTTGACCAATCTGACCTTTATATTAAATAGGACTGGGAGAAATTCAGAGACCAGCAGAGGAGGACAAAGGGCTTAATTAGGAAAGGAAAAATAGATTATGAAAGAAAACTGGCAGGGAACATAAAAACTGACTGCAAAAGTTTTTATAGATATGTGAAGAGAAAGAGATTAGTTAAAACAAATGTAGGTCCCTTGCAGTCAGAAACAGGTGAGTTGATCATGGGGAACAAAGATATGGCGGACCAATTGAATAACTACTTTGGTTCCGTCTTCACAAAGGAGGACATAAATAATCTGCCGGAAATAGCAGGGGACCACGGGTCAAAGGAGGAATTGAGTGAAATCCATGTTTGTCGGGAAGTGTGTTGGGTAAATGAATGGATTAAAGGCCGATAAAATCCCCAAAGCCAGATAGCTGCATCCCAGAGTACTTAAGGAAGTAGCTCCGGAAATAGTGGATGCATTAGTGATAATCTTTCAAAACTCTTTAGATTCTGGAGTAGTTCCTGAGGATTGGCATGTAGCAAACGTAACCCCTCTTTTTAAGAAGGGAGGCAGGAAGAAAACGGGGAATACAGACCAGTTAGTCTAACATCGGTAGTCGGTAAACTGCTAGAGTCAGTTATTAAAGATGGGACAGCAGCACATTTGGAAAGTAGGGAAATCATTGGACAAAGTCAGCATGGATTTACGAAAGGTAAATCATGTCTGACGAATCTAGTGGAATTTTTCGAGGATGTAACTAGTAGCGTGGATAGGGGAGAACCAGTAGATGTGGTGTACCTGGACTTCCAGAAAGGCTTCGACAAGGTCCCACATAAGAGATTAGTATACAAAGCATATGGCATTGGGGGTTCAGTATTGATGTGGATAGAGAACTGGCTGGCAAACAGGAAGCAAAGAGTAGGAGTAAGCGGGGTCCTTTTCACAATGGCAGGCAGTGACTAGTGGGGTACCCAAGGGACCGTGCTGGGAACCCAGTTATTTACAATATACATTAATGATCTGGTTGAGGGAATTGAAGGCAATATCTCCAAGTTTGCGGATGACACTAAGCTGGGGGACAATGTTAGCTTTGAGGAGGATGCTAGGAGACTGCAAGGTGACTTGGATAGGCTGGGTGAGTGGGCAAATGTTTGGCAGGTGCAGTATAATGTGGATAAATGTGAGGTTATCCACTTTGGTGGGAAAAACAGGAAAGCAGACTATTATCTAAATGGTGGCCAATTAGGAAAAGGGGAAATGCCAGCGCGACTTGGGTGTCATGGTACACCAGTTATTGAAGTAGGCATGCAGGTGCAGCAGGCAGTGAAGAAAGCGAAATGGTAAGTTAGCTTTCATAGCAAAAGGATTTGAGTATAGGAGCAGGGAGGTTCTACTTCAGTTGTATAGGGTCTTGGTGAGACCATACCTGGAGTATTGAGTACAGTTCTGGTCTCCAAATCTGAGGAAGGACATTATTGCCATAGAGGGAGTGCAGAGATGGTTCACCAGACTGATTCCTGGGATGTCAGGACTGTCTTTTGAAGAAAGACTGGATAGACTCGGTTTATACTCTCTAGAATTTAGGAGATTGAGAGGGGATCATATAGAAACTTTCAAAATTCTTAAGGGGTTGGACAGGCTAGATGCAGGAAGATTGTTCCCGATGTTGAAGAGGTCCAGGGCAAGGAGTCACAGCTTAAGGATGAAATTAAGCTTAAGGGGGAAATCTTTTAGGACCAAGATGAGAAGGACCTTTTTCACACAGAGAGTGGTGGGTCTCTGGAACTCTCTGCCACAGAGGGTAGTGGAGGCCAGTTCATTGGCTGTATTTAAGAGGGAGTTAGATGCGGCCCTTGTGGCTAGGGGGATCAGAGGGTATGGAGAGAAGGCAGGTACGGGATACTGAGTTGGATGATCAGCCATGATCATATTGAATGGCGGTGCAGGCTCGAAGGGCCTACTCCTGCACCTAATTTCTATGTTTCTATGTTTCTATGTAAATCTGACCGCTGCCCAGCTGCTGACGTTGCAATAACGGTGGCTGTTTTACATCTTCTGGTAGAAATTTTCCTTCAGAAAAGAAGAAGAATACCTACCCAAGTGCCCAACTTTAATATCACCTAGCTTTTGAAGAAAGAAAAGGAAGGAAAGTGAATAACACTCTAATCATCTTTGAAAGAAACAACGATGCATGATGACCTTTGGGACAAGCCCCACTTTAAAGGACTGACTTTGAATAAAAAAGCATTTCTCTGTGGTTTGCAGTAAAACACCTAATTTGCGTCTAAATTATGGTTATAAGAAATACATTTATAAATTTTGGATTTGGTCTCAAAATTGTATGGTAATGAATTGGAGGGACGTTAAAAATTTAGATTTGGAACAGACTTGTGGAATCTGGCTTAGGAAATATCCTCAGTACTAAATATCCACAGTACGGTTTTAGTCAGATGTATTGTGCAAAAAATAATGATTTTGATTTCCTTGAGAGTGGATGTTTCTGGATTAATTTATGGGAATTAAACATTAAATTCCTTCCATTTTGCATATAAATTCATGACCAAGTGAGATTTAAAAATCATGTAATATTGAAAATTCTTATGTGAATGGAATCAGTTTGTTATTTGTTATTTGGATACTTAAGCTATTTTAAAAAATATGGCCTTTTCTTAAGAAATGGCTAAATGTTCAGCTCTAGCAATTGAATTTAGATTGATTTAATTGATTAGATGAACATTTTTGAATTTTCAAGTCAGTCTCGGTGTTTATTACTATTAACGTCACAACGGTCAATTTTTTTAATTAACTACAATTAGGTAACTAACTAATTATATGCTTTAATTTCAGGTCATCCAAGTAAGATGTTTCATATTTGTTTCAGAATGCTTCAATCTATAATAACTGAAAATTTCGTTCAGTTCTCTTAATTTTTAAGAAATTTATGGGCTTTTGACTATCCTCGTTCAGCGCCTTTGCGTGAAGTCAATGGTAAAGCACTAGGAAACTAGATGTTAATTTCTGAGTATGAAAATGACCATAACATTTTTTTATTTTTTTTAACTCAATATTTATTGACAGAATAAAATACACATACAGACAAAACAAAGAGACACACAAAAGACAATCGCAAAATGACAAAATACAAATCACCTAACCTCTATTAGCATCGCATCAAATTCTCTTAACATTCTATCATAGAAGCATCTTATTCACAGGCACCAGAGCAAGCTCATCCATTCATATCCTTAATCAATCTTTGCATTTGTAGTAGTACCGGTTTCCATATAATATTAAAGGCATCAGTCCTCAACTGGAGTTTAGCAGTCATACTTTCCATCAAGTATACATTTTTCAATATTTCCCTCCACTGTTGAACATTTGGTGGCACTTCCTTTCTCCATAGCACTGTTATCATCTTTTTAGCATTCAACAGCATCACCCCAAGCAAATATTTCTGAACTTGAACTTGAAATATTTCTGAACTGTCACTGCTGGAGTATCTCCTAATATAAAACAAGCCAGTTCCAGAGGTAGATCCACTTCCAGAATTAATTTAATCTCTACCTGGATATCTCTCCAGTATTGGGACAATCTCAAAAAATGTGTGTGATCACCTATCTTCCCACATTGTCTCCAGCATAAATTTGAGGTGTTACTGTATCCTGCCAACACTAGAGGGGTCCTAAATATTCTCATTTTAATTTTCCAATTGAACTCCCTCCAAGAGGGGCTGCTTGTCAGCTTATGGCCCAAGAGACATGTCCTTTCCCATATTCCATCTGTAATAATAATGTTCATTTCCAATTCCCATTTCTGTTTTGTTTCTATAGTATTTCCTTTTATATAGTCTTGAAGTCCTTGATATAAATGGGATATCAAATTATTTTGTAACACTCCCTCTATAGTCATCAAGAAAATATTTTCCAAATTTGAAGGTAGTCTACATATCTGCTCCCAATCTACATGTGTCTGTATTTGGAGGAACCTAAAGAAATCCGACCCTGACAGTCCAAATTGATTCTGCAAGTGCTCATAAGATTTCAAGACTCCCCCACAAAAAAGCTGGTCCGCAGTAATAAGCCCTTTTCTGCCCAGTTTCCAAATCCCTTATCAATTTTGCTGGGTATAAAATTTAGACTAGCAGCTATCTTCATTGCTCTAGATATCGAATTAAAAATATTTAATTCCTTTCTGATAGCTAACCACGTTTTCATTGTGAATTTAATCCAATCGTTATCCACTTTTAATTTCTTCCAATTTACTTGAGTTAGAAATGGGAGCCCAGCCAAGGCAATACTAGGACATGCATTTTGTTCCATTTTCACCCATCCCGTTTCCTCATCGTTCGTTAACTATGCTATCAAGGTTCTCAGCTGCGCTGCCCAATAATAATATTTGAAGTTGGCATATTTCGGCCCCCTTTTGTTTTGATAACAGTGTCTTAAGTCTGACTCTGGGTCTCTTATTTTGCCACACAAATCTTGTTAACTCTTTGTCTAACGCCTTAAATGCTGCACCAGGGACCCCCTACTGGTAAAGATTGAAATAAGAAAAGCAGTCAGGGCAAAATGTTCATTCGAACAACCTCCACTCTACCAATTAGAGATAAAGGGAGAATATCTGCCTTAATCTTCTTGAGTAAATTACCATAGAGATTAACTTCATAGAGGAAATGATAACAATACCTAAATATCTAAAACTCACCCGAGACCAATGGAACCTGACCTGATCATTTAATTGCAAGGGCCACAGACCTGACAGCATCATTGCTTCTGATTTTGAGCAATTTATTTTATATCCCGATATTTCTCCATATTCCTGTAAGACTTGCATTAGGCGAGGCACTGAGGAAATAGGATTACTCACATAGATCATAATATCATCTGCAAATAGTGAAATTTTTTGTCCCCCCCCACCCCAATCATCTTTAATGCCCTCAATATAGTAATCTTGCCTAATAGTTTCTGCGAGTGGCTCTAAACATGGGTCAAAAAGCAGGGGACTCAAACTGTATCCCTGTCTGACTCCCCTCTTTAATTCACAAAACTCCAAGCAACATCCATCTACCCTCACTCTTGACTTTGGATTTAAATATAATGTTTTCACCTAATTAATACATTTTGTGTGGAACCCCATTTTATCTAGTGTATATTCAAGATAGACCCAATCTACTCTGTCGAAAGCCTTTTGAGCATCTAAACTTAATAGCATTGAAGTCTGATGCTTCCTTTTTGCACATGTCATGATATTCAGGACCCGCCTAATATTATTGGCTTCCTGTCTGCCCGGTATGAACCCTGTTAGATCAGGATGTATCAATTGTTTTATAATTTTTTGGGTTCTCCTTGTTAATATAGCACTGAGTAGCTTTAAGTTATTGTATAAGAGACGTATCGATCTGTAGCCTTTGCATCTTGTGGGATCCTTCCTTTCCTTATAAATAACAGAGATTATAGGCTCGGCCCATGATCTCGGTGGGTTACCTTCAGCCAAGGCATAATTATAGACTCTAGCCAGAATCAGAGAAAGCTCGTTCTCTAAACATTTATAAAACTCTCCTGGAATCCCATCCGTCCTTGGGGACTTGTTCTTTAATTTTTTTATTACTTCTTTTATTTCCTGCTCTTCTATTTGTGTTGTCATATTTCTCGCTTCTTCTTGAGAAAGGCAGGGCATTTTTAATTCAGAAAATAAAGTTCTGATATTTTCCTCTTTATCTATGATTTCAGGAGAGTTGTATAACTGTTCATAGAAGGATACAAACTCTTCTGTAATTTCTCATCGTTGTGAAGCTAAATTTCTAGAAATCGGATGTGGAACTTTGGAAACTACTCAATTAGCTTTCTCCTTATGTAACTGAAATGCCAAAAGGCGACTAGCCCTATTTCCCTTCTCATAGTATTTTTGATTTAAGAATCGAAGAACCTTCCGATTTATATGTTAGAAGCTCTTCTAACTCATATCTTTTTTGTTTTAGTGGCTTTTGATTGGAGAAAGGCTAACTTTGAGGGAATGCGTAAGGATTTTAAAGGAGTGAATTGGGACACTTTGTTTCATGGGAAGGATGTAGAAGAGAAATGGAGGACATTTAAAGGGGAAATTGTAAGAGTACAGAATCTTTATGTCCCTGTTAGGTTGAAAGGAAATGGTAAAAATTGGAAAGAGCCATGGTTTTCAAGGGAAATTGGACACTTGTTTCAAAAAAAGAGAGATATCTACAATAATTATAGGAGGCATGGAGGAGGTAAATGAGGTGCTAGAGAGTATTAAGAATGTAAAAAAGAATCTTAAGAAAGAAATTAGGAAGGCTAAAAGAAGATATGAGGTTGCTTTGGCAAGAAAAGTGAAAATAATCCAAAGGGTTTCTACAGCTATATTAATAGCAAAAGGATAACGAGGGATAAAATTGGACCATTATTTTTTTTTGTTTTTTTTTTTTTTTTTCTTTTTTTTTTTGCAGAACCAGAATGGACAGCTATCTGCAGAGCCAAAGTGATGGGGGAGATAATGAACCAATTTCTTTTCTTCGTATTCACCAAGGAGAAGGATATTGAACTATGTGAGGTAAGGGAAAAAAGTAGAGTAGCTATGGAAAAACTATTGAGATCAATAGAGGAGGAAGTACTGACACTTTGAAAAATATAAAAGTGGATAAGTCTCCAGGTCCTGACAGGATATTCCCTAGGACATTGAGGGAAGTTAGTGTAGAAATAGCAGGAGCTATGACAGAAATATTTCAAATGTCATTAGAAACGGGAATAGTGCCGGAGGATTGGCGTACTGCGCATGTTTTCCATTGTTTAAAAAGGGTTCAAAGAATAAACTAGCAATTATAGACCTATTAGTTTGACGTCAGTGGTGGGCAAATTAATGGAAAGGATAAATACTTAGAGATTATATATATATAGCATCTGGATAAACAGGGTCTGATCAGGAACAGTCAACATGGATTGTGCCTGGAAGGTCATGTTTGACAAACCTTCTTGAATTTTTTGAAGCGGTAACTAGGGAAATTGATGAGGGTAAAGCAGTGGATGTTGTCTATATGGATTTTCAGTAAGGCCTTTGACAAGGTTCCCCATGGAAGGTTGTTAAGAAGGTTCAATCTTTGGGTGTAAATGGCGGAGTAGCAAGATGGATTCAACATTGCTGAATGGGAGATGTCAGAGAGTAATGGTGGATGGCTGTTTGTCAGGTGGGTGGAAGCCGGTGACCAGTGGGGTGCCTCAGGGATCTGTGTTGGGTCCACTGTTGTTTGTCATGTATATCAATGATCTGGATGATGGATAGTGGAAAATTGGGATAAGTAAGTATGCAGATGATACTAAGTTAGGTGGTGTTGTGGATATAATGAAGTAGATTTTCAAGTGTCTACAGAGAGATTTGGGCATTTGGAAAGTGGGCTGAAAGATGGCAGATGGAGTTTAATACTGTTAAGTGTGAAGTGCTACATCTTGGCAGGACAAATCAAAATAGGACGTACATGGTAAATGGTAGGGAATTGAGGAATGCTGTGGAACAGAGGGATCTAGGAATAACTGTGCATAGTTCCCTGAAGGTGGAATCGCATGTAGATAGGGTGGTAAAGAAAGCCTTTGGTGTGCTGACCTTTATAAATCAGAGCATTGAATATAGGAGTAGGGTAGTAATGTTAAAATTGTACAAGGCATTGGTAAGACCAATTCTGGAGTATGGTGTAAGGGGGGACTTGATTGAGGTCTTTAAAATGATGAAAGGGATAGACAGAGTTGACGTGGATAAGCTTTTCCATTGAGGGTAGGGAAGATTCAAACACGAGGGCATGACATCATGAGAATTAAGGGACAGAAGTTTAGGGGTAACGTGAGGGGGAACTTCTTTACTCAGAGCATGGTGGCTGTGTGGAATGAGCTTCCAGCAGAAGTAGTGAAGGCAGGATCGATTTTAACATTTAAAAGTAAAGTGGATAGGTATATGGACGTGAAGGGAATGGAGGGGTATGGTCTGAGTGCAGGTAGATGGGACTAGGGGAAAACAAATGGTCGGCACGGACTGGAAGGGCCAAGAGGGCCTGTTTCCGTGCTGTAATTGTTATATGGTTATATGGTTAACAGATTCTTGTTTTTATTGTTATTTTTATGTTCTAATATCTTTATTTTACTTAGATTGCTTCTTCAACCTATTCTTCCTTACTCTACTTGTTATTTCAATCATTTTGTCCCTTATTACTGCTTTTGCACCGTCCCAAAGTGTGGATAATGTTACTTCACTATTGTCATTGTGGTCAAAATACTATTTAATATAATTCCTAATTTCCTGTGTCACTGCGTTATATGTCAATAAAGAAATGTTTGCTCTCCAGTATTTAAAACTCTTTTCAGTTCCTAACTCCAAGGCAAGGATTATGGGCGCATGGTCACTGATTGTTATTGAACCAATTGTACAATGTACCACTTTATATGTATATTGTTTGAGAACACAAAGCATGTCTAAACGTGAGTAACTCCCATGCATGTTCGAAAATAAACTATAATCCCTCCCCCTTGGATTTTTATATCTCCATGAGTCTACTAATCCTAACTCCCCTAGCACATTATTTAATATTTTGTTTTTTTTTGTTTGGTTGTACTCATCTGGTAATCTATCCAGCCTCCCATCAAGTACCGCATTAAAATCACCACCTGGTATTATCATACCTTTGGCATTTTCTGCAATTATATTTGCAATGTCTCTAACGAAAGAGTAATCATCTTCCGTTGGTACATAAATATTTATAATCGATACTACCATCCCAATTATTGTACATTACATATCTCCCCAATGTATCTTGGATACAATGTATATTTCTCTTTTCCACAGAGAAATCTACATTTCTATTGAAAAGGATAGCCGCTCCTCTCCTTTTCCCATAGGACGCACTAAATACCTCATCAACCCACTATCTTCTAAGCTTTTATGTTCAGTGTCCACCAGATGTGTTTCCTGAATCAATGCAACTCCACATCCTAAATTTTTGAGTTGGCTCAGAATTGTTCTCCTCTTTATGGGGTGATTTAAACCGTGGACCTTATAACTTACTATCTATAAATTAGTCATTATCCCACGTTATGTAATCTACTAGTTGCTTTCTATACCATTTTTGTTTCTTGCTCTGGTTAGCCTGTGAATATCCGCTGTACTCAAAATACAATTTACTAGTGTGCAATGTAACCATTGTGTACCATTTGCCCAACTAACAAATCGTTACTATACAATAAACAATTCATTAAATCAATGTCTATATACCTTTTAAAACTGTGTGTGTGTGTGTGTGGTGTGTGTGCGTGTGTGCGTGCGTGAGTGCGTGCGTGCGTGCGTGTGTGCGTGCGTGCGTGCCTGTCTGTCTGTCTGTCTGTCTGTCTGTCTGTCTGTCTGTCTGTCTGTCTGTCTGTCTGGTGGGGAAATGTCACATTCCATTTTTTTTAGATCAGATTTTTACCCTTTGGTTCCATGGTCCGCAAAACCAGGAGCTCAAATGCTGCGATCTTTTCCATTTTGCTAGACATTACACTTTTACATTCACTAATGCACTCCTCATTACATTTAAACATTTGTATGTACACATTTTTTAATAAAATCCTTCCCTACCCCCCCCCCCACCTCCCCCACAATATTTTGAAATGTTAAAAAAAAATCAAAAACTGCTCTCACCCATAGAACTGTTGGTTAAAACATTCCATCGTGTGATGTCACAATGCCCAATGCTCACAAGATGTCCCTAATCAGGAATGGATCCCATTTACATCTGGTCTTTGCTCCAGCCCCCCCCAACCACCCCCCGCAGCCCGTGTCGAAGCGCGTGAACACATGTGTGGGAATAAGACAAAGAGGATGGGGGTGATAGGGAGGGGAGTAGTAGACGGACTCCCCCTACCCCTCCCCCTCCCACCCTAACGCCCCCACTCTTTCCCCTCTCCCCCTCCCTCTACACTTTCAACCTCCCTCCCCTTACCCCATACCCCTCCTCCCCTCCCTCCCCCCTCCCCAACACACACCACTCTCACCCTTCCCTTCGCCCACTCTCACCCACCCTCCTTCCCTCTGCCTCCACATCCCCATTACCATCTCTCCCCCCACCCCCTTCCCCCTCCCCACTATTCCCACTTGACTTCACACTCTTCCCCCTCTCCCCCTACCCCAATCTCCCTCCTCCCCTCCCCACCACCTCTCGCCCCCCCTCTCGCTCTGCTCCCCTCCCCCACCCCCCTCTCTCCTCCCCCTCTCCATCTCCCTCTCCTCACCCCTCTCCCGACCGATCCTCCTCCCGCCCCATCTCCTCCCTCTCCCCCACCCCTCTTCCTTTCTCTCTCTCCCCATCCCTTCCCCCCTACCCCTCAGTTCCACCACTCCCCTTCCCCCTCCTCTCCCCGTCTCCCCCTCCCTCCCCACTCCACTCCCACATCACCCCATCCCCCACCCCTCTCCCTCCCCACCCTCTCCCTCCCATCCTCTCTCTCTCCCTCTCCCTCCCCCCCACCCCTTTTCCCTTCCATCCCCTCCCTCTCCTCCCCCACCCCTCTCTCCTCCCCCCCCCTCTCCATCTACCTCCCCTCACACCCCTCTCCATCTCCCCCCCATCATCACCCTCCACCCTCTCCTCCCCACATCTCCCACCCCCCATCCCTCCCCCCCCCATTCCCCCTCCCCACCCCCCTTTCTTCCCCCCACCCCTTCCCTCCCTCCCCCGCCCCACTCTCCCCCTCCCTCCCACACATTACCCAACTCTTCCCTACCCCTTCTCCCTCCTCCCCTCCCTCCCCTCCCCCACACATCTCTCCTTCCCCCTCCCCTCTCTCCTCCCCTCCCCCACCACTCACCCTCTCCATGCATCGCGCCTCCCCCATCCTCATCCCACCCCATCGCCTCCCACCCCCCCCCCCTCCCTATCTCCCCACCCTCTTCCCTCTCTCCCCCCACCCACCCCTTCCCTGGTCTTTCCCCTGCCCCTTCTCACCTACCCCTCTGTCCTCTTCCACCACTCCCCCTACCCCTCTCTCCTCCCTCCCCACACTTTCCACTTCTCTCACCTTCCCCATCCCTCTCCCTCCCCACCCCTATCCCTCCCACACCCTCTCTCCCCTCCCTCCCCCCCCCCCAACCACCCCCCTTTTCCTTTCCCGATCCCTCTCTCCTCCCCAACCCTCTCTCCTCCCCCTCTCCTTCTCCCTCCTCTCCTCACCCCACTCCCCTCTCCCTCCCACTCCCTCCTCCCTCTCCTCCCCCATGCTCCTCCCACCCCATCCCCTCCCCCACCCCCCTTCCCACTCTCCCTACCCCTTCCCCACCCCCTCCCCCTCTTCTCCCTCCTCCAACACTTCCCCACACGGCTCCACTACCCCATTTCCCTCCTCCCCCCTCCCCCTTTCCTCCCCTCCCCATGCATCCACCACTCTCACCTCCCCCATTTCCATCTCCACTTCTCACCCTCTCCCCACACCCCCACATATCAGCCCACCCATCCATCTCTCCCCACCCCTTTCCCCTATCTCCCCACACCGCCCTTTCCCTATCTCCCCCTCCCCTTCCCTCTCTGCCCTGCCCCCATCCCACTACCCCTCTGTCCCTCTACCACCAATCCCCCTACCCTCATCTCCCCCCCCTCTCTTCCACTTATCTCCACCTCCCCCACCCTCTTATCTACTCCACACCCCTCTCCCACCCCACAACCCCCCTCGTCTCCCACTCCTTTTCCCTACCGCTCTCTCTCTTCTCCACCACTCCCCCCTAACCCCCTCCCTTTTCCTCTCGTCTATCCACTTCCACCACTCCCCCTACCCCTCTCCCCCTCCCTCACCACTCTTTTTTTTTTTATTATTTTTATTTTTATTTTTTTTTTACTTTTTTTTTTTTTCCTCATCGGCCCCTTCCTAATCCTTCCCACAACCTCTCCTCCCTACCCCACATCTCTCCCTCCCCCCCACCCTCTCCTATCCCCCTCACAACCCAAACTCGCCATCTCTTTCCCCTACCCCCTCTCCCTCTTCCACCACATCTCCCCCTCCCCCCCCTCTCTTATCCACTTCCACCAATCTCCCCACTACAACCTCTCTTTCCCCTACCCCTCCTCCCCACTCTTTCCACTTCTCTCTCACCCCATCCCCCACCCCTCCCAATCTCCCCTTCCACCCCTCTCTCATAACCCTCTCCCTTCCCCTCTCCCTCCCCACTCCCCCTCACTCCTCTGCTCTCCCCCTCCCCCACCCCTCCCCACTCTCCCCCTTGCCCTAAGACTCTCCAACACCCTCCTCCTCCACTCCCTCCTCCACACCCAATCCCGCTCTCTGGCTCTTCCCCCCACCTCTCCCAACCTTCCCTCTCGATCTCCCACCCGCCCTCCACACTCTCCCCCAACCCTTCCCGCTCTTGCCCCTAACCGCCTTTTCCCTACCCTCTCCCCCTCCTCCACACTCTTCCCTCCCCAATTCCCCTCCCTCCACTCCTCCATCCAATCTCATCCCTTCCCCATCCCTCTCTCCCCCCTCCCCGCCCATCTCTCACCCCCTCCCCTCTCCCTCACATCACCCTCTCCCCACCTCTCTCCTCCTCCATTTCCCCCCTCCCTCCACCCTCTCCCTCACCCCACTATCTCCTCCCCTCCACCCCCTCTCTCACCCAACCCCAAGATCCTCTTCACCCCCATCTCCCCTCCACCCCCTTCCCCTCTCTCTTGCACCACTCCCTGCTACCCTTCTCCCCCTCACTCCCCACTCTTCCCCTCTCCCTCCCACCTCTGTCCCCCTTTCTCTCTCTCTCCCCCTCCACTCTTTGCCTTCCTCTCTCTCCCCTCCACTCTCCTCTCACCTCCCTCTTCCCCCTCTTCCCTTCCCCCACCTCTCTATCCCCCTCACCCCACGCACCCCCCCTCCCCATCCTTCCCCTTCCCCTTGTCTCCTCCTTTACCCTCCCCACTCTCTCCCCATCTCCCCCTCCCCACTCTCCCCATCTCCCTCCCCTCTCCCCATCTACCTCTCCCCTCCTCCCCACCCTCCCCCCCTCACCCACCCATCCTCTCCTCCGTTCACCTCTCCCTTGCCTGCTGTCTCTGCCCCTCTCTCTCTGTCTCTCTGTCTCTCCCCACTCACTCTCTGCCCTCACTCTCTAACCCCCCCCCCTCCCCTAGATGTGCCTGTGAGTTGGGGGTATGCGTCAGTGGATAGGGCGGTAATGGTTTAAAAGGAGCAAATTAATAATATTAATATAATATCAAGGGGGGTACTTAGCATGTGTGCGGGGTGGTAGTTAGTGTGTGTGACACCTCATGCTGCCCCCCCTCTACCTCTCCCCCGCAACTGCATGTTAGGGGAACAGACCAACGGGTCTGCACTTGGTCTAGTATACAACTAAAACTTTACACATAGGATAAAAAATAAATAAAGAAAAAAGGGACTTCCTACCTAACAAACCCATCTGGACAACCTGAACTAACTGGTGTACCAGCTCCTCGTAAAAAGGCGAAGAGATGTGACTAGGTCTCTCCTGGGTAGCCCACTTATGTGTGGTTGCAACTACAGTAAGGTTGCTCTAAATCCCACTTTGGGACTTTTGAATTACAATTATAAACAAAAATAAATGGCAGGTATATCCCCCTCAATCCCTCTCTTTGATAGTACATTTAAATCAATTAAAAATATAATACGTTACAAAGCCAGCCATATGTCTGTTGTAAAACGTGGCATAATTATCCTTCATCAAGACAACAAAACAAAACCAGAGAGTATGTGTACAAACTATTTACATATTATTTGTCTCATCTTATACTTTCATCTGATCGTATAGATGTTAATTGTCCACTTCATTTACTCAATGGTCGCTTTCAGACATTTTACCATTTGCACATATGACCCACGTTTCTGTAGTTATTTCAAACCTGTCTAGTTCATCTCTATGATATCCAGTATAGTGCGAAGATCTTCCTCTCACAGATTTGCCAATCCTCTCTGGCCGCTTGCTTTATTCGTCCCCCTGACCATTGGTCTCGCAGCAGTTCTCTATTCAACACATCTCTCGTTAATCTCTGTTTGGTATCTTCTGAGGCTTCTTTGTGTTCTTTTCTCAACTCTCTCAACTCGGAGAGAATTAACGGACTTTCCTTGTTGAACTGGGCATTATCTGGCGGGGAGTCTGTCTGACCTTCATTCTTTCCTTTTCCTCCGCGCTCGGACGCCTTATGTCGACACTCCTCGTAAATCACAGTATTTATCTTTCTTATGGCTGGTTTGAAGAGGGCCTCCTGGAGAGCAGGTCGATTAGACAGCCTTCGCTGTCATGGTGTCACCAGAAGTCTTCAACATTTTTTAATACTGAAGATATGAAAGTGAATTAGGTATCAAATTAAAGTTATTTTTATGTTTTATCTGATGGGATAAATTCAGGGCCTGATCAACCCCAGCTGGGTCACCTGGACGAGGGTGTCTGATGTTGTGAGACCCGAAACACCCAATGACCCCCAGATCATATCACTGAGGATATGTCCCAGCGCATCTAGAAGATGTATATTTTTCACACTGAAGTATGGGTCAGCCAGTGGCACCTAGGAATAGTCTGGGTGACAACCAAGAATAGTTTGGTGACTACTGGAGAGACAGCATGGAAAGACGGCACACAGGAAAGGATGGGTTAGCACCCCAGTCCATGTCTTTCGTGAGAAAGTCACCCAATAAAGCTACGGAAAGGCCTAATGAACCACCATGGCCTAAAAATCCATCAGGCGAGAATGAAATGCTCGGAGAAGGAGAAAGAGGTGCACCGCACAGGCCTTGAACCTGGTGAGTCGCAGGAGGAGCCCGGCCAGGACTCACCCCACAGAGCCCAGTCCCTCCATGCACTAGAATCTCCCAACCACTGCAGAGTAGTTATTAAGATGGCTGATCCGTGGGCGATTGCTGCTGGGACGCAAGTCGAGGCCTGATCAACCCTGGCTGGGTCGCCTGGGCGAGGGTGTCGTGAGACGATGTATCTCGAAGATGTATATTTTTCACAGGCTTTTCAAATCTGTTTCGGGACTGATGGGCCTGTCCCACTTGGGCGATTTTTCAGCGGCATGCTGGTGACTGTCAAGTTGCGGCAGTCACCTGAAAAACCAAATAACTGGAACGGTGGCTGTCAGCGTGGAACACACACACACACAAACACATTGCTTCCTTCACCAGCCAGTTATGCAGGCAGGGGACAGGGCAAGTGGGCTGAGCGCTGTATAAAAAATTCACACGGTGCAAAGCCAAAGTGATACAGACACACACCGCGATGAACAGGAAGATTGGCGCTGTAATTAAGACGGGTAAAGCACAGTGTACGGTAAGTCCTTTAAAAGTGGGGGGGAGAGGGGGGGGGCTGAGGGTGAGATGGGAGGAGAAAGAGTGCAGACAACATTTAAGAAACCAGAGATACACGGCTGTGAAGCTCGGCGGACATTTAACATTACCGGTTGGTTATCTTTGGTTCTGAAAACTACTGCTTACCTTGTTTTTCCCAATGAGCCAATGAACTTCACTGGTCAGCACCAGCTCCAAACTACGAGAACCTCCGAGAATCTTTGACCTCCTGGCAACCCATTAGGATCTCATGGCGACCCACCTACGGCTCGAGTATTCTCGCTACTCTCCGTGGCGGCTTCATTCTAGTCGCCGCTAAGTTATCAACATGTTGAAAAATTTGCAGCAACCATAATGAGGCCGCGACTAGTTCCCAGAATGCGGGAACTCCTCAAGACCATGAAGGCGACTCTGCGGCAAATACCTGCGAACATGTGGTGACCATGTGGTGACTGCATAGTCTCCTGCAGTCGCCTGAAAAATTAGATAGGATAGAGAGATAGAGAGATAGAGAGATAGAGAGATAGAGAGATAGAGAGATAGAGAGATAGAGAGATAGAGAGATAGAGAGAGAGATAGATAGAGAGATATTTTATTAATCCCCACAGCGAAATTCAGAATATTTTCATTTGCAGCACACCAATAAAAGTAAAACACCACAATAAAAAAGAGAATTGAACAGAAAACATAAAAACATCCCCTCACAATGGTTCCCACTGTGAGGGAAGGCACAAAATCCAGTCCTCTTCCCCTTGTTCACCCATGGTCGGGCCTATTGAGGCCTCCGCAGTCACCACGATGGCAGCCCGATGTTCAGGCCCTCTCGCCGGGTGATGGGGCTTCAGCGTCGGCAGAACACTCTTCAGCACCTTTTGAAATTAGCTCGATTTTATTTGCTAATACTAAAATACATTAAAAAAGTTATAGAGGAAATCCAATAATAGAAAGTGGCATACGTATTTGGAAACAATTAAAGAAAACATTAAAATTAAAAAGTATACCACTGGCTCTTCCCATTGCAAATAACATCACTTTTAAACCTTCAATGATGGATAAAGGTTTTTTAAAATGGAAGAACTATGAAATAAATAAGATGGGTGATCTCTACAGGGAAAGTTTATTCCTTTCATTTCAGGAATTACAACAAAATTATGGATTACACTCAAAAGAATACTTTAGATATTTACAAAAATTAGAGGACTATGTTAAATAAAACACCACAGTATTTTTTTTTTCTAGAAATAGAAAGACAGAAATTTTAGATGAATGTCTAAATAAATATCCGAATACAGAAAAATGAATATCATATATTTATAATATTTTACTGGAAAATGATTTACCAAACTCGGAAATATATAGGCAAGCATGGGAAAACGAATTAGGACAAACAATTAGTGTAGAAGTATGGAATGAAAGTTTACAACATATACACCACTGCTCATTAAATGCCAGACACTCCCTGATACAATTTAAAGTTTTACATAGATTACACTTTTCGAAATCCAAATTAAGCAGAAATTTTTCAAATGTTTCTGCTATATGTGATAAATGTCAACATTTAGAAGGTAATCTAATGCATTCATTCACAAAATGTATAAAAATTACTAATTTTGGATAGAAATTTTTAACATAATCTCGAAAGTAGTTAATGCAAATCTGACTCCAGACTCAAAATTAATCATATTAGGAATAATAGAAACAGATCATCTACTAACAACACAGCAAATAATTTTTATTGGTTATAGTTTAATAATTGGTAAAAAACTAATACTAAGATTTTGGAAAGGTCCTACATCCCCCACAATCAAAATGTGGATTAAATGTCGGAGACACTTCACCTGGAAAGACTAAGACTTGTCCTTTTGGACAAGCTAGATCAATTCAGAAGGAATATGGTCTCCATTTATTGAATACTTAAAGGGTCAAGGAGGTCTGGTTCGAGGGCCTGACTGAAACCTGAATGAAGGAATGGATGAAGAACTATATACAATAGACCACACATTTATCTCCAATGAAGAATATCCTGCTTTATACTCCATTCATTTTATCGATTTTCTACTTCTATTTTATTTATTTTTATTATTTCTCTTCACTATTTTCTTTCTGTTATAAAATAATAAAAAAAAATAGAAGTATAAATAAGAACAACTGAAAATTTAAAAAATATTAAGAATGTATGTGATGAATAATATGATTTTTTCTTTTTTGATTTTATGTTATTCCTTCTTAATATGTATTTACTTCTAATAAAAATATTTTAAAAACATAAATAAATAAAATAAAAAAACACTATCCAGCGGCTTGGAGCATCTAGAATGGCCGCCTCCTCCCAGGAGATCGCGGCTCCCAAAGTCCACAGGCCGCGCTGGTCGGAGCTCCAACACTGGTGATCTCGGCGTCAGATCCCAGGCTCCGCGGTGTTCAGAGTCAGCGCCGCTACGGCTGGAAGCTTCGCAACGACAGCTCGGCGATGTTGGGAGTTGGTGGTCTCAGCACAACGACCCGGGCAAGGCATCGCCCGCTCCGTGATGGCGCCCCAGCGCTGCGCCACTGCCGAAGCCGAAGTTGTGCCCGGTCCCGGCAGGAAACGCTGCACCAGTCCCAGTGGTAGGCCGCGAGGAAGGGGCGAAGATACGGCCCGGAGAAAAGTCGCATCTCCGACCAGGTAGGTACTGAAAAAATAGTTTCCCCCTTCCCCCCCCCCCCCCCCCCCACATAAAAAAGATTAGACCTCCAAACGAGCTTTTAACATACTGAAAAATAAAAATAAGTGAAAGAACGGACAGCTGCAGGCTGGCTGCCATACACGACGGCGCCCCCAGGATGTCGCCTAAGTGGGACAGGCCCGTGAGTTATAGCTGGAGACACACACACAAACATACATCTCCCATCATCTGGCACAGTTTATACAAAAATTAAGGTAAATAAAGATTGTGACAGTTCACTAGCTGTTCAAAATAATTCTTAATCTAAAACGATAAAGCATTGCCAATCTTTTGTCAAAAGCTGTTGTGAATCTTTTAAACTTAATTTCTTCTAAATCTTGCCAATTTATTTTGAGATTTTGAAACTACTGAATAAAATTGGACACACTTTGCAATCATGAATATTGCTGCTGTATTTGGCACATTAGCAGCATTCAGTAATTTAAAACAAGCGTTTATAATGTGTAGCAATCTTGCAAGGTTTTGTAATTTGATTTTTTAAACAGTATGATTTGATCCATAGCTTTTGGGGATGTTTCTATTCCCATCGATTACTTGCTTACGCAAGTGTTGACTTTGGCATCTGTTCCACTGTTAAAATGCTGCAGCAAAGATTTGTGCCAAGAGTTTCCCTTGCCAGTAAATGGGGATTTTAGAGGAATAGTAAGATTAAACGAGAACTTAAAGAAGAGTTTCGGCCGAAACGTTGCTGTAGATGGTGTGTGCATGCAACCAATAATATAGCTACCTCAGTACCTATAACCCCGCCTTAGTTAACATCAATCATAACGCTTTCCCCTCCCTGGGTATAGTTCAGTTGAAGAATGTAACCAGTGCTTGCTGACGTGTGTTATACCCTGTGCTATCATTAAAGGATGCCTTACACTCTAAGAGTATGTGAATTGCTTATTTACATGGTGTCAAAGCTGGAAGATACCTGCATCTCCTGTCTATCGGGTTTTATTTCTTTCTTTTGATTTTGTGCCTACTTGTGTTTAATCTCTCTGGCCATGGCATCTTCTTGCAGAAAGCCCACGCAGCTTGTCTTTGATGCTGATATCTCTGAGCGCTGGGCCACGTTTGAATTTGATTTCACCCACTTTGTCAACGTTGTGCACTGTGCTGATCCTGACTCCGTTAAAGCCTCCCTCCTCCTCAACCTTGTCGGACCTGATGCCATGAGGAGAGCCAGAACTTTCACCTACGCTCCAGCGGTCCTGGACAAGAATAACGTGGTGACTACTCCTGCAGAATCAGACAGTGACCCCACTTGCCTGCTACGAAAGTTCAGGGTGATTTGTGCCCTGCCTTCGAACCGCATTCTAGAGAGAGCAAGTTTTTATAAAAGGAAACAGTTGCCGGATGAACCCGTTGAATGTTTTATTGCTGATTTGCGCTACCTTGCCCAGCGGTGCCGTTTTTGTGACATGACAGACCAGCTCACTAGAGACATGTTAGTAACTGGCATGCGTGACCAGTGGTTGCGTTCTGCGCTTCTAAGGGATTCTGATCTAATGTTGGTCAAAGCTATGCATGCCTGCAGAATGTCTGAGGTCGTTGAATTGCCTGATGACCACCGTGATTCGGGCACTAAATCTATCAACCTGGCTAGGTTTAAGAGACCACAGCCTCGGATGGGAAACACTGCTTTTCTGCCGTGTGCCAACCCAGGTCCTGGCGAAATGCCCCCCAAGAAGTGCCCAAATTGTACATGCACCACAGACTGTCGACGTGCCCCGCCTATGGTAAGGCCTGCAATTTTTGTAAAAAGCTAAACCATTTCTCCGCAGTCTGTCGAGCCCGTGGGAAAGCTGTACAGGTTTGCAGACCTAATCTAAACAGGCTGATGCAATCTGATGACTGTTATGGCTCACAGCCCTCCATAGCAGAATCCTACGATGCGGATCCAATTAGTTCTCCAGAGGAGTCGAGCGTGTTTACACTCCTCCACGCACCTGGCCAGCATTCCGATCCCACCGTATCTGTAACTGTCAATGGTTTGACCTTCCTTGCTAAGTTAGACACTGGAGCGAAAGTCAACGTTTTGTCAATAAAAGTCTTCAACAAGATAAGGAATAATGAGCCCTTGATTTCTGACCGTTCTACTCTGCATGCCTATGGAGGAGAGATTCTCAGGCCGGTGGGGAGGGCCACTTTAACTTATGTGCTGCAAAAGGCCACAAAGTTTTGAATTCTGACTGTGTGACTCTGCTGGGCAACCGTGCGTGCCAGGACCTTGGCCTGGTGTCCTTCGACCGAACAGTCCACAAAGTGCAAATGTCGTTTGACCCAGTAGCAGAATACCCGGACCTGTTCAACAATGACCTGGGAAAGTTACCACTGACTTACCATATTTCCATTGACCCAAAAGTGACGCCCGTGGTTCGCGCACCTCACAGGGTGTCTCACGCCATGAAAGACAAGGTCGAGGCGATGCTCAACAACATGGTTGAATTGGGGGTGCTGGAAGCGGTTAGCAAGCCCACCGAGTGGGTCTCCACCATGGTTGCCACGCTAAAGAAAGACAAGAATGAAATACGCGTGTGCATCAACCCGAAGGACTTAAACCTTGCCATCAGGCGACCCCACTACCCTATGCGGTCTGTTGAGGGCGTGGCGGCTTGGGTCGGGCAGGCCACTCACTGTCTTTTCGGTCCTAGATGCTAAGAACTCGTTTTGGCAAATCCCATTGGACAAAGTGTCCTCTGACCTGACGACCTTCTCCACACCGTTCGGCAGATTCAAGTTTCTGCGAATGCCATTCGGCATCAATTCCGCTAGCGAAGTGTTCCAGCGAGCGATGGAGCAGGTGTTCTCAGACCTGCCATGTGCCATCATCGTGGACGATATCCTGGTCTAAGGGAAGGACATTGCCGAGCACGACCTGAACCTCCGCCGCGTCCTGGATCGGGCGTGACAGGCCAACCTGAAACTGAACCCCAAGAAGTGCCGGTTTCAGGTCTCAGAAGTCGCATATGTTGGACATGTTTTCACCTCTAACGGACTAAAACCCGATCCCTTGAAGGCTGC
The DNA here is from genome assembly GCA_035221665.1 of Okamejei kenojei. Lineage (NCBI taxonomy): Eukaryota > Metazoa > Chordata > Chondrichthyes > Rajiformes > Rajidae > Okamejei > Okamejei kenojei. Next base: position 4,521,706 of record CM069150.1, on the reverse strand, counting down.
TGCCATCTCCGAGATGGTAGCCCCCACCTGCCTGGCCTGCAACGCTTCCTGGGGCATGGTGAATTACTTTGGGAAGTTCGTACCAAATCTCAGTGAGCTGAGTGCACCCCTGCTGCAGCTGACAAAAAAAGGATATCACTTGGGCCTGGCTCCCACAGCACCAGCAGGCCTTTGACTGTCTCAAGTCCAGATTGATTAACACACCGACTTTGAGGTTCTTTGACGTGAGTCGCCCCATCACCATCACCTGCGACCTGCCTTCCAAGTTCGGTCTAGGCGCGGCCTGCCTACAGTCTGTCAATGGATCGTTAAATCCTGTCTCCTATGCCTCCCGCACCATGACGGACACTGAGCAGCAGTATGCTCAGATCGAGAAGGAGCTGCTCGCGGTGGTGTTCGCCTGCTCCAAGTTCAGAGACTTCCTGTTTGGCAGCAAATTCACGGTCGAAACCGACCACCAGCCACTGGTGGCAATTCTGAACAAACCGATTCATGCTGCCCCTGCCAGGCTGCAGCGTATGATGCTGCAGCTCCAGCGTTTCAACTTCAATATCGTCTACAAGAAGGGCACCGAGATGCACATTGCGGACACCCTATCCTGCGCCCCATGGACTTCCTGTGCCCACCACCCCTACGAAACAGAAGACTTGCTCGTACTGGGCATTGACTTTATTCCCACCAAGCAGTTACAGCTTCTGGCCGAGCACACCGCTGCTGATCCAGTTTTGCAGCGGCTTGACTCTGCGATTAAATCGGGGTGGCCAACAAAGCGTTCCAGCGCGCCGACTGAAACACAGCCTTTCTTCCTGGTCCGCGACGAACTGGTGCTACAGAATGGCGTTATCGTCAAGGGACATAACGTTGTAGTCCCGTCTTCCCTGTTTGATTCGTACTACTGCGCAGCCCATAGCGGACACCCCGGGGTCGATGCGACACTCGCCCATGCTCAGTGCCAATTCTACTGGCCTGGAATGGCCAAGTATATCCGGGACTGCGTTTCTGCCTGCTCCACGTGCAACAGTCTTGCTCCACACCAGCAGCGACAGCCCCTGCTGCAACAACCTGCTCCTGCCATGGCTTGGTCCTCGCTGGCTGCCGACATTTTCGAGTGGCGTGGTAACCACTACCTTGTCCTGGTCGACTCGTACTCCAGCTGGTTTGAGGTGGATTTGCTGACATCCCTCACGTCGGAGATGGTACTCCGTAAGCTGCGGAAACACTTCTCCACTTTTGGGTCTCCTGTCTGGTTGCAGACTGACAACGGAAGGCAGTTTACCAGCCGAGAGTTCAAAAGTTTCGCCGACAAGTGGAATTTCGTGCATCTGACAAGCAGCCCAGAGTACCCACAGAGCAATGGCCTTGCTGAACGGGCCGTCCGCAGCGCCAAGCTTCTGATGGAACAGGCGAGACTGTCTAACTCTGATTTGTATTTGGATCTCCTGAACCTCAGGAACGTTTCCAGGGATCCGGCCATGCGGTCCCCTGCTCAGCGTCTGATGTCCAGAACTACCAGACCTACTATCCCGATTGCTCAGCACCAGCTGCTTCCTAGGGTGCTGGAGCCTGCCTCCATGCAGAGGCGCATTCAAGAGAAACATGACAGCCAGCGGCGTTCCCACGGTCAGTCGTGCAGACCACTCGATCCTCTGTTGCTTGGACAGGTTGTTCGACTGCAGACCGCCGGTCGTTACTCCCGTCTGGCTACCGTAGTTGGAGTGGCCGATTCACCTCGTTCGTACCTGGTCGACTTTGAGGGAACAATTTACAGAAGAAGCCGTCAACACCTGCTTGCCGTGAATGAGCTGAAGCCGCAGCCTCCGGGTCCCTATGCCCCGCCACTCTCATATCAACAGCCGGCTACGGTCCCAGTTTGTGTTCCCTGCATGCCTCGATCCCCATCTCGCGCACCCTGTTCCCCTCTGCACGGGTCACCTGTTGCCGGTCGTGGTTCTGACTCTCCTGCTTCTCCCACCCCACTGCCCTTCCCTGGTTCCACAGCTGTTTCGCAGCCTCCTGTTTCTTCTGATCTTTCGGGGGAAGGGGGAGACATCCGTACGCGCTCGGGCCGGATTAGTAAGCCACCTGTTCGTTATGGCGATTTTGTTTAATTCTGTTGTCATGACTTCTAAGCTGTTTTGATTTTCTAAGGGGAAGGATGTAGATGGTTTATGCATGCAACCAATAATATAGCTACGTCAGTACCTATAACCCCGCCTTAGTTGATCATAACGCTTTCCCCTCGTTGGGTATAGTTCAGTAGAAGAACGTAACCAGTGCTTGCTGACGTGTGTTATACGCTGTGCTATCATTAAAGGATGCCTTACACTCTAAGAGTATGTGAATTGCTTATTTACAGTTGCCTATCTCCTTTGCTCCTTAGATGCTGCTGCACCCGCTGAGTTTCTCCAGCTTTTTGTGTACCTTAAATGAGAACTTACCAGTTTGAAGTTTGATCTTTATTTTATGTGGAGTTACGTTGGTGATTACATTGAAGACCCCGCATGCACGTCAAATTGCAAAGCAGCGGTGTGAAATCACAGGTAACAGTAATTGAAGCAACATAGTAAGATCAGCAACTTGAAAACTACCAGATGACCTTTGTGAGAGAGGGTTGGGAGTGGAGGGCACGTAATCACCAACGTAACGCCTCATAAAATAAGGATCAAACTTCAAACTGGTAAGTTCTCATTTAATCTTACTATTTTACTTCGGAGTCACGTGAGTGATTCCGTGAAGGATTCAAAGCTCTGTGATTTCATGCCGCAGATTCAAATCCCGGCATCTCACTGCATCGATTGACTCAGGATGAGTGAATAATCAACAATGCATTAACCATGACATTGATTAATATGTATTAATGGTTTACATTAATAAAGAAATCAATAGCAACCCCTCTATCTCAAAGGGGGCTAAAGTGGACACAAAACAGAATGGGCGAATAGCCTGGATCAGAAACAGGCCTATGGTAAAAAAAAAAATCAATTCAGTTGACCATCCTGCGGTCGCGAGGATATGGTCGATGGGAACATCCATTGCCCTTTCTGCTGACGTTGATCCCGCCCCGGTGGAATGAGATGTAAAATTGTCAGTGTTAGAAACATAGAAACATAGAAATTAGGTGCAGGAGTAGGCCATTCAGCCCTTCGAGCCTGCACCGCCATTCAATATGATCATGGCTGATCATCCAACTCAGTAACCCGTACCTGCCTTCTCTCCATACCCTCGGATCCCCTTAGCCACAAGGGCCACATCCAACTCACTCTTAAATATAGCCAATGAACTGGCCTCAACTACCCTCTGTGGCAGAGAGTTCCAGAGACTCACCACTCTCTGTGTGAAAAAAGTCTTTCTCATCTCGGTCTTAAAGGATTTCCCCCTTATCCTTAAGCTGTGACCCCTTGTCCTGGACTTCCCCAACATCGGGAACAATCTTCCTGCATCTAGCTGTCCAACCCCTTAAGAATTTTGAAGTTTCTATAAGATCCCCTCTCAATCTCCTAAATTCCAGAGAGTATAAAACCGAGTCTATCCAGTCTTTCTTCATAAGACAGTCCTGACATCCCAGGAATCAGTCTGGTGAACCTTCTCTGCACTCCCTCTATGGCAATAATGTCCTTCCTCAGATTTGGAGACCAAAACTGTACGCAATACTCCAGGTGTGGTCTCACCAAGACCCTGTACAACTGAAGTAGAACCTCCCTGCTCCTGTACTCAAATCCTTTTGCTATGAAAGCTAACATACCATTCGCTTTTTTCACTGCCTGCTGCACCTGCATGCCTACTTTCAATGACTGGTGTACCATGACACCCAGGTCTCGCTGCATCTCCCCTTTTCCTAATCGGCCACCATTTAAATAAATAGTCTGCTTTCCTGTTTTTGCCACCAAAGTTGATAACCTCACATTTATCCACATTATACTGCATCTGCCAAACATTTGCCCACTCACCAGCCTATCCAAGTCACCTTGCAGTCTCCTAGCATCCTCCTCACAGCGAACACTGCCCCCAGCTTAGTGTCATCCGCAAACTTGGAGATATTGCCTTCAATTCCCTCATCCAGATCATTAATATATATTGTAAACAGCTGGGGTCCCAGCACTGAGCCCTGCGGTACCCCACTAGTTACTGCCTGCCATTGTGAAAAGGACCCGTTTACTCCTACTCTTTGCTTCCTGTTTGCCAGCCAGTTCTCAATCCACATCAATACTGAACCCCTAATACCGTATGCTTTAAGTTTGTATACTAATCTCTTATGTGGGACCTTGTCGAAAGCCTTCTGGAGTCCAGATATACCACATCCACTGGTTCTCCCTTATCCACGCTACTAGTTACATCCTCGAAAAATTCCACAAGATTCGTCAGACATGATTTACCTTTTGTAAATCCATGCTGACTTTGTCCAATTGATTTCACCACTTTCCAAATGTGCTGCTATCCCATCTTTAATAACTGACTCTAGCAGTTTCCCCACTACGATGTTAGACTAACTGGTCTGTAATTCCCCGTTTTCTCTCTCCCTCCCTTCTTAAAAAGGGGGGTTACATTTGCTACCGCCAATCCTCAGGAACTACTCCAGAATCTAAAGAGTTTTGAAAGATTATCACTAATGCATCCACTATTTCCTGAGCTACTTCCTTAAGTACTCTGGGATGCAGCCTATCTGGCCCTGGGGATTTATCGGCCTTTAATCTATTCAATTTACCCAAACACCACCTCCGACCTGACCTGGATTTCACTCAATTCCTCCTTTGACCCACAGTTCCCTGCTATTTCCGGCAGATTATTTATGTCTTCCTTAGTGAAGACGGAACCAAAGTAGTTATTCAATTGGTCCGCCATATCCTTGTTCCCCATGATCAACTCACCTGTTTCTGACTGCAAGGGACCTACATTTGTTTTAACTAACCTCTTTCTCTTCACATATCTATAAAAACTCTTGCAGTCAGTTTTTATGTTCCTGCCAGTTTTCTTTCATAATCTATTTTTCCTTTCCTAATTAAGCCCTTTGTCCTCCTCTGCTGGTCTCTGAATTTCTCCCAGTCCTCTGGTATGCTGCTTTTTCAAGCTACTTTGTACGCATCATCCTTTGCTTTGATACTATCCCTGATTTCCCTTGTTATCCACGGATGCACTACCTTCCCCGATTTATTCTTTTGCCAAACTGGGATGAACAATTTTTGTAGTTCATCCATGCAGTCTTTAAATGTCTTCCATTGTATATCCACCGTCAACCCTTTTAGAATTAATTGCCAGTCAATCTTGGCCAATTCTCGTCTCATACCCTCAAAGTTACCTTTCTTTAAGTTCAGAACCATTGTTTCTGAATTAACAATGTCACTTCTCCATCCTAATGAAGAACTCAACCATATTATGGTCACTCTTGCCCAAGGGGGCACGTATAACAAGACGGCTAATTACCCCTTCCTCATTACTCAAAACCCAGTCTAAAATAGCCTGCTCTCTCGTTGGTTCCTCTACATGTTGATTTAGATAACTATCCCGCATACATTCCAAAAAATCCTCTTCCTCAGCACCCTGCCAATTTGATTAACCCAATCTATATGTAGATTGAAGTCACCCATTATAACTGTTTTGCCTTTGTCGCACGCATTTCTAATTTCCTGTTTGATACCATCCCCAACTTCTCTGCTTACTGTTAGGTGGCCTGTACACAACACCCACCAGCGTTTTCTGCCCTTAGTGTTTTGTAGCTCTACCATACCGATTCCACATCCTCCAAGCTAATGTCCTTCCTTTCCATTGCTTTAATCTCCTCTCTAACCAGCAACGCTACCCCACCTCCTTTTCCTTTCTCTCTATCCCTCCTGAATATTGAATATCCCTGGATGTTCAGCTCCCAGCCTACGTCACCCTGGAGCCATGTCTCCGTGATCCCAACTATATCATAATCATTAATATCTATCTGCACGTTCAACTCGTCCACCTTATTACGAATACTCCTTGCATTGAGACACAAAGCCTTCAGGCTTGTCTTTACAACGCATTTACCCCTTATACAATTTTGCTGAAAAGTGGCCCTTTTTTGATTTTTGCCTGGTTTTGTCTGCCTGCCACTTTTACCTTTCACCTTGCTACCTAATGCTTCTACCCTCATTTTACACCCTCCTGCCTCTCTGCTCTTGTACCCATCCCCCTGCCACATTAGTTTAAATCCTCCCGACAGCACTAGTAAACACTCCCCAAGAACATTGGTTCCATTCCATTCCAGGTGCAAAACCGTCTGTTTGTACCGGTCCCACCTCCCCCAGAACTGGTCCCAGTGCCCTAAAAATTTGAATCCCTCCCCCTTGCACCACTTTTCAAGCCACGTATTCATTTGCCATTATCCTCCTATTTCTACTCTGACTGGCCCGTGGTACTGGTAGTAATCCGGAGATTACTACCTTTGAGGTCCTACTTTTAAGTTTATCTCCTAGCTCCCTAAATTCACCTTGTAGGACCTCATCCCTTTTTTTTACCTATATCGTTGGTGCCAACATGCACCGACAACTGGCTGTTCACCCTCCCCTCCAGAATGTTCTGCAGCCGTTCAGTGACATCCCTGACCTTTGCACCAGGGAGGCAACATACCATCCTGGAGTCTCGTTTGCGGCCGCAGAAACGCCTATCTATTCCCCTGACAATTGAATCCCCTATTACTATTGCCCTTCCCCTCTTTTTTCCCCCCTCATGTGCTGCAGAGCCACCCATGGTGCCATGAACCTGGCTGCTGCTGCATTCCCCTGATGAGCCATCTCCCTCAACAGTATCCTGCATTCCCTCAACAGTATCCTGCAGTATTATGCAGTTAATACCTGCATAAACCAGAAACTGCTTCAGCCACCTTGAAATAGTCTGAACCGACCTTTTCTTGTGTGGTTGTTTGTTGCTTAATAAACAAAGCTGATTCCACACTTCTTAGGATTCTGGTGGCCTTGATATAATATAGCAAGCCTGCCCTCCCACATAGACGTGAGTCCGTGGGATATGCCGAAATATGATCTGAAATTCTGCCTCCCGTGTTCTGCTTGTGTAGATCAGAAATGTAAAACGTAATGGCATCTGCAGCCATTTCCATCCTATCTAGCCACAGTGTTTGCAATGTTTGCCCTCGTTGTGCTGATACTAGTGTCATGACTAAGGATGTAGCTGGAACCCCCTGGTGAAGTATTGTTAACACACTGTCAATATCCAAAACTGCATATACTTGTAGTGGGAGAACTTGTGTCAATGATCTCTTTTACAACTCGATATCCGGGGTTGAAACCCGACAGAGTGGTTCCCGTTTGCTGCAGCTTTAGTGGCTCTATAACTGAATTATTGTCAAAGACCATTTAAGAATGAACTGGAAGACATCGGTAATCTGTACCGTATTAAATGCAACATTAACATTAAACAAACCGCTTTTGATCCCCGCAATAGGAAATGTACTGCTTTTTTGGTGCTATCCCTGCAATCTGCAGTGAGCACATCCATGGATTGATGTGACAACCCGAGCCATAAGGCAGTCCATTCAAAATGTGTAAGTCAATAATTGTTTTATTATGTAGGGGGCGGTTTCCTGAACCACAGTTTGAACCAGCAAAGTTTTCATTTTTTAGAATAACCATATACAGTTGTATTAATATGCCTGACGAAGCAGGAAACATGGCTGCATAGCCAGTCAGACAGTCCAAAAACCTAAAGTGAGATCTTGCTGACTGATTTCAAGACCCGACTAATGAGGCAAAATGGAGGAAGACTTAAAGAACATTCCTCCTTCTTGTAGCGAGAATGTATCTCTCCGCACTGTTCTGCCACATATTTATGCAATCAGTGAATAAACATCAAACCAACATGTCGATATTCAATGTACCATTGAACCATACTTTCATAATACTTTGAGAACCAATACCTATTCTGTGTTGTCATCGATCTGAACTTGATGATACACCAGTGGCAAAGGAGATTAGGTAAACTGTTACAGGATACTTTTACTTGATTGCCCTGTGACTAAAATATGCCACCACCATAGTGCAGCAACTTGAAGTTGAGCATGTATATTATGTATATTCGCTCAATAGCCCTTTACCCATGGGGTGCATCTAGTGTATATATTTAGTTGATACCAACAACTGAAGAATTGGTAACTCATGCAAATCTCCTCCACCTCCAACTAGAGATGATATTCGCAATTTCCCACTTTAGAGCTCTTAGCATCAGTTTGTAAATACTGAAATTCGACTGACCAAACTACTGGAGTAATGCTGAATACTGTTTGTTCATCATTGTGACTTAGGTAGCTTCAGCTGGCAATTGCATAAGGTTGTTAACAATGATCTACATGACCTTTGAGAGGTTGCTCCTTTGCACCATTGAAGTTCCTGGACTTGCACAGCTGAAACAAAGCTACTATATTGCCAATTACTCTTGATGAATACAAGTCAGTTTTATAACAGGTTGCTATTAACTCCAATCTCTTGCCACAGGGCGGAATCATAGGCTAATTAATAGTTAAAGATAAATCCCAATGACCAACAAGTCTATTTGGTAACAACTTAAGTTAAATGGGTGGATGAACCCAACCTCCCAAACACAGTTTGAGGCTGAAACAGACGACCCCAACAAAATTACAGCGTCAGAATATCTTCCAGACAAGACACAACAAGTGCCCTCAAATTCTGAGTTCAAACACTGATTCCATCAATTAGCCAAATAACCTGGGCAAATAGTTCATCCCATTCAGCAATGTTCTACTGTGATTAGTACAGTTATCATTGCCCTTTCATAACCTTTGTAATGGGAACTGCATAGAACGGATCCTTATGAATCTGTTGTTAGTCAGTAAGAAGTTTCCTATTTGGAAAGTTCATATGCGAGTTAACCATTTTTCATAATGAACAGGCCTCTCCTGCCATCATTCCATGGGTGCTTCGCATGATAACTCTGGCCCGATTTCCGAACCGGTCTTAAAAGACAATCCTGGCCATAATCCCAAACTTGCTTGGATTGTTAGTATTTGCAGTTTTACATGGTTAAATGCCTCTAAGCTGATGCTTTTATCGTTTGTGTGTTGTACAAACAAGTGTAAATATTACAACCTTGTGAGTGGTCCACTTACCCATGTTTCGGAAGTGCCAGACCCACCTTGTTGTGTAGGACTGGTAGGGTGCATGGAACATCTGCCCAGCTGTCATGCTGCCACCAGCTTCAGTGAACCGCTTACTGCCGATGAGCGCCTGGGGTGCGTTCTGAAACGATGAACCTTTGCCCGTCGTTGGCCTTGATTGATCTGTCAGCCAGGTTTTTCCTGTTGAATAGGCCTTACCTGAATAGAAGATTTGGCAGCTGGCTCTCATATCCCCCTGTTAGCGCTGTTCACTGCCGGCATGCATGTGCTCCAGTATGTTCCACCAACATCTTTAGGAGCTGGAGTCAGTTACATCTGACCTTTCGCACTCCCCTCCTCAGAGAGGGTGATTTGTAGGCAGGTGTTGCTGCGGGCCCCAGGATACGTGCGCTGGTACGGCCCCCAATGGACCTATACCATAATGGAACATTCTGTTGGGATGGCAACTTTGTTGTCAGGAATGGTACTTCTTCACTTGGGGTATGCCCCACGGCCATACCATCAGCCTCGGCGTCAGAATTACACTGACCCAGCATGCTCTCCTCCTACAAAAGGGAGACATGAAGCAGCCCTGTCTCAGGTGCTGCTGGCACGGCCTTTTCTACAGGCCGGCGCTGTCACACAAATTCGTTATAATTTATTGTGGAGGCCAGCTCTTCTCCCAGTGGCTCTCCTGACTCTGACGAGACAGTGAATCGTGCTGCCAGAGATGGGACATCTGGCAGCTGCCGTTCTTCGCTTGGATCGACCTCACTGTCAGAGTCGGGGTCAGAACTCAGCTGATCCATTGCACGCGCCTCATCAATGAGAGTGCTATCGAGCAGCCCTCCACTAGGTGCTGCTGGCGCGGCCTCTTCTCCAGCCTGGCGCCGACACCACGCCTCCTCCTGGAGTGTGTCCTGCTGGAGCACCCTGTGAAACAGGTGCTCTATTTGGGATAACCTTTCATAAACGGTATCCAGCCCCAGAGGGGAGTCCTCCTGGACCGACTCCCCCGACGATTTTTCGAAGACTTCACCACATGCCTGGGGACTACTAAAACGACTATATGTCTGTGAGCCGCTGACCCCACTGTCAGCGACTCTGGTGATAATGCCACGTTCCTGCTTGATTTGCCCCTCCACGGGCATCACAGAGGATAGCCCGACATTTACCGGCTATCCGCTTCCGCGGTCGGAACCGGGGTCTCCCCACAGCCCATAGCCGGCTTCACTCACTGGACTTCACGATAACCTAGCAGGAAACCTCTGTGAAAAGAGGTTCCTGCTCGAACAACAAACCCTGGTAAGTAAAGCAAACTTACCTTCTAGGTTTAAACCTACCGCCGGCAGGAGCGATGCCCTGCCAGTCAGGTGTTTCGCCATGCGAACGACGATATGACGCGCATGTAGACTGGCGGGGCTTCTTCACGGAATCACTCACGTGACTCCGAAGTAAAATGATATGTTGGAAGGCATTCGAGGATGTGGATGGGAAAGGATTGGATAAGAGAGGGGACAAGAGAGGGTCGAGATATGGGGAGATTAATTCAGAAGTGTAGACTATGTAGATACATAGAAAACATCAAAATAGCTGCAGGAGTGGGCCATTCAGCCCTTCGAGCCAGCGCTGCCGTGCAATAAGATTATTGCTGATCATCCAAAATCAGTACCCTGTTGCTGCTTTTTCCTCATATCCCTTGATTCCCCCAGCCCTAAGAGCAAAATCTAACTACAATACAATAGGTGGATACAATAGGTCAATAGGATATAATAGTAAGATTAAACGAGAACTTACCAGTTCGAAGTTTGATCGTTATTTTATGAGGAGTAACGATGAGGGATTACGTGAAGAAGCCCCGCCTGGCGCTGGAACGGCATACTTCAAAGCAGCGGCATGAAAAACACAGAACATAATAGCCAGAGTAAGATAGTAAGGCTCAACATAGATTTAGAACTACCAGATGATCATTTATTTTATGAGGGTCGGGAGTGGAGGGCACGTAATTCCTCATCGTTACTCCTCATAAAATAAACGATCAAACTTCGAATTGGTAAGTTCTACGTTTAATCTTACTATTTTACTTCGGACGTCACGTGAGTGACTACGTGAAGATTTTGAAGCTTTCTGTGTTTTTTTTCTGTCGTAGATCATATCCATACGATACTCTAGCTCATTCAACACAGTAACCCCCCCTGAGCCAAATAAACACATTTTTCCCCCAAACATTGCCTCAAGTTATGTTGATAAATGATTTCACGTTATAAAGAATAACCAAGTACTGCCCTTTCCATTGAAAGGCAAAAGTTTATCACAAAATAATCAATTGATATATTATATTTGATGGTATGAACAAAGCAACAATTATAGAGAACCAACACTCCTGTGTCCAATCCTGACACCATACTGGTTCCTTTTTACTTTAATATTTAAATTTACACCCTCCTGCGGGCTTGCATCTTTGCTCGAGCGGCTCATCCTGTGCCATTCTGTGAATGTATCTACCGCCTTTCCTTAACAGAGTGATTTCCACATTTCAGTGTCTAGTTCCCACTGAGTGTTATTCAATTTCTAACCATCTAGAATACATTTCTCTAGAACCATCAGTTTTTATGAAACCTAATGTGGTTTTTTGTGTGTAATAAGTAGTGCTGTCTCATCACCACAGAGACTCTTTACCTATTTCAACATATTTCATCAATGTTCACACAACACACACACACAACTTAAGGCGACAGGATATGCTTATAGGTTTACCCTTGGTTTCAGCTCTTCTTGGGTGTGCTTTGTTTGGTATAAATTCATAAACATATATGATAATGTAATCTGTATCCACATGCAATTATAACGTAATTTTTGCAAATGTTTGCACTCTTATTTGCTGATACTAAAGTTATCAGCATTATTGCTTTCATGTTAAATTTTTTGAATCATTGATAGAATTGGAGTCCATTGCCTAAGGCAATTTTCAGGACTATATTGATCTCCCGACTTATGTATTGCAATTTTTTGGACAGATTTTATATATATATATACATATATATATTCTATATTTATATCTACACATATATCCCTTTCCCATATCGGGATATTACGAATGAACCCGATAACTTCTTGGTTAGTATATTGTCCGTTAATAGGTACGATAAAACACTCTGAGCCCTATTATTGGCTCTATCAATTAGATGCTCAGAAAAAAATGCAATCCACAAGGACTCACATATATCTAATATGACAAATAACTTTACTGTTATACACAGACTTCCAATTTCTTATAACAAAATATTGTTTTTTTAAAAACTTATTTCTGCAAATTGCAGGTATAACACTTCTTTTATACATAATTATTTTTATTGTTATGTTGTTATATTAGTTAAAACATTCATAGACTTCTTTTGACCATCAAACTGTTGTAATGGTCTGGTCAACCTGCAGATAGTCAAATTCATATTTTTCATGTCATGGATGCCTTTGTACAACCAATAAATTAACTGCAACTATGAATCATCACAAGTGTTCAACATCACTCAATATTTATGAAAAACCACGAAGGATCCGTTTGGGCCATCAAAATGCCACTGGCAGTGTCCTGCTACATTTTCATCAGTCACTGCCCCTATCAAACAAAAATGAGGAACATAAAAAGAACATCTTTTCCTCATGTAATTGAGAGAAAAGCATCCACCTTTCCTGTTCTTGGTTTACCCACGAGAACATTTGAAAGATCGGTGATTTAATCTATATGCAACCAGATTAATCGTAAGTAATCCATATTAATGACAATGTATTTTCCCCCTTAATTTGTTGTCTCCGATAACATTGTCTCTTTCTTAGAGATAAACAGCTGGACTAAAGCATTTTAGAATATGCCACATCTGTTTACTCAGATAATCACATGATTATTATTTTACTTATCTTATGTGATTTAATATATGCCACAGCCGTGGTATTGTGCACCTTGATATGACATGGACACTTCCATAATAGAACAATCGATATTTAATCCATAACTCCTTATACTTCAATAATTAATACAAATGTTTGGAGAAATTTCTTAGGACAATCCATTTGTAATCACCTGGTATTATTGTCCGTAGTCCCAACAAGAGACGTATCAATTATTTTTATAAGAATAGATAATATTTTTTATCTTTACCCAAATATTCACAGAAGCTGTCCATCATCTGTTAACACTTGCTTCAGCTTGCAACAGCTACTAAGCTTATAGTTGAAGCAGCTTGTGAACCTTTTTTTTTTTTATCCATTACTTTAATAATGATAATGTATCATTTGGTATTTGCATAAGCCTCTCACAAAGGCATACATATTCTTATAAGCTTCTGTATTCCTTCTTTTGGAGCTTTATTTACTCTTTACCTAGGCTCCTTTTCTAATGGAGGGACAATGTATGTCAACAAAGCAATGAGACATATTTGTATCATGGAACAATTTTCCCCCTCTTATGGTGCTGAATTACTCCTAAATGCAGAATAGTAATTTATGAATATTCTATTAATGCCTAAGCATACGCTTTATGTGATGGGTCAGGTCCTTGCCTTTCAACAGGCTTGTAATTGCAGCACTAATTTGCAGCTGACTCTTTATAACCTTCCAATTTAAATTGTGATCAAGATAAAACCATGACCATGTCCTCATTAGTGCAAGTGCTGATCTTTTTATCAGTACAATTGTTCTTCCAGTATTCTGTTTAACAGCCTTGAACTGGTTTTAATCCTTTAGACAATGTTTTAACTTGCACGCTTGACCCAATTTAATTAATTTCAAGCACCTGTACATATTTGTTTAACAATTTGTTAATAACAACTGTATTTTCAATGTTCAAGATGTTTCCATTTTAATAAAATGTTCTTTACACTGTGAAAGTGTATATAAAATGATGTTTTGTATGGCTTATACCATCACATATTTACACTGAGGTAATTTTATAATATATATATGTACGTACCCCTTCTTTATTGGAGTTACTTTTGGGTGCAAACCTAAAATTAATTTTTTAGGTTTTCTTATGCAGGTGAACCAATCCCTTCTACAATTTTTGTAGTCCTTAGTTATATTAAATTAATGATCATAATACACCTGTAATTCCCCACAATCGGAGATTTCATGAACTTATTTTGTAACATGTTGTTTGCACCTCTTTCAACGTACTTCAAACCCTTCTTTTCCAAATTATATTGGGTTTTCATAAGGCTACGTTTAGGATTATATTTATTTACCATACTTCTGCCTTTGTTTTGATCCATTATCAAAATCTTTATATTGGATCATAATTTTTTCCCCAAAGTTTTAAAGATCAATAGTCTGTTCTTTAAGGCAGGTTTTATTCCATAATAATAAGGAGTTAAACATAACCTGATTTGTTATTGATCTGCAAATCTAGAGTGCAGATTTGGTAAATTAATATTATATATTTCTTCCCATTGAGCTCCACAAACTGATGATGGCAATTTATTGTTATTTTAAATGTATTAGTTATTTGCACAATGTTTTATTTGTTTTCTTATTGGAATAGTAATGCCATGCACCAATTTGAAATAATTTGAAATCGTATTTCCTTATATCTCATATAATTGAGACATAGATATCATAAACGGATTCACACCGTTGATATTTTATAAAACATAAAAGTTTTTTATCATATTCTGCTGTTTCAACCATAACAGCTTTGGTGAGACCAATTAATTTTTAGTTTCCATGTTTACTTTTTCATGGCCTCACTCATTTCATTCGGGTATCGTACCGCGGTAGTACACCTCTATATATATTTTGTGCTGAGGTTGTACATGAATAAAAACATAAAAGTTTTTATTATTATTCTGCTGTTTTAACCATAACAGCTTTAGTGAGAGACCAACTAATTTTGGTTTCCATGGTTATTTTCCATGGCCTCACTTCTTATTCAGGTGTTGTACCTATACCTGTATTATATCATATATATATATATACTATATATTATTAATATATATATAGATATTTTTTGGTGCTGTGGTGGGGTACTTCATGACCCAGCCACCACTATCAGTGCATTTTTAGGGTCAGTTTTCCATTTTATTTTTCACTGCCCTTGTTACTCCTGAGTTTTTCCCTCAAGGAGACTACCTTCAACCATATCTGAGGTAGATATTCCCACAATATTTCATCATATATTTTAATATATGAAACCCCCTTAGGGTAGGTTAGGGCCTTTTAACCCTTTTTTGGTTGAATTTTTTATTTATTTATTTTTATTTTTGGAATCTTTTTCCATTATTTTTTAGTCTGAAGGCCTTTTATTAATTTTTAAATTATGGCCTTTCTGACATTAAAAATTTCCCCCCCCTGCCAAAAGTTTGTGGAGCAACTAAAAAGTCTCCCTAACGTAATTTTAACGGCCACCAGTATCGGAACCGGCTCCGTAATTAATCTCCCGTCCCGATCGCTGGGTATTCCCCTGGGACGTTCTTTTTTAAACTCCGTTGTTTTTATACAGAGTATTTTGTTTCTATTTTAACTTTTATTCATTTTTTGCTTTTAAATTCATTTAAAATCCTGGTTCAATACACCAGCCACGGAGTTTTCAGACCCTGAAAGTTTTCCAACTGCACTTACCTGCGGGCCCGTACCTACCGCTGTCGAGGAGCTGCCTCTGCAGCTCTTGCTCTGCCGTCAGCGTCGACGTAATGCCGTTTCCAGCGCCAGGCGGGGCTTCTTCACGTAGTCACTCACGTGACTCCGAAGTAAAATAGAGCAAACCTTTGAAACCCTGTTTATTAATCGTGGGTAGGTGATGGAAACAGGTGGTACAGGATTGGGGAACTATCAGGTTGAAACTGGTCAGAACAGTACAGCACAAAACAAATCCTTTGGCACAAAATGCCTGCGCCAAACATGATCCCAAGACCATCTTGTATATACCTGTACATAATCCATATCACTCCATTCCCTGCATAACCATATGGTTATCCATAAAGCATTTCATTGCCACCATAACGTTTGCCTCAAACATCAACCCTGAACGCATGTTCCAGACACTCACCACCCTGTATTTAAGTCGCTCAGCACATCAACTTTAAAGCTTTCCCCTCTCAAATTAAAGCTATGCTCTCCAGTATTTGACATTTCCATCGTGGGAAAAAGGTTCTGACTGTCTTCCCTATCTATGCCTCTCATAAGTTAACATACTGCCTTCCGTTCTCCCTGCAACCTCCAACATTCCAGAGATGTAATGCTCAGGCTGGAGATGTAATGCTGAGGCTCTATAAGGCGCTGGTCAGAACACATTTGGAGTACTGTGAGCAAATTTGGGTCCAATATCTGAGGAAGGATGTGCTGGTCCTGTAGAGGGTCCAGAGGAGGTTTACAAGAATCATTCCAGGAATGAGTGGGTTGGCATATGACAGCATTAGGCCTCTACTCACTGGAATTTAGAAGGTTGAGGGGGGCCCTCATTGAAACTTACAGAATAATGAAAGGCATAGATAAAGTGGATGTAGAAAGTATGTTTCCACTGGTGGGAAAGTCCAGGACCAGAGGTCATAGTCTCAGAATTAAAGGGCGCTCTTTTAGAAAGTAGGTGAGGAGGAACTTCTTTAGTCAGAGGGTAGTTAATCTGTGGAACTCATTGAAACAGAGGGCTGTGGTGGCCAAGTCAGTGGATATTTTTAAGGCAGAGATGGACAAATTCTTGATTAGAACGGGTGCCAAATGTTATGGGGAGAAGGCAGGAAAATGGGATTAGGAGGCAGAGATCAGTCATGATTGAATGGCAGAGTAGACTTGATGGGCCAAATGGCCTAATTCTACTCCTATAACCTGTGAACTTGTGAACGTGAAAACAATCAACCTCTTCCTGTAGCTAAAAGCCCCTAAACTAGGCCTCATTCTGGCAATCCTCCTCTACATCCAAAGCCTCCACATCCTTCTTGTAACGGGGCAACCAGAACTGCATGCAATATTCCAAATGCAGCCAAAACAATGTGCAATAATGCTGGATCACGATTTCCTGACCATTATCCTCAATTCCCTGACCAATCAAATTAAACATATTTTAATCATATGCATTCTTTACCACTCTACCTACTTGTGCTGCCACCCTTTCAGGGAGTTATGTACTTGGAGCCCAAGAACTCCCTGTATATCATGCCAAATTACTTGTATATTTTTCCCTGACATTTGACCATCTAAAGTGCAACATCTCAGATTAAACTACATATGCCACTTCCCCACCCATTTTAGTAGCTGATCTGATAGTCGGTTTGTCAAGGAGGACTCTCTCAAACTTCTGCAGGTGCACAGTAGAGAGCACGCTGACCGGTTGCATCGTGGCTTGGTTCAGCAACTTGAGTGCCCTGGAGTGGAAAAGACTACAAAAAGTAGTAAATACTGGCAGGCCCGTAGGCTCAGACGAGTCGGGGCCGGAGGGATCACCTCCACCACTGGGAAGCGTCTGCGGGAGCCTCTCCCAGAAGGAGCTCCTGTTGGAGAGGTGGCTCCAGACGGATCTGCTCTAGAGGAGGGAGCAGTATCAGCCCGGGTCTCCACGGGAGCCCGCGCTAGCAGCACCTTTCACAGGGCTGCGATGTGTCTCCCTCTCTGGAGAGGGGAGTACACGGAGTCAGTACTATCCTGACTCAGAGCAGGGAGGTACATCACGGGAACACTCTAGGGGACATGGGCGAAGTGCCTCTATTGGCTTCTAAATTAGCCATTTACCACCCTTGGATGAAGAGCTGGCCGCTACTATTCATTACCTGGCCTCGCACCAGCTCAAGTACCTGGTTATGGAGGAGACCACCGGCCGCTACATTACACCTGCCAACTGTGCCTCCCTCAGTGTGCCAGCCATCAATCACGCCATCTGGGGCCATATTGGAGTGGGGGTAGGAGCCCAGGAGGTAAAACTCCAAAATATTTTAAAACTACTGGCCTCAGGCGTAATGGCTTTTGCTAGGCCCATAGATGGTGGGCCGCTAACTCCTCATAAAATCTTCATTTTATGAGGAGTTACGATGAACGATTACGTGCCCACCGCTCCCAACCCTCATATTATCAGGTCATCTGGTAGTTCTAGTTCTCCAAATCTTACTATCTTTAGGTCAACTTGTCTTATCTGTGATTCCACACTGCTGTTTTGAAGATTGACGCGCATGACGACTGATGGCCTTCTTTACGTAATCGCTCATCGTAACTCCTCATAAAATCAAGATCAAACTTCAAACTGGTAAGTTCTCATTTAATCTTACTATTATCTATTTGCACTTTATCAGTTTATTTATTCATGTGTACATATATTTATATAATGGTACATGGACACACTGATCTGTTCTGTAGTCATGCCTACTATGTTCTGTTGAAGCAAAGCAACAATTTCATTGTCCTGAGTTAAAGAAGGAACTGCAGATGCTGGAGAATCGAGGTTACACAAAAGGCTGGAGAAACTCAGCTGGTGCAGCAGCATCTAAGGAGCGAAGGAGAAAGGCGACGTTTCGGGTCGAGACCCTTCTTCAGACTGGTCAGGGATCAGGGAAACGAGAAATATAGATGGTGATGTGGAGAGATAAAGAACAATGAATGAAAGATATGCAAAAAAGTATCGATGATAAAGGGAACAAGCCATTGTAAGCTGTTTGTAGTGTGAAAATGAGAAGGTAGTGCGACTAGGGTGGGGGAGAGATAAAGAGAGAGGGAATGCCAGGGCCCGAGGGCTGAGGGAGAGGTGGGAAGGGGAGGAGACAGCAAGGGTTAACAGAATTGAGAAAATTCAATGTTCAAGCCCAGGGGATGCAGACTCCCCAAGCGGAATATGAGGTGCTGTTCCTCCAACTTGCGGTGTTGCTCACTCTGGCCGTGGAGGAGGCCCAGGACCGAGAGATCGGATATGGAATGGGAGGGGGAGTTGGTGCTGAGCCACCGGGGGTCGGGTTTGGTTAATGCAGACCGAGCGGAGGTGTTCGGCGAAATCAGCCATCCGCTTGGTCTCTTTCATATAGATCTGGCGTCTGAGCAGCGGATGCATAGATGAGGTTGGAGGAGTGACTGGACGTCCATGGTAAAGATGAGAGGATGGGGGCCTGGAGAATGGAATGCGCGGAGCCGACGGAGAGTGTCTGAGGTGTCTTGAACATAGGTGGGGAGGGATTTAACAAAGGGGGATAGGATGGAGTCAAGGTATGTGGAAATGTGTTCGGTGGGGCAAATGAACAGGCAGAGACAATGGGTCTGCCAGGGCAGTCGGGTTTGTGGATTTTGGGAAGAATGTAAAATTGGGCTGTGCAAGGCTGGGAAATGATGAGGTCGGAGGCTCGGGAGGGTAGGGAGCCGGAGCTGATGAAGTCGGTTATGGTGCTCGAGATGGTGGCCTGGTGTTCGTCAGTGGGGTCATGGTCCAGGGGTAAGTAGGAGGAGGTGTCCGAGAGTTGGCGCGCGGCCTCCGCTTTGTAGAGATCGACGCGCCCGACTACCACGCCACCTCCCTTGTCGGCGGGTTTGATAACCCAGTCTGGGTTGTTACGGAGTGAGTCGATGGCAGTACGTTTGGGGGTGAGAGATTGGAGTGAGACAGGGGAGTGGAGAAGTCGAGGCAGTTGATGTCCCGACTGCAGTTCTGGATAAATAGTTCTAGAGCCGGAAGGCTACGAGGGGGGGTCCAAGTGGAGGGGGTCATCAGTGGGGGGCGAGGACTTCTTCCCGTGGAAGAATGCTGTGAGGCGGAGGCGACGGTAGAAGAGCTCCAAGTTGTGGTTGGCGTGGAACTCATTGAGATGGGGACGGAGGGGGACAAAGATAAGACCTCTGCTGAGGACAGACCGTTCAGTGTCGGAGAGGGGGACAATTTCATTGTCCTATCAGGGACACATGACAATAAACTCTCTTGAATCAATCCCACTGTATACCTTCACAGCTTTCCTCGCAGTCTGAGATCTAGCAATCTTAGTATATCATAGGCAAACTTAATAACCAAGCCAATAAATATAAATAAAAAGAAGATAGACACAAAAAGCTGGAGTAACTCAGAGGGACTCGCTGTTACTCCAGCTTTTTGTGTCTATGGTTTAAACTAGCATCTGCAACACACACACACACACACACACACACACACACACACACACACACACACACACACACACACACACACACACACACACACACACACACACACACACACACACACACACACACACACACACACACACACACACACCCTGCCATGTATAAAACCATGCTGATTGTCCCCTATTAACCCATTCTCTTCCAAAAGGGGGTAAATCCTACCCCATAGAATTCTCTACAATAGCCTCCATAACATTGATGTGAGGCTCGCCTGCTCATAATTCCTCTACTTCCCTTCTTCAATAAAGAAACAACATGACTACTTTCCATTCCACCATTCCACTGAGACATCAGCTGTAGCTATCTTCATCTAGGCTCCTGCAATCTCTCTACCTATCGTCTCTCAAAACCTGGTATCAATCCCATCAGGTCCTGGGGATTTATCCACCTTCATGCCCTCAAGAGCCCCATCACCTCCTCCTGCTTAACCTCAAACTGCCCTTGCCTTGCATATTAGTATGAACACAAAAAGTTGGAGCAACTCAGCGGGTCGGGCAGCATCTCTGGGAAAAAGGAATATGTGATATTTTGGGTCTTGACCCTTCTTCAGGCTAAGAGTCAGCGGAGAGGGATATAAGAGATATGAAAAGGTACATAAAACAAATGAATAAAAGATGTGCAAAAGGACAAATCAAAGCCAGGAACAATGATCAATGATCAAGGAAAGGTGGAGCCCACAATGGTCAATTGTTGATTGTGATAAAGGTGATAACGAGTGATACAAACAGTGAAACTCAGCAGGATTACAACTAGGTTGTGGGAGGGACAGAGAGAGGGGATGCAAGGGTTACTTGGTTAGAGAAATCAATATTCACCTCTGGGTTGTAAGCTGCTCAAGCGAAAGAGGTGTTAAAGAAGGAACTGCAGATGCTGGAGAATTGAGGGTACACAAAAGGCTGGAGAAACTCAGCGGGTGCAGCAGCATCTAAGGAGCGAAGGAGATAGGTGACATTTCGGGTCGAGACCCTTCTTCAGACTGGTCAGGGATCTGTTAACCCTTGCTGTCTCCCCCCCTTCCCACCTCTCCCTCGGGCCCCGGCATTCCCTCTCTCTCCATCTCCCTCCCCCACCCTAGTCGCACTAGCTTCTCATTTTCACACCATAAACAGCTTACAATGGCTTGTTCCCTTTATCATCAATACTTTTTTGCATATCTTTCATTCATTGTTCTTTATCTCTCCACATCACCGTCTATATCTCTCGTTTCCCTGATCCCTGACCAGTCTGAAGAAGGGTCTCGACCCGAAACGTTGCCTATCTCCTTTGCTCCTTAGATGCTGCTGCACCCGCTGAGTTTCTCCAGCTTTTTGTGTACCAAGCGAAAGAGGTGCTGTTTCTCCAATTTACCTTTGGAAGTGGAGGTGGCCCAGGACAGAAATGTCAGCTTGTGAATGAGAAGAGGAGTGAAACCGGGAGATCTTGTAGGCCAAGGCGGACTGAGCGAAGGCGTTCAGTGATACAATCGCCCAGTCAGCGCTTACATATTAGTATTCTTAATATTCTCCAAACAAATCCCACTGTCCTCCATGTCCTTCTCCTTGGTGAAAACCATACATCCCCAGACTGCTAAGCACAAATTTATTTATTGATCTTTGATCGATCCTTCCTCTTCTTAGTTACCCTTTTATTTTAAAATTATGTATAAAAAGCTTTGGGATTGTCATTAACTGACTTGTCAAAGCCATTTTGCGGCCCCTTATTGACCTTTTAATTGCCTGCTTGAGTTCATTCCTCCTTTCTTCCAATTCCTCAAATACCCTCTCTGATTCCATCCTCTCAAACCTTTCAAGTACTTCCATTTTCTTTTTGACAAAATTTACAAACTCTTTGTTCATCCAAGATTCCCTAACTTTGTCGTCCTTATCCCTCCTCATTGGAACATGCCATTTTTGAACTTGAATCAACTGGTCTTTAAATGACACCCACACATGTCCGATGTGACTTAAGGGCCTGTCCCACCTGGGCGTCATTTATGCGACATCATTTACGTGACATCATTTGCACAACGCGAATCTGCATTTCTTTCCTACACATTAAAACTTACGGAGTTGTGATCACTAATACTCTTCCACTGAAACACTAATCACCTGACCAGTATAATTTCCCAACACAAGGTCCAGTGTGTTCCCTTCTTGGGTTGGGCTATCCACACGCTGTTTCAAGAGACCCTCTTGGGTACACCACACAAATTCTGTCCCGTCTAAGCCTTTGGCACAGAACAAGTCTCAGTCAATATTGGGGAAGGTTAAGTCACCCTCTAAGACAACCTGTTGATCTTGCGGGAATCTGTCTACTTATCTGTTCCTCTATCTCCTGCTTGTTATTGGGGGGTGTATCGTAAAATTCTGTTAGAGTGCTTGCCCCATTCCTATTTCTAAGCTACACTCATATTAGGTCCCTCCATTAGGTCCTCTCTGAATGTCACCATGCCAATCTCCCTAATCAATAACACAACTCCTCCACCTCTTTTGCCTCCCTCTCAATCACATCTGAATCATCGAAAACCACAGAACATTTAGCTGCCAGTCATGTAACCTTTTCACACAAAGGGTGGTGGGTGCATGGAACAATCTGCCAGAGGAGGTAGTTGAGACTGGGACAATCCCAACATTTAAGAAATAGTTAGACAGGTACATGGATACGACAGGGATATGGGTCAAATACGGGCAGGTGGGACTCGTGTAGCTGGAACATGTTAGCTGCTGTGGGCAAGTTGGGCACGCTGTATCACTCTATGACTCACTCATGTAATGTTACTCCATTGTTCAAGAAGAGAGCAAGACAAAAGAGGTTGGTTACGCTGACATCAGTGTTTGGCAAGATTTTAGAGTCTACATGACTAAGTGGGACCCATTAGGTCCCATTCTCACAAGTAGGCATGGTCCCCCAACGCAATATTCCACCACTCACCCATAGCCCCCAACTGTGCAGGCATGGCTGACGGGTTCCCGTTGTGATGCGCCTGATCACCCCTCCTTCCCTCACCCCCTCCCAAATTGTGAAAGGTCTTGATAGAGTGGATGTGGACAGTGGGAGAGTCTAAGAGTAGAGGGCACAGTCTCAGAATAAAGGAATATATCTTACGAAATGAGATGAGGAAGAATTTATTTAGCTAGTGGAAGGTGAATCTGTGGAATTTGTTGCCACAGATGGCAGTGGAGGGCAAATCTATGGGCATTCCTATAGATTCTTGATTAGTAACTGTGTCAAAGTTTACGTGAAGAAGGCAAGAGAATGAGTTTGAGAGGAAAAGATAGAACAGCCATGATCGGAAAGGTGGAGTAGACTAGATGGGTCGAATAGCCGAATTCTGTTCCCATGAATTATGTCGTGTAATGACAATATGTTTGGTTTGGAGGGAGGATCAACTTGAGGTAATTCATCAAATGTGTCGCTCTGACTGGTTTCAAGTTTTATTTCTTCACGTATTAAAGAAGGAAGACAATTGTGTGTAGTGCTGCTTGGTCCATTACAGGAAGGATATGAAGGCTTAGAATAGGGTGCAGGACATCTTACCAGAATGTTACTTGGAATAAAAGGTATTAGGAATAAGAAGAGGCTGGACAAATTTGGATTGTTTTCTCATGATGAGCCAACCTGATAGAAGTATGAACAATTATGAGAGGAAGAGATAGAGCAAACAGTCAGAACTTCTTTCTCAGGATGGAAATGTCAAAGACTACAGGACGTATCATTGTTAGAGGGGAAAAATGTATTCCTTCCAAACTCATCATCAAACTTGGGGAACTGGTGCTGGTTTAAATCAAAGATAGACACAAAAGGCTGGAGTAACTCAGCGGGTCCAACAGCATCTCTGGGAAAGGGTTAATGAGAGATATAGATGGTGATATAGGGAGATATAGAACAATGAATGAAAGATATGCAAAAAGTAATGATGATAAAGGAAACAGGCCATTGTTAGCTGTGGGCTAGGTGAAAATGAGTTGCAGACAATGAAACTCACCAGGGGTTGATAAGTTATCACTTGGAATGCTCAGATTTATGTTTTGTTTGGGGATCTTTACCTTATGCAGTGTTGTCAAGAAGATTTTGTGAAAGTGAGTGGGATGGAAACCACATTTGTGTAGCCTTTGGTATTTAGCAATTCTAGCAAAGCAGCAGGTTGTCACCTCCTGCGTGTGGAAGGTGAGAACAAGAGATATTGTCTTGTTTCCAATGATGCAGTGTCAATATCCTCCCTCATATTGCAGTGGGAGGTGAGTTGTGAGATGCTGTAAATGTCTTAAGCCCCAGCATGGAAATAATTCAATGCATAAGGTGTAATTATGCTCCTAAAACTTAACCCGTTAGTCTAGTTCAGTAAAACACTGAGTCAAGCACTGGATCAACTAATCTCTTTATTCTCACTCACACAAATGAACTTCCTATACGATACCTAACCAACACCGCGGGTCCGATCCTTGTCTCTACTGTTCCAAGCCCTTCAGCCTTATGCGAATAGATACCTCCAGACAGTCAACACAGTCCCAACTGCACTTCCAGAATATCGACTCCGATCTATGTGATGTCCCCCTTTTATACTGTATCGGACCCGTGGCGCAAAAATACATGGGGGGGGGGGGGGGGGGGAGAGGGGCAACCTCCACTAGCTAATCACAAATAAAGAAAATATAATACATTTATTGACAGCTCCCTAACCCAATCACAAAATACCCCATTACATTGTTTCCACAGAAGGTTCTAGTTGGAAGACAGTTCACCAAAGTAAAGACACATTTCCCCAGGTGGTATAAACAATTTGAACAAGGCTCCATTCTTTAACCAATCACAAGGTAACAGCACAGCACTCTGCAACATAATGAACAATACTTTACAACAAAAAGCTGGAGAAACTCAGCCTATCTCGGGTGCAGCAGCATCTAAGGAGCGAAGGAGATAGGCGGCGTTTCGGGTCTCGACCCGAAACTCAGCCTATCTCCTTCGCTCCTTAGATGCTGCTGCACCCGCTGAGTTTCTCCAGCTTTTTGTGTAACCCTCGATTCTCCAGCATCTGCAGTTCCTTCTTTAATACTTTACAACATCCCATTCTATAACCAATCCTAATCATGCATTTGCAACCCAGCTCAGCTCTTTCTGCAAAAACCCTCATACATAGGGTTTTTCTATATATAAAAATAGCAGCTGCCGGCGCGGCCGGGACAGCGAATGCCACGGAGGTTCAGCAGGAGCTGGCGGTTTAAAAATAGCGGCTGCTGGCTCGGCCAGGACAGCGACTGCCATGGCAGAATAGGGCTCCACTGGAGCAGGCGACTGTTCGGAGCATCTGACGGGCAATGCCTGTTCAGATTGGAGCTCCGAAACGGAGTCAGCCAGAGGTCTGAGGAGGCAACACCTGGTTCAGGGTTGCATTCTATTTCCTCCCCTAAGAAACCCCATTGAGGCTCCACAAGGGAGCAAGGACTCGGAGTCACTAGCAGGCGCAACCTGACTAGTGAGTAAAATAAATAAATAAATCAACAAACAAACAAATCAATAAAGAAAAAATAAATGGATGAATAAATAAATAAAATGGTAAAAGGAAATGTGCTCCTAGCTCAGGAGACATTTACAGGCTGTGTCAGTCAGATGACTGTGGGAGCAACACCTGGTTCAGTGTTGCGTTATAATATATCTCCCGCTCAGAAGAAAGGAAGCAATACCTGGCTCAGGGTTGCGTTATAATATTTCCCGCTCAGAAGAGGGGAGTGTTGGAGATTCTTACATAGGAGACTCCAACTATGTGGATTTCGATAAGGAAATCGAATCCCTGGACTAATGGGGGATATGCTTCATTTTTAATGATATGAATGAGCTACTGGCTCTTGTCACATATTTGCCATCCCGTTGGGGATAGGAGATTCACTGAAGTTAGTTGGAGTAGGTTGTTTGATGGAAAAGGAAAATATGCCGACAAGCGCTCAGAACATGCACGTCCCTGTTAGAGTGAAAGGCAACGCAGGCAAATGCAAGGAAGCCTGGATGATGAGGAAAATTGAGGTTTTGGTCAAGAGTAGGAAGGAGGCATTGGAGCGGGAGAGGCAGCTGGGATCAAGTTCAGTTCAGTTCAGTTCAGTTCAGTTTATTGTCTTGTGTACCGAGGTACAGTGAATAGCTTTTGTTGCATGCTAACCAGTCAGCAGAAATACAGTACATGATTACATTTGATGCATTTGCAGTATATAGATAGATGATAAGGGAATAACATTTTCTGGAAAAGTTGCTGGAACTAAGCAGTAAGCTAAAAAAGGAAATTAGCAGGGCAAAAAGAGGACAGGAGATAGCTCAGGCAGGTAGCATTAAGGATAATCCTGATAATTGTTAAAGGGACATAAAGAGATAGTGGGTAACCAGAGAAAGAGAATGGGACCCCTCAGGAATCTAAGCAGTCAACTCTATGTAGACCTACAGGAGATGGGCAAGGTCCTCAACCTCGGAAACTGCAGAATCTCCACTCCCTCTTGAGTGCCTATATTCTTTATAATATGTCAGGGCAATATGCAGCACACTACGTATGATCTAACCAAGGTTTGATCCAGGTCATCGAGTTACGGAGCAAGCCATGTGAGCCATGCCAACAAGTTAACTGACTAAGCTGGTCCCATTTGTCTTGTTTGGCCCATATCCTTTCAAAACTGTGCTGTCCATCTTCATGTGTCTTTTAAATGTTGTAATTGTACCTGACTCAACTACTTCCTCTGGTACCTCTTTCATGTACCCACCACCCTCTATATGAAAAATTTGCTCCACGTGTCTCTTTTAAATCTTTCCCCTCTTATCTTAAATCTGTGCCCTCTACTTTTAGGCTCTGTTATCATGTGGAAATGACTATGGCTATTCACCTTTTCCCTGCCCCTTATAATTTTATAAATATCTATAAGGTCACCCCTCAGCTCCTGCACTCCAGGGTCAAATGGCCCAGTCTATCCAACCTCCCCTTATAGCTTAGCATCTCCAAATCCAGTAACATCCCTGTGAAAATTCAGGAACTGCAGATGCTGGTTTACAAAAAAGACCCAAAGTGCTGCAGTAACGAATTTCAGCATTTCTGGAGAACAACAATAAGCAACATTTTGGGTCAGGACCCTTTTTCAGACCGATTGTGGTGGAGGGGGTGAGAAAGCTGGAAGAGAAGAGGGACAAGACAAAGCTTGGAGAGTGATAGGTGGATTCAGGTGAGGAGGCTTTTGACAGGTAGATGTTTGGGCAAAGCACAGAGATGAGTAAAAGGTGTGAGATAAGGATAGAAACGGTCCAAAGCGCGAAGCCAGAGGAAGGATTCAAGATTCAAGATTCAAGAGATTCAAGAGAGTTTGTTGTCATGTGTCCCAAATAGGACAATGAGATTCTTGCTTTGCTTCAGCACAACAGAATATAGTAGGCATGACTACAGAACAGAGCAGATCAGTGTGACCATATACCAACGAATATATATATATACACACACACAAATAAACAGATAAAGTGCAATGGGCTATTAATGATCATAGTTTTGTTTGAGTTGAGTTTAATAGTCTGATGGCTGATGGCTGAGGGGAAGGGGAAAGGGAAGGATTGAAATGGGTGTGAGTTCAGAAGGGGCACAGGGAAGAGTGGGCAAGGGGAGAGTGATAGGGGAAAAACGGGGTTGTTTGCAGGTTGGTTACCTAAAATTGGGGAATTCAATTTTCATACTGTTGGAAGCTACCCGAACAGAAGATGATGTGATGTTGCTCCATTTTGCGTATGGCCTCACTCTGGCAATGGGGGATGCCTAGGACTAGAATGTCATTATGGGAATGGGCAGGGGAGTTAAAATGGTTAGGTCACGGGAGATTCAGTATACAGATACAAATCAATGGACCCAACCACAAGGGATTCGGCAAAACAATCGACAAGTCAAGGCTTGGTCTCACCGATATAAAGGAAGCCACTTTAGGAACACCAAATGCAGCAGATGAGGTTAGAAGAGGTGCATGTGGACCTCTGTGCTATCTGTAAGGACTGCTGGTTTCCCTAAATGGATGTGAGGGGGGAGGTATAGGGGCAGGTGTTACATCTACTGCTGTTGCAGGGGAAAGTCGTTGGGGAGGGAGTGGTTTGTGTGGGAATGGATCAGTGAACCAAGGACTTGTGGATGAAAAGGTCTCTTCAGAAGGCGGAAAAGAGTGGGGAATGGTACATGTGACTTGTGGTGGGATTTTGCCCAATGATTGCTGCATTTGTATTCCACTTGCCTCCCTCCACACTTCAAATAATTAGTGATTTATTAAAATGCACATACTCATATTTTGTTGTGTTGTGCTTCCATGGACAATTATTTGTCTAATTTGCACATTGATTGATTCCCTCCTGCCATTGGTTGCATTCCTCCCCAATACTGACCATCATTTCCACAAATAATTGTGTTTCATCTGCAAGTTTAGATGCTACATTTTGATTCCAGTGTCCAAATAAATGTGATGAACAACAGTGGTCCAGCACTAATCCTTGCAGAACATGACTGTCGATCTTCTCCCACTATGTAATTGTTCTTTACTTCCACTCTTCTTTCTATCCTGAAGCAAACTCGCGATCCATTTTGCTGCTCATTCCCTGACTCCATTCTCTGACATTATGGAGCATTTTATCAATGCTCGTTATAAATCTGAATAAGTTACCTTTGTTTACCTACACAGTTTACTTATGGCCATTGAGTCATACAGTGTGGAAACAGGTCCTTCAACCCAACATGTCCCAACAACACTAGTCTCACCTGCCCGCGTTTGGTCCATATCCCTCTAAACCTGTCCGATCCATGTACCTGTTTAACTGTTTCTTAAATGTAGGGATAGTCCCAGCCTCAACTACCCTCTCTGACAGCTCATTCCATATGCCCACCACCCTTTTGTGAGAAAAGGTTACTACTCAGATTCCTATTAAATTTTTTCCCTTTCACCTTAAACCTATGTCCTCTGGTCCTTGTTTCAACTACTCTGGGCAAGAGACTGTGTGCATCTACCCAATCTATTCCTCTCATGATTTTGTACACCTCTATAAGATCACCCCTCATCCTCCTGAACTCCAAGGAATAGAGTCCCAGCCTATTCAACCTCTCCCTATAGCTCAGACCGTTTAGTTTTGGCAACATCGTCGAAAATCTTCTCTGTACCCTTTTCACTTGACAACATGTTTCTTCTAACATGGTGATCAGAACTGTACCAATACCTGGGAATAACAAAACTTCTTTAATAATTGGGAACCTGTAGAATACAGAAATGACGGACTTCACTTGGAGAGATTGAGACTTGTCCTTATGGACAGGTTAGATCTCTTCAAAGGCTCCCTACATAAATATCTACAGGGTCACGGCGCAGGGACTTGACTGAGCCTGAAGACCTGAATCTCCAAGAATGGTTATTTAGTAATATTTTAATCTGAGGAATACTACAAAATTATAGTCGTGCATTTTCAACTATATAATAATTTGCAAAATGATAACACATAGAACAGATTGGGTACCCCACATACCAATTATAAATATTAAAATAAATAACCAGGAACAATGGATAATATTACAATAACATAAACAGTATCAATCGATAATCCAAATTATATAATTTGTTAATCATTCTACATACAAACTGTACAACAATCTCAAAAACGCCTGATACAACCACTGTAAAGGCCTTAATACCGACGTCTTATACAACTGCAAAATGGCCACCGATGTGCTGAAAGCCTTTTTGACCACCCAATCTACCTGTGACTTCACCTTCAATAAGAACTTCTCAATAAGATTTGTTAAACAAGGTTTCCCGTTTTAAAATCTATATAGAATTATATCTGATTCTGAAGTTTGTTTTTAAATTTTCTCATCAGTATTTGTTTCTACAAATTTTTATCCATTAATATTAAACTGATTGGTTGATAATTCAAAGAATATTTTTTTTTGCCCCTTCTAAAATATAGAATATTATGTTAGCTATCTGTTTTGTTTAGTTTTCACTTTGGAGATACAGCGTGGAAACAAGCCCTTCGGCCCACTGGGTCCGCGCCGACCAGCGACCGCACATTAACACTATCCTACACCCACTAGGGACAATTTTAACATTTTTACAGGTCCCGGGGAGAAGGTACAAACTCCATACAGAGCACCCGTAGTCGGGATCGAACCCGGGTCTCCAGCGTTGCATTTGCTGTAAGGCAGCAACTCTACCGCTGCACCACCATGACCGCCCTAGACTTGGGTAAACAGTCATCAAACAAATTAACAAGTTTGTGTCCCAGTCCTTCTGTTGTTGCTTATTTGTGATGAAAGCTGGAATTCTGATGGGAATTCTGTCTAATCCCAGATGATAAGTGGCCGTTCTAAGGAATGCATTCGCACAAATGTACCCCTGAGAGGATGGACATTATCAAGGTGCTAAGGAGACAGAAATATCAGCAGACTTGTTTCTCTTATCAGTCAAAAACCTTCTCTCTGTTGTGGCAACATACTTGCCCAAGGTAACAGAAGATTTTATTTACACAATATGAGTGATCAAGTATAAAGGATAGAAGCTTGAGTTGGCCATGAGGCCTTACAGTGTGGAATGAGGCCCTTCCACCTATTATGTCCGTGCCGACCATCACTGCTAACTGGTTAGCACACAACACAAGCTTTTCACTGTACTTCAGTACATGTGCCAAAAAACTAAACTGAAACTGAAACTGAACAGTGTGGAACCACCAAGTCCGTGCTGACCAACGATCACTGATATACTCGTTCTGTCCCACACATTGTGAATCATCCCCAATGCGTAGGATAGAACTGCCACACTTTCCCACAAAGACACACAGGCCAGCAGTCCAGCCAGCCGCAAACTGAGCGATCCTCCACCGCACCAAAGCGCCCGAGACACAAATCCCACCCCAGGTGCACCCCGCGACCACCCCCCCCCCCCCCCCCCCCTCCCTATGTGAACACTGGCACACCAGCTCCACCCCAAGAACTACCAGTGTGCAGGATGGAACCAGAGCTGCCGGAGCAACTGGAGGCAACACACGTGGCTACAGGGAGCAGAGGGCAGGATCGAACCCCGGCCCTCCGCAGCACGAGGCAGCGGCTCCATCAGCGACCCACATAACCCACAGGAGTCAAATAAACCACAAGCCTGCACGTCTCTGCAACGCTAAGCCCGAATACCTGGAGGAAACCTACACTGCCACCTGGAGCACCCGAGGTCAGGATCAAACTCGGGTCTCTGGCGCTGTAAGGAAGCAACTCTACCGCAGCACCACTGTGCCGTTGCAAGTGTACTTTACTGTTAATTGTATAGCGTATGTTTATCGGCTATTTTCCCAATGGTACTCTACACATTAACCCATTTATTCGGTTGTAGTGGACAATCGACAATAGTGGACACCATATCTCCCGGTATGGTCCGTTATTGCGAGGGTTTACTGTATACTCATTCTATTTGTCAGTACTTGGCCTGCAGCCTTTATCATTAACCCTTCATTTTCTTCATATCCATGTGGCTATCTAAAAGCATCTGAAATGCCTCTGCTACCTCCATGGCATCACATTCCAGGCACCAACCACTCTCTGTGTAAAAAAAAACTTGCCCCAGCATCTCCTTTAATTATCCCTCTGACCTTAATCATTCGTTAATACTTCTCTCATTGGTTGGTGGGGGCGCTGCGAGCCAGCAGCCCTGCCAGCAGCGTGTTAGTTTTTTCTACTTTTAAAGTTTTGTTTAGTTTAGTGTGTTTCAATGTGTGTTTTTAATGTTTCTCTGTGTATCTGGTGTGGGGGGTGGTGTGGGGGGTGGTTGGGGGGGGGTGGTGTGGGGGGTGGTGTGGGGGGTGGTGTGGGGGTGTGGTGTTGCGAAAGGGGAAAAACCGTTTGGTCACCCTCCTCCATGGAGAGGCTACTTTTTTCATGTCGCCTCCCCCGTGGCCTAACATCGAGGATCGGTGCAGCCTTTCCCGGAGACGCACCCGGGGCTTCAGCAGCGGACGTATCGAGGACTCTTTCGTCGCGGAGCGGCCGGGCCCTCGCCAGGGCGCGCCGGAGGGGAGCGCTCCGTTCGCTGGCCCGCGGCAGCCTGAAGCCGCGGTCTGCAGTGCTCCAGCTGGCGCGGCGCAATGAGCCTAGGATCCCACGTTGGGGACCCCGGAGGAGAAGAGCTCCGACCGCTGGCCCGCGGCCTACTTCTACCATGGGCGCGGCGGGGACTTGCCATCTGGAGCGGGATCCCTCACCGGGGATCCCTGGAGAGGAGCTCCAATCGCCGGCCCTGCGGTCTGTGGTGCTTCTGGCTGCGGCGCGGCGGGGATTTTAGATCTTCGACCTCCGGCCTACACCAGCCTGAAGCCACGGTCTCCGGTGGGGAGGCACCGATTCAGGACTTACCTGGACTTACCTTGTCTGCACATCTGGACGCCCGCAGCGGCGACTGCGGAGGGTTGAGGTCCCGACCACGGGTGAAAATGGAAGAGGACTGGCCAAATGTTGTGCCTTCCACCACAGTGATGAATGCTGTGGTGGATGTTTGTGTTAAATTTTTATTGTGTGCTGTGTGTTCTTTTTTTATTGTACCGCTGCTGGCAAATTCATTTCACTGCACTTTATGTGCAAGTGATGAATAAAACTTGACTTGGACAAACTCTCAGTCTGAAGAAGGGTCTCGAGCCAAAGCGTCACCCACTCCTTCTCTCCAGAGATGCTGCCTGTCCTGCTGAGTTACTCCAGCATTTTGTGTCTATCTTCGGTGTAAATCAGCATCTGCAGTTCCTTCCTCCACATCTGGATCTCTGTGCTCTTTTGCCTTATGTTGTTCATATTCTAGTACACAATACTCAAACATAATCCGCAGTGCATCGGATGTTGGCTACCGAGCTGCACAGCTGATTAAATGAAGTGTCAAGCTCCACAACCCTGTTAGCTTAAAGGAAAAGTAAAATATTGAATGCAGAATGTTTTGTAAAATGCAAATAATGGTGATTACGTGGAAAATTGAAAGGAAATAGTTATGGCACGCTATTCCCAGAGGTGAATTAAACCACATATTTGAGAAATTGTTTTGACACAAGTACCTCTGCAGATGAAAGTAAAAACTGTTTCCACTTCAACTTCCTTGTTTACCGAGAGAAAGAAACAATACCCTTGCTGTGAGAATGACGCAACAAATAAAGAACTTCAAAGTAAAGAATACCGATTATGTTGGTGCCATTATGAAAACTCCAGAGATTCAAGCAAGCAATGCTAAAATTGAAGGTGTATAGGAAGGAATTGCAGATGCTAGTTTAAACTGAAGATAAGCACAAAGAACTGGAGTAACACAGCAGGTCAGATAGCTTCTACAGAGAAAAGGAATAGGTGACATTTCAGGTTGAAACCCATCTTCAAACTGAGGTAATAAGTACAGTCATTACCTTGCATTTTGTTTGTTCTTCGATTGTGGACCAATGCTGCTTTGTGAATATTTATACCCCATCCTGATTTATCTGGAGGGCGTAAACTCCCACTTAAAGATTGCAATGTGCCATTTAACAATAATAACTTAAGTGCCTGTCCCACTTACAGCGACTTTTCAGCGGACTGTCTGCGCCTGAAAAACCGCGAGCTGGAACGACCGTTAGCGCCGAGAGAAAGAACACACACACACACACACACACACACACACACACACACACACACACACACACACACACACACACACGGAAAGCGGGAGACCACTGTCTGAAATTCACATGGTGCAAAGCCAAGGTGATACCCATTACCCGCAATGAATAGGAAGGTTAAAGACAGCTGGCATAGTACTAAGTCCTTTGACAAAGGTAAGCCCTTAAAAGAGTGGAGGGGGGGGTGGGGGGGGGGGGGGGGGGGGGGGGGGATGGGAGAAATGGGGAGAATGGGGCGAAAGTGGGGAGAAGGAGTGGAGACACTTTTAAGAAGCCAGAAAACTTTTTAATAAGCCAGAGATACACAGCTGTGAAGTTTAGCGGGCATTTAACATTACCGATCGGTTTTCCTTCGTTCTGAAAACTCGTGCTTATGTTTTTTTCCCAAATGAGCCTATTAATATGCCCGGTCAGCAAAGGAGATTACCTACGGCTACCTCGACTACCTACAACGACATGGCGCACAACTACCACTGCACTACGACTTCAAAAATATCGATTTTCTCCATAGCGACCAATGTTTGGTCATGGAAAATATTTCAACATGTTGAAAAATTTTGCGCAACCGTACTGACACCGCGAATAGTTACACCATGCGGGAACTCGTCTCGACCACGAAGGAGACTCACCAGAGACCACCTACGAACATGTGGCGACCATGTGGCGAGCGCAGAGTGTCCTGAACTCGCAATAAGGTCTCCGAAGTGGGACAGGCCCTTTAGTTGAAGGATACCCGTGCAGTTGAGATTGTGGAGAGATTTGCAGACGTCCATATTAGTATGGCCCAGTCATGAGTATCCAGATGCCAGCGCTTAATTATCCATCCGACTGCCTATCTGACCTATCTCAGTGGTCCCACTGAAAGCTTGTGTAGGAAGGAACTGCAGATGCTGGATCAAAGATAGACACAAAATGCTGGCGTAACCCTGTGGGACAGGCAACATCTCTGGATACAAGGAATGGGTGACTTTTCGGGGCAAGAACATTCATTTTCACACCTTACCCTTCCTTATCTCAGTGTCTCCCTCTTCCCTGACTCTCAGTCTGAAGAAGGGTCTCCACCCGAAAAGTCACCCATTCTTTCCATACAGAGCTGCTGCCTGTTTCTCTGAGTTACTCAGTCATGTGTAGGATGGAACTGAAGTTACTGAGCATTTTATGTCTGTTTATCCACTGGAAGCTTGAGCAGATTATCTTTATTCCAGACATATTCCAGACTTGGGGCTCGATGCCAGATTGAAGTAAGTTGGTTTTCCCATTTGAACCAGAAATAGCTGATCTACTCTCAGGTTGTCCAAGTGAACAATGAACTCCGGTTTCTTCGCTCCACACACACCACCTTATCTGCCAGGCATTTACAGCATTTAAGCAACAGCTTTGACCTGCATTTCATAGCTCTACATGTCACTCGGTGCCATTCTCAAAATCCCTGCATTAGTTGATCGTCCAGACAGTTTTGTAAACAGTGTAGTCAGCTGGCAGTCCTCACCTCCCCATCAGAGATGTTCCCTTTATCCTGTCCACACCCTCCATCCTTATGAAAAGTATTTGATCTGGAATGTTAACACTTTGACAGGGAGGTAGTTTAGTTTATTGTCACATGCCCTGACGTACAGCGAAAAGCCTTTGCTGCATGCTATCCATAAAGCAGAAAGACAATACATGATTACAATTGAGCCATTTACAGTGTATAGATACATGATAATGAAATAGCGTTCAGTGCGAGGTAAAGTCATGAAAGTCAGACCAAGGATAGTCCGAGGGTCACCAAAGTGGTAGATAGTAGTTCAGCACTGCTCTCTGGTTGTGGTTGCTGGATCTGTTGAGATTTTCCAGCATGCATTGTCATACCGTCATGTTTGCTTAAATTAAATAATACTTAAGGCATGTTTCATTGTTACTTCCTTTCCCCGATAACAAAGTGTGAGGAAAGAAATCAGCAAAATGAGCTTGCCGGGGGAACAGATGGTCTAACAGCGAAGAGAGTTACGGGGGTGTATTGATTCCTGAAGCAATTGAGTGGTTTAGCATGGAGATAACACCTCGAGCATTCTCATGTACAGAAGGAATTGTGCACAGTTCAATGAAGACTTGGGAAGAACTGAGCAAAGAAGATGCAATCAACGGTATCCAATTATGAGTGACAAGTTTTGACATTTCCATCAACAATAATGGTCAGCTCTCTCCCCCGACCCTCAATATTACTGAATCGCTCACTTTTAATATTTCAACAACATTCACTGATTCTGAAGTTTGAGTCAACCAGGCCAATCAAACTGCAGACAGTAGCAGGCAGCTCATAGCTTCTGTACTCAATATTTCTTTTTCACCACAGGTCACTAGTCAAGAATGTGTCAGAGAATTCTTCACTTACCTGGATGTATACATCAATATACAAGAACCTTGCTCTAACCAGGTCAATTCAACCCACTTGTTTAACACTGATAGTTGCTTGAACTGAGTTTCCACCCACAACATACTATGACTGTTATTATGACTTGCTATTGAAGGAGTGCAGCATAGGTTTACGAGGTTAATTCCCAGGATGGCTGGACTGTCATATGCAGAAAGAATGGAATGACTGGGCTTGTATACACTGGAATTTAGAAGGATGAGAGGGAATCTTAATGAAACATAAGATTATTAATGGATTGGACACACTGGAAGCAAGAAACATGTTCCCGATTTTGGGGGAGTGCAGAACCAGTGGTCACAGTTTAAGAATAAGGTGTTGGCCATTTAGAACGGAGATGAGGAAAAACGTTTTCACCCAGAGAGTTGTGAATCTGTGGAATTCTCTGCCTCAGAAGGTAGTGGAGGAAATTTCTCTGGATTCGTACAAGAGAGAGTTAGATAGAGTTAAAGACAGCAGAGTCAAGGGATATGGGGAGAAGGCAGGAATGGGGCACTGATTGTGGATGATCAGCCATGATCACAGTGAATGGTGGTGCTGGCTCAAAGGGCC
The DNA here is from genome assembly GCA_035221665.1 of Okamejei kenojei. Classification (NCBI taxonomy): domain Eukaryota; kingdom Metazoa; phylum Chordata; class Chondrichthyes; order Rajiformes; family Rajidae; genus Okamejei; species Okamejei kenojei. The sequence goes on along the minus strand of CM069150.1, from coordinate 4,484,918 downwards.
AAATGGCCTACTCCTGCACCTATCTACCTAACTTGATAGAGCTCCAATCCCCTACAACATATTTCTCTCTCTTACCCAAGATCGATAAACAGGAGTGCTTGATAGACCCATTGTTTCTGCTTGCTTTTGCCCCCATTCACCTTGACTCAATCCTGTTTCAGTTCAAATCGAAGATAGACATTAAAAAGCTGGAGTAACTCAACGGGTCAGACAGCATTTCTGGAGAAAAGGAATAGGTGATGTTTCGGGTCGAGTCCCTTCTTCAGACAGAGAGTCAGGGGAAAGGGAAACGAGAGATATAGTCGGTGATGTAGAACAAATTAATGAAAGATATGCAAAATGTAATGATTATAAGGGAAACGGCCATTGTTAGCGATGGCCTAGGTGAGAACAACTACAGAAAATGAGACTCAACAATACAACATTGAAGCTGGTACGACTTGGGTGGGGAGAGGGAATGCAAGGATTAATTGAAGTTATATCAATCAATATTTATACCATTGGGTTAGAAGCTGCCCAAGAGAAATATGAGATGCTGTTCCTCCAAATTGTGTGTGGCCTCACTCTGACAATGGAGGAGGCCTTGGACAGAATGGACAGTGTGGGAATGGGAAGGGGAATTAAAGTGTTTGGCAACCAGGGGATCAGGTAAGTCCACGCAGACTGAGCGAAGGTGCTCACCGAAACTATCACCCAGTCTATGTTTGGTCTTGTCGATGTATAAGAGTCCATAGTTTAGTTTAATGTCACTTGTACTGAGGTACAGTGGAAAGCTTATGTTGTGTCAGCAGAACATAAGGGGCGCTAGGGGGCGCTGCACTGACAGCAGCCTCTGCCTTCAGCCCGTTTGTTTTTACATCTTTTTTTAATTTTTCGTCTGTTAAAAGTCCATTTTTGGGGGAGGCTATAACTTTTCTATGCGGGAGAGGGGGGCAGGTAAGGGGGAAACTAACTTACAGTCGCTTCCCTGGCGGGGACTAAACTCCGCTAGTCCTCTCAAGAAACTAATCTCCGAGTCGCGTCCTCGCCCCTCACCTCGCGGCCTACCTTCTGGATCGGTGCGGCCTTTCCTGCCGGGAACCGGACCAGACCTGCGGCGGCGGCGCGGGAGTCACCGCGGAGCTGGCGATGCCTACCTGGGTCGCCGTTGGAGCTCCGCAGCGTTGGGCCGCTGCTCCAACATCGTGGAGCTCTGGTTGGGAGAGCTTCCAACGCGGGTGGCGCTGAATTCGATGGAGTCCTGGGGCCCTTTGCCGAGGGCCTCCAGCGTTGCATCTCCACCCGGTGCGGCTGCGGACTTTGGGAGCCGCGGACTCCGGTGGGAAGGGGCCGACTCGAGGTCCAGGCCACTGAGGACATCCCCCAGCCCGACGTCCGACAACGGGTGAACAGTGGGGAACATCAGGGGAAGAGACTGACTTTTGGTGCCTTCCCTCACAGTGGGAAACTTTGATCATGCTGTGAGGGGATGGTTTATGTTGAATTTCTATATACTCTCTATGTTGTGTTCTTCATTTTTTACTGTATGGCTGTATGGTGATTTCATTTCACTGTGCCAATTGGCACACATGACAAATAAAATGTATCTGTATCTGTATCTGTATCAGAAAGACTACACATGATTACAATCAAGCTATTTAAAGTGTATAGACACATGAAAAGGGAATAACATCTATACATAACTAAAACTCTGATCTTGTTATCTTCCAGTTTATGCGGTCTATCAATTTGCGCAAAAACGGTTCGCGATAGAGCTACGGTTTTTGCAGTTCACTCCCCATTCTCCTATGCTGTGATTGCACCAAGTTTTGTTCTGATCCGTTGAATGTCGTAAAAGTTAGCAAGGTTTAAAAATCTTAAAAACCGCATGAGCGCAGATCGATCTCTTCTCCTGCCATTCAGCGCCGTGCGGATTAGTCTCTTTCCCTGTCACTCCCTGGGACGGTCCACGCCTTCCTGCCCCATCGCGTCTTTACTGGAGCTGAGGATGGCCGGCAGAGGTTTCCAACCGGACACAATTTTCAGAGGGACCCGAAGCAGCCCAGCCCCAAGCAGCCCAGCAACGGAACGGAGACCCAGCCCAGCAGCATCGGAGACCCACCAGCATCGGAGACCCAGCCCCAGCATCGGAGACCCAGCCCAGAGCCCAGCTTCGGAGACCCAGCCCAGCATCGGAGACCCAGCCCAGCATCGGAGACCCAGCCCAGCATCGGAGACCCAGCCCAGCCCAGCATCGGAGACCCAGCCCAGCAACGGAGACCCAGCCCAGCGTCGGAGACCCAGCCCAGCATCGGAGACCCAGCACAGCCCAGCGTCGGAGATCCAGCTGATGTCGCCAAACGGAAAGCAGAGACAGATCCTGGCGGAGAAGAATTATCAGTGACCAGTGCCCGCTGTCAGTCCCCATCGCACCGCCAATTCCAACCACTATCCCTCAGGCCCCTCTCACCCATGGCTCTTCCCCTGTCTTTTCTCCAAGCTCAATCACCCCCTCCCACTCCCTGTCCCCCCAACAACTCCCCCCCGAACAACACACCACCCCACAATCCCATGCCCCCACAACCCCCCAGCCCCCACACACCCCTCCACCCCACAACCCTCCGCCCACACACACACCCGCAACACACGCACACACACCCCGCCCACACACACACACCCTCCCCCCCCACCATATCCCTCCCTCCCCCGATTCCCTCCTCCCCGCCACCCCCCCCCCCCACATATCCCTCCTCCCCCCGATTCCCTCCTCCCCGCCACACCCCCCTGCCACACACACCCCTCCCCCACATTCCCCCTCTCTTCAAACCATCATCTCTACCCCTCCTACACCTCCCCGTCCACACAAACCCCCTCCTCTCTCCACCACACACCCCGCATTCCCTCCCACCCCACACCCCCCTCCCACCACACACCCCTCACTTCCCTTCCCCCCTTTCCCCCCCACACGGAAAAGGGAGGAGGATAGAATTCACAGGGATGAGGGGAAATGAGGCCGCGCCTTGTGCATTTAGGGGATTAGTTGTGTGGTGGAATATTACTAGCAATGTCACAAAATTTTGCCTGCAATTTATCCCATCAGATAAAGCATAAAAAGTTTAATTTGACACCTAATTTCACTTTTCATATCTTCAGTATTAAAAAGGTAAGGTCTTTTCATATCAGAAATTAGCATCTTGTTCCTATTAGCCTTTCATTGACTTAACACAAAAGTTGTGATCGAGGAGAGTCAAAAGCCCAAAACGTTCTTAAAAATTAATAGAAACTGAAAGACATTTTCAGTTATTATTATAGATTGAAGCATTCTGAAACAAATATGAAAACAATCTTACTTGGATGACCTGAAATTAAAAAGCATATAATTAGTTAGTTACCCAAATTGTAGCTAATTACAAAATTCAATTACTAGATCTAAACATCTATCCATTTCTTAAGAAAATATTAACATTTTTTAAAAAGCCTAAGTGTCCAAATAACATTCACACAAGAATTCACAATATAACATGATTTTTAAATCTCATTGCCATGAATTTATAGGCCAAATTGAAGGAATTTTGTGTTTAATGCCCGTAAATTAATGGCCATTTAAATCAGCGAGTGGGTTTTTATAGAACGCGATGGATTGGAACGTTGCGGTTGCAGTGAATTTAAACCCCATATTGGCAGGAAAAATACTGCCGGTTCGTATGGGGAATGAATCACCGTTTTGCAACACGAAAGTTTTGATTAAGGTCATCTTAACAAACAGGTTTATATGTAAAAATAAACAGCTTTCCTTTACCTGTCCCCTACGTAAAATCCATTCCCGTTGTCGCCGTTCACGGCATTAGAAGCTAATTTTTATTTTACTCCAGCGCTGAAATATTCGGGCGATTAAAAAAATTCACTTACCGGCAGTTGGAACGAATCTTCAGAAAAAGCTCGAACTCCGAGAAAATATAACTCCAGAAGGCAAGGGAAAACCGCATTTTAACCCTGCCCCCCCCCCCCCCCCCCCCCCCCAAAGGCGCCAAAGTCGCGCACACGGCCAGTGACAGAACTGCAGTGCCGCTAAAGGTACGTTTTGTAACATAGCTAATATTACGTTGGAGGAACGGTTTGCTTTGATGGAATGGTTGAGTGGTGGAATATTGTGTTGGGGAATGGGTTGCGCTGGGGGACCAGGCCTCCCGTGAGACTGGGACCCAATGGGTCCCACTTATTCTTGTTTAAAACTGAATCTAAACTGAAAAATTTAGTGCAAGGTAAAGCCAGTAAAGTCCAATCGAAGATAGTCTGAGTAGTTTCCCTTTGCCCATCAGTTGTGCAGTGACCTTCACAGTTCACATATTCACAAAGGCAACAAAGTATTGGAAATGGGATTTCTCCCTTTGTTGGCATTGTTGATTAATAATGGGAGATGGGAGAATTGAATGAAAGGTAGCCAGCCAACTCAAAGGACTAAGGATGGAAAAGTTGTTCTCTCAAGTTCAGTAACCTGTAGAGCCACAGGAAAAACATTAATTGTCATGGTGCCTGTGCAGATCTGGTCTTGCCAGAAGATAATGGATGGTTATACTGCATAGCTTGGCTTCAGATTCGAACATTCTCAAGCAGTTCTCTCATAAATTTTATATTCCACCATTGTACCCAGCCCATTGACTGCAATTCACATAACCCTACAGCACTGTTGGAGCATCTGTTGATATATCTTGCTGATCCAAGTGAAAGTGGCATAAATCAGCATTGATAACAGATGGTACACAGATCTTCCCATTGTACCGCTAGGCATTGTAACTGTGTAGGAAGGAACTGCAGATGCTGGTCTACATCGAAGGTAGATACAAAATGCTGGAGTAACTCAGCGGGACAGGCCGCATCTCTGGAGAGAATGAGTGGATGATGTTTCAGTTTGAGAGCCTTCTTCAGATTCAGCTCAGTTACTCCAACATTTTGTGTCTATCTTCAGGCAATGAAATTTGTTGGTTGCAGGCTTGCTTGAAAATTGGCTGGGAAACCGCAAACACCCTCTTTTCGTCTGTTTACAGTCTGGCCTGGAACAGAAGTAAAGCAATCTGCTTCTGTAAAACGCAGATTTAAAGCTATTCAATGGTGTACTTGATGGATTCCAAAATAAAGCAAGGAGATAATGTCAGAACCATCGCAATGGCTCCTGGAATTACCTGCATTATTCTGCCTGCCCACTTCATGCTGAGTTCTAATGCATAGCAATACAATGCAAATTACTTGTCATGAAGCACAAGCAAAAATACTCAACAGAACTGCACCACTGTTACCACCGAGGGTTTCATGGAAAACCACGCAATAATCCTCAGTAAGGGCAGAGGATCAAACTGCCTTGTGCAACAAAACTGCTCGTGCTCCAGATGAGATAACCCAGGCCAGATGGAGGTGTCTCTGAAGACCTGAAGAATATTGTGGAGCTAGATGCTATTTAATTAGAGAAAGGTTTTTGTCAGTATTGTGGGCACCTTCAAAGTGAAACATTTCTTTTATCTGCCATTAAATCGATTATTTGAAGAAAATAGCAGCAGAAATAGTGATAACATTGTCCAGGAGGTCCCAGGTGCTGAACCGATCCCTGCCTGCATTGTCTGCCGTGCTGCAGGATTTTCCACTGCATGAGGTAGAGTTGCTGCTTTACAGCGCCAGAGACAAGGTTCGATACTGACTACAGCTGCTGTCTGTTGGGAGATATGTCAGTGCTCAAGACAGCGAATGTGGTGAGATTGGTAGGCCATCTTATTTACAAGTCTGCCCCCCCCCCCCCCCCCCCCCCCCGTGGCTGTGGATGAATATCTGTACGTTTTGGAGCAATGGTTTGTTAACCATTGCACTGGTGTTCCCCAATGGGATTTGTGCGCGACCCCTTGATTAGATGTTAAACATTTCTTGACTGGGCGTAAGCCCGTGATGCCTCAGTCCTGGAACTGTGTTCAATTGCTACCTTCTCCTTTCGCACGTCATGTGAGTATGATGATAATCCCATGGTGTCTTGTCAGGTAAAACGCCACCCCTTTTAACACCCCTTCTGTAAATGACTTCCAGACTCAGTACATGATTCAAACACATCTTTAATCAGTACTATAACTTAACAGCATGAAGGATGGTTAGTTATCAACACATCCTGGCTGCTCCAACTATCAGTGCTGAGAAATAGTATTAGTATAGGTATTACAGTGGGGTGGAGTTAGAGATGCTGGCTGGTGCGTGATAGGTTAACATGCAACATCAACCTACATCCTTCCCTCCAAAGGTTAAATGTGGAAGGGCACTCATGCTTAAACATACTCACCATATCTGTCTGGTGGTCTACTAACACGACCCGAGCGCATGTGGACCAAACCCTCCCCTCCCTCACTTGAAATATGAGACGGAGAGCCTGGAGGCGAGAATGACGTGATGGAGGCCTGTGGTGACCGAAAGGGGAAACATGCGGTGGGAGAGTCCCCGTGGTTAGTGGAGACCGCGGGACGTGGAGGGGTGCAAGGCATGCGGGGACGGGTGGGAGACATTGCAAAAGGCGGCTGGAACTGGAGCGGTGGAGCATAGGGACCAGCAAGCGGTGGTCGAGGTTCCCTCACAGCAAGCAGGTGTTGTCGACTTCTCCGGTACACCGCTCCCTCACAGTCTACCAGGTAAGACCGTGGTTTGTCAGTCAGGTTGACCACAGTGCCCAGATGGGAATGTCCAGTTGAAGTTCGTAGACAGACGACCTGACATGGAAGTAAAGGCCTGAGTGGTCTGCTGGAACTGTCGTATGACCGTTTCTGGATATCGTGCTTCTCTTATAGACGTTTCTGGATAGCGGCAGGCTTCAGCACCTGAGGAACCAGTTGCTGTTGTGCGATGGGTACCGGAGGCCTCGTCAATCTCGACATCAGTCGCTGTGCTGGCGATCCCAGGGTTCCATCCCTGGCAACATTTCTGAGATTCAGGAGATCGAGATAAACGTCTGACTTTGAAATCTGTGCTCGCTCCAGCAAGTGTTTGGCGCTTCTGACAGCGCGTTCAGCGAGTCCATTACTCTGTGGATACTCGGGACTGCTTGTGACATGCTGGAAGTTCCATTGATCTGCAAAATGCTTGAACATGTGGCTGGTGAACTGACGACCATGGTCGGTTCTCAGGCTGACGGGAGCGCCAAAGGTAGAGAAGTGTATTTTCAGCTTCTGGATGACCATCTCCGATGTGAGGGTAGTCAGTTGGTCTAGTTCAAAACAATTAGAAAAGGAATCGACTAGAACGAGGTAGTGCTTCCCGCACCATTCAAAAATGTCCGCCGCCAGTGATGTCCAGGGCAAAGCTGGTGGAGACTGTTGCAGAAGGGGCTGCCGCTGCTGATGAGGTGCAAGGCTGTTGCAATCAGGGCAGGAGGCTACACGGTCCCGGATGTAGCTGGCCGTTCCCGGCCAGTAGAACAGGCTACAGGCGCGTGCCAGTGTGGTGTCAGACGTTTCAGGTCGAAAAACATTAGAGTCGGTGCACTTGTCAGTTTGGACATTAAGATATCGAAAGCAATCTGATGTTGCTGGAACCATGACCATGCTGTGTCCTTTTTTGTCAGCTCCCGCTGTGTGGAGCTTAGTTCGCTGAGGTTTGGTATGAATTTGCCGAGATAGTTTACCATGCCCAGAAAACGCTGCAGGCCTTTCACGTCTGTGGGGGCAGGCATTTCTGTGATGGCAGCAGCCTTCTTTGGATCTTGTTTGAGACCCTTAGGAGTGAAGATGTGGCCGATGTAGGAAACCTCTGGAACCCAGAACTTGCACTTGTCAGGATTAAGCTTGAGGTTGATCTTGCATGCGCGCTCCAAGATGAGCCTGAGATTGTGATCGTGCTCCGTTGCATCTTTGCCATACACTAGGATATCATCGACAATGATGGCACAAGGTAGGTCCTCGAATAATAGCCCCATAGTTCTTTGGAAGACTGCACTGGCAGAGTTGATACCGAATAGCATTCTCAGAAACTTGTATCTGCCGAATGGGGTGGCAAATGTGGTGAGGTTTGATGACTCCTTGTCCAGCGGTATCTACCAGAAAGAGTTCTTTGCATCGAGGACAGAAAATAAGGTGGCCGTTCCGACCTTTGCTGCAACATCCTCGACAGTCTTCATAGCATGGTGTGGGCGCTTAATGGCAGTATTCAGTTCTTTTGAGTTGATGCACAAACGGATTTCATTTTTTCCCTTCTTGACCGTGGCAATCATGGTTGAGACCCAGTCGGTGGGGTCGCTGACTGCTTCAATTATGCCTGTGGAGGCCATGTCCTTCAGCGCAGAGTGAACCCTGTCAGTCATGGCAAATGACAATCGGTGTGGAGCTCGGATGACGGGTGTCACTTCGGGGTCAAAAATAATCTTGTAAGTCACGGGCAACTTGCCCAGGTTGTTGTCAAAATGATCAGGGAATTCACTCAGCGGGTCCAGGGAAATTTGCAGCTTGTGGACCGTTTTGTCAAAGGAGATCAGCCCCAGCCTGACAGTCCCGATTGCCAAGCAGAGTAACTGAATTAAAGTTTAGGACATAGAAGGTCAAATTCCTCGTGGTTTTTTCAGCACAAATTTCAAGTTGGTTTTGCCCAAAGGCCGCAGAACCTCATCTCCAAACGCACGTAGAGTGGATTTGTCCTTGATTAGTGGCTTGTTAGTTCTTATCTTATTGAAGAGGTTGATTGACATAGTATTTACTTTCGCCCCGGTGTCTAATTTTGAGCTAAAATGAACATTGTTTACAGTTACTGTCAAGGTCGGATCATAATTCTTACCAGCAAGCTGTAATGAGTAAACAGTCGGGTCCTCTTGTGAGTTAATTGGAGTCTGTTCGTGGGCAGATTCGAGCTGGAATTGGGGAGTGAGATTGTTGCTGTCTCGTTTCAAGAAGTTGAGATGAGACCTGGAGCTAGGCGAATTCTTCCCACGGGCCCGACTTGGTGCCCGACATACAGAGGCAAAGTGATTTAACTTTTTACAGTAATTGCACGATTTACCAAAAGCGGGGCAAGCTGATTGTCTGCTGTGTGAGTAGTTGCAATTTGGGCATTTCTGAGGATCCCCAAGAGCCGCCTGACTGGCTTGGGTCATAAATCGCCTGTTATCTGTGTTGGTTCGCTGCCTAGTGAAGCCTGTCAGATTGATGGTTTTGGTTTCATGCAAACTGTCTACAGGGTCAATTAATTCCGCTGTCCTGCATGCATGTGCTGCTTCATCCAGACAAATCTGACCATCTCAGAAGCTCTGATCTGAGCTTTAGGTCACTAATGCCATTCACGAAAATGTACCTTGTTAACTGATCAGTCAGCTGATTGACCGGCATATTTTGGAATCGGCTAAATTTATGCATCAGAACATTGGGGTCATCAGGAGATTCAGCTGCGGTTATTACCTGGTCGTTGGCATCAAGGACTGCCAGAGCATGATGGAATGTTCTGGATCACCGAAGGGCATCTGGGATCGCAAGGTTGATTAGGAGAGAGGCCTTGACAGCATCAGGTTCATTTCGGTGTGCAATGTTCATGTAGCATCGGTAATCAATTTCAAACGTGGCCCACCGTTCGCTGATATCAGCATCAAAGACGAGAGGGTCAGGCTTTCGACAGGAAGAGGCCATCATAAAGCAAAATAAAGACTACACAAAAGGTTAAAACAAAAACCGTTATACAAAAGAAGTGCATCCCGCTTCTGACACCATATAAATGACTTACAGACTCAGTACATGATTCAAACACATCTTTAATCAGTACTAAAACTTAAAATTAAAAAAAGAAAAAGAAAATGCTGAGAAATAGTATCAGTATAGGTATTACAGTGGGGTGGAGTTAGAGATGCTAGCTGGTGTGTGATTGGTTAACATGCAACATCAATCTACAGTTTAGTTTAGTTTAGTTGTTCCATTGTTTAAAAAGGGTTCAAAGAATAAACCTAGCAATTATAGGCATGTTAGTTTGACGTCAGTGGTGGGCAAATTAATGGAAAGGATACTTAGAGATAATATATATAAACATCTGGATAAACAGGGTCTGATCAGGAGCGGTCAACATGGATTTGTGCCTGGAAGGTCATGTTTGACAAACCTTCTTGAATTTTTTGAAGAGGTTACTAGGGAAATTGATGAGGGTAAAGCAGTGGATGTTGTCTATATGGATTTCAGTAAGGCCTTTGACAAGGTTCCCCATGGAAGGTTGGTTAAGAAGGTTCAATCTTTGGGTGTTAATGGCGGAGTAGCAAGATGGATCCAACAGTGGGTGGGAGATGCCAGAGAGTAAAGGTGGATGGCTGTTTGTCAGGTTGGAAGCCGGTGACCAGTGGGGTCCTTCAGGGATCTGTGTTGGGTCCACTGTTGTTTGTCAAGTACATCAATGATCTGGATGATGGGGTGGAAAATTGGATAAGTAAGTATGCAGATGATACTAAGATAGGTGGTGTTGTGGATAAATAAGTAGATTTTCAAAGTCTACAGAGAGATTTGGGCCATTTGGAAGAGTGGGCTGAAAGATGGCAGATGGAGTTTAATGCTGATAAGTGTGAGGTGCTACATCTTGGCAGGACAAATCAAAATAGGACGTACATGGTAAATGGTAGGGAATTGAGGAATGCTGTGGAACAGAGGGATCTAGGAATAACTGTGTATAGTTTCCTGAAGGTGGAATCACATGTAGATAGGATGGTAAAGAAAGCTTTTGGTGTGCTGGCCTTTATAAATTAGAGCAGTGAATATAGGAGTAGGGAAGTAATGTTAAAATTGTACAAGGCATTGGTAAGACCAATTCTGGAGTATGGTGTACAATTTTGGTCGCCTAATTATAGGAAGGATGTCAACAAAATAGAGAGAGTACAGAGGAGAATTACTAGAATGTTGCCTGGGTTCCAGCAACTATGTTGCAGAGAAAGGTTGAATAAGTTATTTCTTTATTCTTTGGAGCGCAGAAGGTTAAGGGGGGACTTGATTGAGGTCTTTAAAATGATGAAGGGATAGGCAGAGTTGACGTGGATAAGCTTTTCCCATTGAGGGTATGGAAGATTCAAACAAGAGGGCATGACATGAGAATTAAGGGACAGACGTTTAGGGGTACTATCCTTTTTTAAAAAATTTTTTTTTTCTGTTTCTACTCGCTTGTCTATCTATTCCGACACTCTTTATTTCTTTTTTCTCTCACTGTTCTTTTATTATTGAACTAAAAGTATGAAGTTGTACAAGAATGAGAATATGTATTTATGTATTAGGTACTTAAGTACCAGACTACTGTACTTACTTCTAACAAAAATAAACAAAAAAAAAAAAAAAAAGTAGTTTAGGGGTAACACGAGGGGGAACTTCTTTACTCAGAGAGTGGTGGCTGTGTGGAATGAGCTTCCAGCAGAAGTGGTGGAGGCAGGATCGATTTTAACATTTATGACTAAAGTGGATAGGTATATGGACGGGAAGGAAATGGAGGGGTATGGTCTGATTGCAGGTAGATGTGACTAGGGGAAAATAAATGGTCGGCACGGACTGGAAGGGCCGAGAGGGCCTGTTTCCGTGCTGTAATTGTTATATGGTTATATGGTTTAGGGATACAGTGCAGAAACAGGCCCCTTGGCCCACCGAGCCTGTGAGGACCAGCGATCCCTGCACATTTACACCGTCCTACACACACTAGGGACAATTTACATTTATACCCAGAAAATTAACCTATAAACCTGTACGTTCTTGGAGTGTGGGAGTAGACCACACTTGGAGAAAATCCACACTGCTAAAGGGGAGAATGTACAAACTCCATACAGACAGCATCCATAGTTCAGATGGAGCCCAGGTCTCTGGTGCTGTAAGGCAGCAATTCTACCGCTGCGTGGGTTTTCCCTGATGTCTTCCATTTCCCCCAACACTCCAAAGGCATACGGGTTTGTAGCATTGTACATAAATTTGTATAAATGTAAATTGTCCCGAGCATGTGTGGGATAATGTTAATGTGCAGGGATCGCTGGTGCGGACTCAGTGGGCTGAAGGGCCTGTTTCCGTGCTGTATCTCTAAACAATACCTCCCTCCCAACACCTTCTCCTCATACAAAGAAAATCACTCTTGCATTTATTTTCTGACCCACACCACTCCCCCACCGATTAATGGACACTTCACCCCCAGCACTCAGGCAAACTTTAGCGAGTATCATTATCGTGCATGTCCAACAAGGGATTAAGAAAGCAAACTTCATTGCAAAAGCAATGAGTGGAAAAATAAAGATGTTTTCCACACACTTGGATGCATTAAACAACATTCATACAGCAATGGAGTTACATCGCGAAAACACAGGTTCAGGTAGGAAGAAACTGCATTTTTATTTAGATTAGGTTTTGCAAAATTAGTATTCAATACATCACATCCATGATAGTCCAGAGAGATTGGGATTGCTCCTGAACTGTGGCATTGGAATGGTTAACGATATCATGGAAGGACACACTCGATCCGTATATTTTGAGGAAACATTCAGTTGCAGACTAGACCTCATTGCTTTTTCTTGGAGCTTCAAAGTATCCTTTTTTTTAAATATCAATAAAACCAAATGTCTTGCCTCCTGCTGATGAAATGATCTCTTTTTCCTACCTGGCCCCATGACTCCCGTGGCTCTCCGCATACTGAAATCACATCTACATACACAACATATAAAACTTAATTAGAATCAGGCATTCTCAGGAGACCAGAACGGACAAGAAAGTTTGTTGATTTTGACTTCCCACAGAAGAAAACATTTCAATCTTGGATTATTATCGCTATTCTTCCTGTTCCAATAGGGTTTCAAATAGTGGTATCATAACTCTCAGAGCTTTATGGACATGATTCACATGGTTATCTTACAGCATTGACAATCACAATAACTCAGGAATGATATGATAGCATGACCACTGTTAGGATGACCAGTGATAGCTCAAATATGAAGGAAGTACTGAACGGAAGGTGTAGGAAGTGTGAGATACCCTTTATGCTCACAATTAATACTCAAAGACTAAATCCTGGAAGCAAGAGATTTCTTTATTTTACGAGTCTGCAGACGGGTGCCTCTCCAACTCGAGACACACCGAAGCCAGAGAGATCATCCCCCTTTATACACAAAATCTTACATTCAATCTCCCTCCGGACCTTTCTCCAATCAGGGTCGGAGGTGCACAATCTGTAGGTACAACCCACCGTACATCCCCTCGCACCTCCCATATCATACATTGCATGTTCAAAACATGTTCAATGGTAATGAGCAAATTTCTTGACCAGGGGTGTGTTTGTAATATTCATTTTATTCTATTAAGCATGCTCAATTGCTCATGACCTGGCCCAGTTTTTACTCACCTCCTAGTGAACCCTCTCAGTTTTCCCTATATCAGTACTAAAAGCTAAGCTATAGTGACAGGGGGTCCCATCTATCACTCCTTTCCACTGATATGGGATCTCTCTACATCACCCCTTCTTCTAGCTATATACAATGAATCTCTTCTTACTCAAGGCCTCAAGGATGGGTCTGGCAACCTTCAGACACTGCTGTCAGAATCCTCTCTCCAGCCCCTCTCTGTTTGAATTCTCTTTTAAAAAACTCCTTTCTTTAATAGGGTTTTAATCACTTTATCCCTCACAATCCTCCCTTTTTTCTTTTGCTACGCATACACTGATTAAACCCTCATTTTAAGTTCCTTCAATTCGAACTGACGTAACATCGTCCTAAACCTTCTTCCTCCTGTAAATCATAAACTTCCCCTGCCGCATTATCATTATTTTCTGTATTTCCCCTTTCTCTCCATAGGCATGACTACAGCTGCTGCATCATGACTTATTACTTCTGGTAATAAGTTCCCTAAAAACAAGGGATACAACAGGGGATAAAGATCAGTCCAGCCACTGCACATAGAAAACACAAGTCCCACCGTTCTCCACCATGTTCCTCCGAGGATAGAATCCCACCATTGGGTTCCATAATCGAATTCCACTTTTGTATTGGAACATGCGCCAACTTCCGGATCCCTTCTGATATGTCCATCACTGCCTGTCCATTATCATCGATGTTCAAAACAGCAATTAGAGAGGTTGAATTTCCCGCATAACCCTCCCTTCTTCTGCCAGGAGATAAATCTAGGGCTAACCTGTTCTGGTATATTGCTGCTCTCATCTGCGTCTGCTGCTTTGCCAGCATCTCCAGTGCCCTCGCAGTTTGGTTGGTAATTACCTCCCAGTACTGCCTGAAGCCTTATGATCCGGTTTAAAATGTATACTGGTGTTCGGTAGCCCCAGGATCCATCCTGTGCCCAGGTGGCTGGTCCGTAGTATGAGATGATTCTTGCTGGTGGCCACTCATCATCTTCCCATTCTCCAATGTCTATTTTTCCTCCTTTTCCGATATAGGTCATCAAATACAGGTGTTCCTAACGACCGGCCTTCTTTGGGGTTTTAACAGGAAGAATCCAGGTTGTACCAGTCCAATAAAACAAGTCCCACTCCAATTCATCGGTATACACCGAGTATGCCTTGTATCCGCATATCCATAACAATCTTCAGGGGCCGGTCCACTAGAGGCAACCTTGTTCCATATATCTCGCAATACTGGGATCCCTGATAAGGGTTATTCCCGGTGCAGTTCCATAGTCCGGCTGATTCCACTCCATCCAATCTCCATCCGGATAGCGCAGTTTTTCCCATATTTTCTTAGTTAGATACCATTTTAGGCTCCTCTGGCCACCACACTCGGGACTGATTTTGGCCACTGGGTGACGATGCGCTGGCAGGGGCTGCTGCCTTACTAGGACGGCATCCTTTGCCCAGGGCCTAGCGATACACTCAGTCCCGACCGGAGCATCTGGTCAGGACCCATACCTGGGGATCTCGGTCTTGTCCAATTGTCAGGTTCCACCCCATCAGGTCCCATATTTCAACAATGGATCCTCTCCACGGCCAGCATGAATTCATCAGTGGTCCTCCGCCAGACCCAACAGTTAGTCACATTCAGGGTCCCAGCTATCCGGGGTGGCCAAGTCCACAAACAGGTTTTTTTCTCCTTCAGGGATTTCGATCTGCTTCTTGATTTCTTCGTACAGTGTCTGGTGCACTTGAGGCTGAGTATGTGGGGGAGGGGGAGGCTTTAGTGGACTACTACCTTAGTAATCTCTTTCACTACTTCCTCCTTCGTCTTTTCTATTGCCCCTTTTATGATTCCTGAGAAGGGAAAACTAACTGTACACAAACCCATCTCTCTCCCCTTGGGCAGGTAACGGCCCCAAACTTCCTATATACCCCCTATTGCCTGCCATCAATACTCCTTTCCCCCCTCTTTACAAATGATTCTAGTCTTTCGGTCATGGCATACTTTGTTCACATGGGAATGATAGGTAAATGATCCTGGTTATTACCCCTCTGTATTTGAATAGGATGATAACATTTATCACAATTATTAATACCTTTTACAACAATTACATACAAAGCAAACAATACCACAACTGCTCCTTTCATACTGTCAGTTATACATTCAATGCTTTTCTTTTTTAAAATTTTGTTAGGGGTTTACTTCCCGGCTTCACGTCCACTGTTCCTCCTTCTCAGGAACGGGTGGATCGACGGGTCCTTTAACCCGGATCGCGTGAGTCCACCCTTTCTCTTTTGTTCGTATTGCTGTCTCGGTTGTCAGCAATACTAGGTACGGTCCAGTCACCACCTGGGCTGGAGTTTCTCCTCCTTCCAAAATTTTGACCAATACCCAGTCCGCCGGCCCTTTACAGCATGTATTGGGAAAGTCGAGTGGTGGGCTTTGAGCCAATAATCCTTTCGCTTTTAATTCTGTAAGGGAACGGGACACTGCCAGTAAATAGTTCCTCAAGAATACATCACCTCCCTCAAAGGTTGGTGTGCCTTCCCACCTTCCCAAATAAGATAACCCAAACAACATTTCATAGGGAGACACCGCAAATATCCTTTCGTGGTGCCGTCCGTATTTCGCAATAGAGCAATTGGTAGACATTTAGTCCAGGGTAACCCCGTCTCCTCCATTAATTTAGTTATCTGTATTTTTAGAGTGGCATTCATCCGCTCCACTCTCCCCGAAATCTCTGGGGGTTCCATGGAGTAAATGCAGCTTCCAGTTTATTCCCCAAGGCGCGACAAATTAATAGGTGCACCTTGGAAGCAAAATTGTGTTCCTCGATCTGAGTCTATGGATTCAATTACTCCATATCGTGGGATGATTTGTTCCAGCAATATCTTAGTAACTGCTGGGCAGTGGCCGATTTATCGTGGGAAAGCCTCTACCCACCTGGTGAAGTGATCACTATTAACTAGAAGATATTTCCACTGCTGTACTTTTGGTAATTCTGTGAAGTCTACCTGTATTCTCTGGAAGGGTCTAATGGCCAATTGTTGTCCCTCCCCTGGGACAGCTCTCATTACCTTCTTATTCACCTTTTGACACACTACACAACCAGACACCGCCTGCTTGGCTAACGTATAAATGCCTCTACAGGCATAAGTCCGTAGTATCGTGTCGCACAGAGCCTGAGCTCCCCAGTGCGATTGCGAATGTAGTTGTCTAATCAAATCCCTCGTCAATCCTTTAGTAATTATTTGTTTTTTGTCCGGCGTCCACCACTTCCCGTCCGTGGAGCGCCGGGCACCCAACTCATTCATTTTATCTTCCTCCTCCCGCGAGAATACAGGTATCTTCTCTATTCCCTCTCTCAACGGTATCAGCGACAGCATTTGTACCGTTCCTTCTGTCGCTGCTGTCTTAGCGGCACTATCGACTGCCCTGTTCCCTCTAGCTTCCAGCGAATTCCCTCTCTGGTGGCCTGCTACATGGACCACCGCTATTCTTTCTGGCAATTTTAGTGCTTCCAAAGCTTTCTCAATTAACTGTTCATGAGCCAACTCTTTCCCTCTGTCTGTAACCATCCCTCTTTCTTTCCAGATTTTCCCAAAGGTGTGTACCACCCCAAAGGCATACTTGGAGTCCGTTATACACAGTTCCTTCTTTCCTTTCAATAGTTCCAATGCCCTCAGTAATGCATACAATTCACACGTTTGCGCGGACCCCAACTTCCTGGTAACCTGCCTGCTTCCACTTTTACAAACCCTTCTCCGGTTATTATAGCATACCACTATACCTTTTTCCGTCTATGCATCGGGAAGAACCATCAATAAACCATCTTTCCCCTGTCTCAAGCAGTCGTTCTTCTAAATCTTCCCTACTCTTTGTCTGAAGTTCTATTATCTCACTACAATCATGTTCTGATAACTCCCTTCCTGCTCAGCACCTGCCGAGTACAAAAACTGAGAGGGATTTAGGTTTTTATCCGTTACTATATGGTCAAATCATTCTTTTCCATAAGTATAACCTCATACTTCAAAATTCTAGAATCCGTCAACCACCGAATGGACTTCTGAGTTAGTATCGTCCGGACCGAGTGGGGAGTGGACACCACCAGAGTTCCTCCAAACGTCAATTTTCTACTTTCTTCCACTAACACCGCTGTGGCTGCTACCGCTTGAATACATACTGGCCATCCCCGCGATACTGGATCCAAGAGTTTGGAGAGGAACGCGACGGGCTGCCGCTTCCCTCCTTTCTCTTGGGTCAGTACTCCCAGCGCAATTCCATTTTCTGCGTTCACAAAAAGATGGAATGGGCTGGTCAATAGACGGGAGAGCCAGTACAGGGGCAGTGATTAAACTGTTCTTTAATTTCCTAAACTGGTGTTCGTCCCTGGATTCCCACTTTACTTTATCATTTTCTTCACTTAATTTATCATATAGAAACCTAACCTGTCGGGTATAGTCATCTATCCATAATCTACAATATCCAATCAGTCCAAGAAACTTCCTAATATCCTTCTTATTCTTCGGCATTGGCAGTCCGGTAATTCCCGCTATCCTTTCTGGGTTTATTCTCCTTTTCCCATCGCTTATCAGGTGTCCTAGATATTTAACTTCTCGTTCTACAAACTGTAACTTACTTTTAGACACTCTCAACCCCTTTTCCCCCAGAAAGTTCAGGAGGGTTATTGTTGCATCCTTAACTGCCTCCTCTTCTTCCCCTGATAGTAATAAATCGTCCACACACTACAACAGCTGTGTCTCATCAGTCCTCGGGACGTCCTCTAATACTTGTTCTAATATCTGTCCAAACAGGTTCGGGGACTCTGTAAATCCCTGAGGGAGTGCAGTCCACCGATACTGCTGTTTCCTTTGGGTCTCTGGGTTTTCCCATTCAAACGCAAAAAGGTCCCTGCTCTCTTCAACCAGGGGACAGCTCCAAAAAGCGTCTTTTAAATCTACCACACTGAACCACTTGTGATTCGGGGGTATCCGTCCCATTATGGTATACGGGTTCGGGACTACCGGGTGTCGCGTTCTAACTACCTTATTTAATTCCCTGAGATCCTGGACCAATCTGAACGTCCCGTCGGTCTTCCTTACGGGGAGTACGGGGGTGTTATATGGGGACATACAACTCTCTAATATACCGTCCTTTAGTAAGTTCTCTATAATTGGCTGAAGTCCTCTTCTTCCTTCCATAGAAATTGGATATTGCCTTACCCGTACTATCTCACTTTCTTTTTTCAGAGCTATTTTCAAGGGTGGGATCTGCAGCCCACCCCGGTTTCCTTCCTTGGCCCACACCTGTGGGACTATTCTTTCCTCGTCCTCCGTGGTCAATTTATACAATTGGACTATTATCTGTCCCCATTCCTAATTGGATTTGTAAGTCTCTCCCCATCAAATTTATCCCTGCCTGGGGTACCAAGATTAAATCTTCTATAGTTTCCCGATTCTCATATTTTACCCCCACCCCTTCTACCTCGGGTAATGTCATCACTTTCCCTTCTACCCCTGAGATTCTAACCTGGTTTTTTACCCAATCTCATTCCTTCTGGTACCTTAGTTATACTCGATCTTTCTGCTCCCGAATCTACCATAAATATCATATCCTCTCCCTGGGGTCCTAATCTCAAGTTTACCAGAGGTTCCCGTGTGTATCCCATACACCCCAGGGAGCGGAACCCCTGACTCCCCTATTCTTCCTCCATGAGTGCGTACGACTGCACCTCCCGTCGTCGCTTAGGACATTCCCTCTTGAAATGACCCTCCTCTTTACAATAATAACACCAGGGTGGCCCCGTGTACCACCCTCTGATCCTTGTTCCTTGTTTTCCCGGGGACCCCAACTTCGGTCCCTCCATTCACCTCTTCCACGTCCTCCAATACTACTTGCTGTACTGCTTGCAACATCATTTTTGCCTTTCCCTTCTGTTTCTCCTCATCCCGTCTTACATATACCTTTTGAGCCTCTGTTAACAACTGATTCAATGGTTTTTCATTCCAATCTTCCAATTTTTCCAATTTCTTTCTAATATCTGGCCATGATTTTGTTACAAAATTAACCTTCAACAACTGCTGACCTGCGGTCGTATCAGGGTCTATCCCCGAATACTGCTGGACATTTATCCTTAATCTTTGTAAAAACACTGTCAGAAGTTCGTCCTTGTTCTGCTGATTTTCAAAAGCCCGTTCGAAATTCTGTCCCTTGGGAACGGCTTCTCTAATTCCCTTGATTGTTATCTCCCTGAGATCTCTCACACTTCTTCTGTTTGGTTACTCCAATTCGTGCCGTAATGGGATATTTTACTGCTCTCGCTTTAATCCTGTAACCCCTTCTCCTGCCTGTCTGACCATCTGTCTTTCTTCTGAAGTAAACAAACTTCCCCTTATTGACATCATTGTCTGCCAACTCCTTTTTGTTTTTCTGGGCCCCATTCATTTATTACCCTTCTCCAACCAGAATGTTTATCTAAACAAACCATAAAAAGCTGCTTGTTGTTCAGCAATTAACTTATTTCTAATTTTGTTTGGAAACCATTCCCCCTACAATTCCCAAATTCCAATTCCTAGTTTAAATACATACGACTAACAATTTTCCAAATTAACTTTACTGAAAAGAAATCTATAGAAGCCAAGCAACCTACATTTTCCAACTTCCCCTTTTTAAGTTGCGATGATACAAAGCATTGTCCGTTACCTTACAATAACCTCCCCCATTGCTTACAATTCCTTAAAGGAACACACACACAACCCTTACAACATGTGGCCCACAGCAAACAAACCTATCACATATACAAACTTCCTCATTCATACAAAACCGGTTTTTACACACACATTACATTAGTTCCATTCTTACTTCAATGAGATTGTTTGAAACAACTCAATATTTTTCATAAAAAACATTTTTGGCCTAGGAACTGATCTATTTGTTCAGCCAGTCCCAAGGGGTCTTCCAATAAACTTTTCATCTCCTTTTTAAAGTTCCTCACCCCCATACTGGTGAGAGGCACATAGTTTCCTTACTCTTACCCGGGTGTTCCCTTCACCCCATCCAACATTCGCCCCAACGGACTATCGGGCGGAATGTTAGGCTCCATATCAGTATGAGCCTCATCCCGGTTCCCCGGACCTTACTCCTCCCGTTCCGGTTTCCCATTACCTTGTCGGACTATTCCCGTCCGACAAACCCCGGTCGCCCAGGCAATAATTAATAGTCGTTTTTCTTACCTGGGTCCTGTGCACAAGAATCACTCGACCGTCCCGTACGTATTTACCTTACACCCCTCTTGCTTCCCGAGTCTTTTCAACCGAATATCACTCGCTCAAAACTGCTGATGGCAACAAAGGAGATCAGAGACTGCTGAAATCAGCAGGGTGCACCTTCCCCTCCTCTTTGCCTCCACCAAGCAGCCGGAGTGGGCGATCGCGGACGAGCCCCCAATTTGTGAGATACCCTTTATGCTCACAATTAATACTCAAAGACTAAATCCTGGAAGCAAGAGATTTCTTTATTTTACGAGTCTGCAGACCGGGTGCCTCTCCAACTCGAGACACACCGAAGCCAGAGAGATCATCCCCCTTTATACACAAAATCTTACATTCAATCTCCCTCCGGACCTTTCTCCAATCAGGGTCGGAGGTGCACAATCTGTAGGTACAACCCACCGTACATCCCCCTCGCACCTCCCATATCATACATTGCATGTTCAAACATGTTCATGGTAATGAGCAATTTCTTGACCAGGGGTGTGTTGTAATATTCATTTATTCTATTAAGCATGCTCAATTGCTCATGACCTGGCCCAGTTTTACTCACCTCCTAGTGAACCCTCTCAGTTTTCCTATATCAGTACTAAAGCTAAGCTATAGTGACAGGGGTCCCATCTATCACTCCTTTCCACTGATAGGGATCTCTCTACATCACCCCCTTCTCTAGCTATACAATGAATCTCTTCTTACTCAAGGCCTCAAGGATGGGTCTGGCAACCTTCAGACACTGCTGTCAGAATCCTCTCTCCAGCCCCTCTCTGTTTGAATTCTCTTTAAAACTCCTTTCTTTAATAGGGTTTAATCACTTTATCCCTCACAGAAGGAACTACCAGATGCTAGTTAAACCGAAGATAAACACAAAAAGCAGAAGAAACTCAATGGCTCAGACAGCATCTCTGGAGAAAAGGAATAGGTTACTGCAGGAGTGGGGCACCGTTGTGTATGGCAGGTCTGCCTGCAGTCAGTCCATTTACCCTTTTTTATTTTTATTTTTAGTCCTGTTAGATCCAAATGTTTGTTGTAGGTCTTCTTTTATGTGGTGGGTGGAGCGAGGGGATGGGGGAAACTTTATTTCTGCGGTTCTCCTCCGAATCGCATCTTTGTCCTCTCCGTGCGGCCTACCATCAGACTGGAACGGCGCTTCCTGCCGTGACGGCCAGCACTACAGGTTCGGCGGCGGTGGCACAGGGCTGGGATACCAACACGGAGCGGGCGATGCCTTACCGGGTCAGCGTGCGGTAAGCTCCGGAGTGCGGTGCCCGCCGACTCCAACATCGAGGAGCTGTGGCTGCGGGCGGCGCTGGATTTAAAACACTGCGGAGCCTGGGATTCGAGATTGCCAGAGTCGGAGCTCCAAACCAGCGCGGCCATGAGGACTTTGGGTGCCGCGGTGTCCGGGGAGGGAGCGGCCGCTCCAGACATCTCCATGCCGCTGAGGACTGTTCACCCCACGCCGGTGTTCTACCTTCCCGGCAGGAGGGCCTATAACATCGGGCCGCCATTGCGGTGACTGGCTGCGGAGGCCTCAAATAGGCCCCGACCTCGGGTGGCCTAGGAGGAGGAGGAGGAGGAGGACTGGACTTCTTGGTGCTTTCCCTCAAGGTGGAAAGTGTTGATTCTGCTGTGGGGGGATGTTCATGTTTGATCCTATGGTGTATTGTGTCTTTTTTCGTCTTTTTTATTTTTCTGGATGTATGGTAATCTAATTTTTTTTTCTCTGTAAAGCACTTTGGCTTCAACATGATTTGATTTAAAAGTGCTGTATAAATAAAAATTACTTACTTACTTACCTTTCAGGTCGAGACCCTTCAGATTGGGACGAAGTCTGAAGAAGGGTCTCGACCCAAAACATCACCAATTCATTTTCTCCAGAGATGCTGCCTCACCCCTTGAGTTACTGCAGCTTTTTGTGTCTATCTTCGTAATGAACAGAAGGTATTATTTACCTGAAGATCTTTCAATACTTGTTACGAATTTTGACTTAAACCTTGATTCATTTCTCAAGAGAAAATAAACCTTTGACACTAATTCAGGCAGAGAATCATATCCAGCAGTGAGGATGCACAAAAGATAGACACAAAATGCTGGAGTAACTCAGCGGGACAGGCAGCATCTCTGGAGATGTGTGGATGCACAGTTTATAATGCAAAGCCTGAGCAATATCATGACAGCTGGAACAGTGACTATCTGAAATGACATTCATCTGAAATGACATTGAAATATTGCAAGGGACCTCAACCAACTAATGTTCATAAAAGGAACTGCAGATGCTGGTTTACAAAAAAAGACACAAAGTGCTGATGTAACTCAGCTTGTCAGACTGCATCTGAGGAGAACATGGATAGGCAACATTATGTGTCGGGACCCTTCTTCAGACTGATCTTAGTACGGGGAAGAAAACTGAAAGAGAGATTAGAGCACGACAAAGTCTGGCCAGGGATAGGTGGATACAGGTGAGCATTGTCGCTTGTGTAGCAGATGGTTGGACAAAGGCAAAAAGTGCAAGGGCAATAGGTGTGCGATAAAGCGGAATGGATTGAAGATGAGCTAAACGTGGCCAGTTGAATGAATACAACAGGAAGTAGGTTTGGTGGGGGTGGGGGGGGGGGGGGGGGGGGGGGGGGGGGGGGGGGGATGGTGGAAGGGAGAGTGAAAATAACAAAGGGGGTTGTTTATACGTTAGGTACCTAAAACTCTTTTCCACTTTCTGCAGAGGTCGCTCCCTCCTCATCTCCTTGGTTCACTCATCCCTTCTCATCCAAACCACCCCTTCCCCAGGTACTTTCCCATGCAACTGCAAATGCAACCT
Organism: Okamejei kenojei; assembly: GCA_035221665.1. NCBI lineage: Eukaryota > Metazoa > Chordata > Chondrichthyes > Rajiformes > Rajidae > Okamejei > Okamejei kenojei. Next base: position 4,461,523 of record CM069150.1, on the reverse strand, counting down.
ATTCCTTCTCTCCAGAGATGCTGCTGAGTCTGAAGAAGGGTCTCGACCCAAAACATCACCTATTCCTTCTCTCCAGAGATGCTGCCTGTCCTGCTGAGTTATAGCCCTGTCCCACTGTACGAGTTCACCCAAGAGTTCGCCCGAGTTTTTAAAAAGAACTTGTGGAAGCACGTAGAATGTACGTAGCGGGTACGTCAGAGCTCGGGGACGTCTCTTAGCAGCTGGTAACGATAACGGCAGGTAGCTCGGGGATACACAGTTAGCTCGGGAAGACTTGTGAAGATTTTTCAACATGTTGAAAAATGTCTACGAGAGCCCAGAGTACCTACGAGCGGCCATTACTGTAAATCTCTGAGTTCGAATCAGGGCAAACTCGGGTGACCTCTTGAATGACCTCATACAGTGGGACAGGGCTTTTACTTTTGTGTCTAATCCTGAAGGATTGCGTGAGAACAACCAAGAACCTATATATTCCTCAATAACAAACTAATAAGCACATCTATAAATGGTGTTTTAAATGGGGCAGCACGGTGACACAATGGTAGAGTTGCTGCTTTACAACACCAGAGACAAGGGTTCATTCCTGACTAGGTGCCTGTCTGTGTGGAGTTTGTACGTTCTCTCTGTGACCGCATGAGTTTTCTCTGGCTGTTCCGGTTTCCCCAACACTCCAAAGACGTAACGGTTTCCAGGTTAATTGGTTTCAGTAAAATTGTACGTTGTCCCTAGTGTGTAGGATAGTGCTATTGTACGGGGAGATCGTTGGGCTGCACGGACTCGGAGGACCAAAGAGCCGGTTTCTGTGCAGTATCTCTAAAGTCTACAGTTAAAGGTGTAGGGTAAACTGTAGAAACGTTTTCAGATTTAGTTGTTGGAGTAAATTTCGGAACCAGAGAGGATGTCAGGATACTTGACTCTGTGGACACTGCAACATGCTTACTCAACATTAACTTTGTTGGCTAAGTGGAGAACGGTGCATGGCAAAGTCACAAGGCCAGGTGCTGAGCGCTTGCAATAACCAACGTATAGATATGGTTGAGCCACAATGACTGAAAATTATGATGAAGTTGCTAAGGGGCTGCTAAGGGTTGATTGGCTGAGGTGTGGCTAAAGGGCTACTAAGAAGTTACTGAGGGATTGAGAGTTGCTAAACGGTTGACTGGCCCCTCACCTAGGTAATGTGAACACCTGCCATTGTTTGATAATAAAATATACATGAACCGGCTGTCAGGATCACTCGGGGAGAAGGTGCTCACAGACCGTGGGGTCTTAACTCTTCTCCCAGAGTTCCGTCAACAATAAAGTTGCTGCTTTTCACTTACTCAGATTTCAGTGAATATTTTCAATGACAGACTAAAATGGAATTTTTAGCAATTGGCAGCACAACTTGCATTATCTCTGAGGCCTGAGGGTTCTAAATAAATCAAACTGGCCTCTTCCCTTCTCCTAATTCTTTCCCTAAAACCCATCGGAGGGCAACCACACATGCTAGTTTGATCTTGCTCTTCCTCTTCTCTATGAGCAGAAAAACGTTGTCATACTTGAGGTGAATCTTTTTCTGCTTTGATATTCTTCATACCTCCTTTTAACTTTTGTCCATGTTTGATCTTTGCTACAAAGTTTGTTATATATCCATTTGTGATAGGAGCAGAATTAGGCCATTCGGCCCATCAAATCTACATCGCCAATCAATCAAGGCTGATCTATCTCTCCCTCCGCACCCCATTCTCCTGCCTTCTCCCCATAACCCCCAACACCCGTACTAGTCAAGAATAGTAAGATTAAACAAGAACTTACCAGTTTGAAGTCTGATCTTGATTTTATGAGTAGTTACGTTGGTGATTACGTGAAGAACCCCACCAGTTCGCATGCGCGTCAATTTTCAAAGCAGCGGTATGAAATCACTTTTAACAAAAATCGGTTAACATAGTAAGATTAGCAACTAGAGAACTACCAGATGACCTTTGTGAGAGAGGGTTGGGCATGGAGGCACGTAATCACCAACGTAACTTCTCACATAATAAAGATCAAATTTCAAACTGGTAAGTTCTCGTTTAATCTTACTATTTTACTTCGGAGTCACGTGAGTGATTCCGTGAAGGGTTCAAAGCCCTGTCATTTCATGCCGCAGATTCAAATCCTGGCGTCTCACTGCATCGATTGACTCAGGATGAGCGAATAATCAAAAATGCATTAAACATGACATTGATTCAAATGTATGAATGGTTTACGTTAATAAAGAAATTTTCTCAGGGGAGGCTAAAGTGGACGCAAAACAGAATGGGCAAATAGCCCGGGTCAGCAACCAGCCTATAATTAAAAAAAAATGTTTTTAATCAATTCAGTTGACATCCTGCGGTCGCGAGGATATGGTCAATGGGAACGTATGGTCCTGGTCGCTGATGTTGATGCTGCCCTGGTGGAATGAGATGTACAAACGTCAGTGTAATAACTGCATAAACCAGAACCTGCTGCAGCCACCTTGATATAGTCTGAACCGACCTTTCCTTGTGTGGTTGTTTGTCGCTTAATTTACAACGCTGATTCCACACTTCTTAGGATTCTGGTGGCCTTGATATAATATAGCAAGCCTGCCCTCCCACATAGAAGCGAGTCTGTGGTGTATCCGAAACATGATCCTAAACCCTGCCAAAGCCCATGTAAGAATGAACTGGAAGACGTCAGTAATCTGTATCGTTTTAAATGTAACATTAACATTCAACAACTGCTTCCAATCCCCTCAATAGGAATGTACAGCTTTTTTGCTGCTATCCCTGCATTCTGCAGTGAGCACATTCATGGATTGATGCGACAACCTGAGCCGTAAGGCAGTCCATTCAGAATGTGTAAGTCAATAACTGTGTTGTTATGCAGAGGTTGGTTTCCCGAACCACAATTTGAGCCAGCATATTTATTGTTTTTTAGAATAACCGTATATGGTTGTATTATTATGCCTGATAATGCAGGCAACATGGCTGCTTAGCCAGTCAGACAGTACAAAAATCTAAAGCGAGGTCTTGCTGTCTGTTTCAAGACCCGATTAATGAGGAAAATGGAGGAAGACATAAAAGAAACATTCCTCCTTTTTGTAGCGAGAATGTATTCTCCGCACTGTTTTGCCACATATTTTTGCAAGCAGTGAATAAATATGAAACCAACATGTCGATATTCGATGTACCATTCAACCATACTATCATAATACTTTGAGATCCGACACCTATTCTGTGTTGTCATTGATCTGATTTTGATGATACACCGGTGGCAAAGGAGATTAGGTAAATTGTTACAGGATATTTTTACTTGTTTGCCATGTGACTAACATATGCCACCACCGTATTGTAGCAACATGAAGTTGAGCATGTAGATTATGTATATTCGCTCAATAGCCCCTTACCCATGGGGTGCATCTAGTGTATATATTTAGTTGATACCAACAACTAAAGAATTGGCAACTCATGCAAATCTCCTCTACCTCCAACTTCTCACCTTAGAGCTATTTGGAACTTCTCACCTTAGAGCTCTTAGCATCAGTTTGTAATAACTGAATTTGACCGACCAAACTACTGGAGCAATGCTGAATACTGTTTGTTCATCATTGTGACTGAGGTAGCTTCAGCTGATAATAGCATAAAGTTGTTTACAATGATCTACATGTTCTTTGAGAGGTCGCTACTTTGCACAATATCAGTTCCCCGATTTGCACAGCTGAAACACAGCTACTATATTGCCAATCACTCTTGATGAAATAGAAGTCCGTTTTATAACAGGTTGCTATTAACTCTAATCTCTTGCCACAGGGCGGAGTCATATGCTAATTAATAGTTAAAGGTAAATACAACAACAAACAGTTTATCCCATTTAGCAATGTTTTACTGTTATTAGTATAGTTATATTGTCTTTGATAACCTCTGTAATGGGAACTGCATAGAATGGATCTATGAGACCCTTATCAGTCCGTTGTTTCTCAGTAAAGAAGTTTTCATATTCGGAAAGGTCATATGCGAGTTACGCGACACTCTCCATTTTTCATAATGAACAGGCTGTTCCTGCCATTATTCCATGGGTGCTTGCACGACAATTCTGGCCCGGTTTCCGAGCCTATCTTGAAAGACAACCCTGGCCATAATCCCAAAACCTGCTTGGAATGCTAGTACTGTGCCTATAAGCAGATATTTTTGTCCTTTGTGTGTTGTACAAACAAGTGTAAATATTACAACTTGTAAGTGGTGCACTTACCCATGTTTCAGAAGTGCCAGACACACCTTGTTAAGTAGGTCTGGAAGGGTGCGTGGAACGTCTGTCCAGCTGTCATGCTGCCCACAGCTCCAGTGAACTGCCTACTGCCGATGAGCGCATTCTGAAATGATGAACCTTTGCCCGCTGTTGGCCTTAATTGATCCGTCTGACAGGTTTTTTCCCCTGTTGACTAGGCCTTACCTGAATAACAGATTCGGCGGCTGGCTCTCATATTCCCCTGTTGCTGCCTTTTCACTGCCGGCATATATGTGCTCCAGTATGTTCTATCAACCTCTTTAGAGCCTGGAGTCAGTTACATCTTGACCTTTCGCACTGCCCTCCTCAGAGAGGGCGATTCGTAGGCAGCCCTAAACAGGCGCTGCCGCAGGTCGCAAGATACCTGCGCTCATACGGCCCCATTGGACCTGTACCAGGACGGAACATTCTGCTGGGATGGCAACTTTGTTGTCAGGAAAGGGTACCTCTGACACATTCCCTTCATCCCTTAGGGTATGCCCCACTGCCATACCCTGAGACTCGGTGTCAGCAAGATACTGACCCGTCCTGGTCTCCGCCTCCAAGGGAGACATGAAGCAGCCCTGTGAATTCCCCACCTCTGGTCTGCTCTGCTTGTGTAGATCAGAAATGTAAAATGTAATAGCACCTGCAGCCAATTCCATCCTATCTAGCCACAGCGTTTGCAATGTTTGCCCTTGTTGTGCTGATACAAGTGCCATGACTAAGGATGTAGCGGGAACCCCTGGTGAAGTATTGTTAACACATTTTCAATATCCAAACTGCATATACTTGTAGTGGGAGAACTTGAGTCAAAATCTCTATTACAACTCGATACCCGGGGTTGACCCGACAGAGGAGTGGTTCCCATTTGCTGCAGCTGTAGTGGTTCCATAACTGAATATTGTTCTTCACCTGACTCAACCTCACCATCAGGGTTGGGGTCAGAAATAAGCTGACCCATGGCACGCGCCTCATCATCCATGAGGGTGCTATCTAGGTGCTGCTGCCACCTTTTGTTCAGGGTGGCGCTGACACTCCTTCTGCTGGAGTGTGCCCTGTTGGAGCACTGTATCTAATAGTTGCTGCATTTGGGATAGTCATTCAAACACGCTATCCAGCCCTGGTGGGGAATCTTCCCCCAAATCCGTGGGCTTAGCAGACTTATGTTAGTCCTGGAGCAATCCTGTCCCAGGCGTTGCCGGCGCCGACTCTCTTAGAGGCCGCCGCTTTTTCACATGAAGCATCCCTGTCCCAGGCGCTGCTGGCGCGGCTCTCCCATATGCTGGCACTTTCACACATGAAGCAGCCCTGTCCCAGGTACTGCTGGCACGGCTCTCCCGTAGGCCGGCGCTTTCACACATGAAGCAGCCCTATCCCAGGCGCTGCTGGTGTGGCCTGTCCTATAGGCCCACGCTATTACAGTGTAGTCTCACTAATTTAATTTTGTAGTGTAGAGCTTCACCTGTGAAGGGTTAAAAGTACTACAGCATACATACAAAAAATTCCCTTATTATCAGAGAGGAACCCTTGCTTACCGACTCACCCGAGTCCAATAGGGCTGAATGAGTCCTCTCCTCCACCAATTTTACCCAATGCCTGGGGACCAACATGTCTGTGAGCCACTGACCGCACTGTCAGCGACTCTGGCGTTACTTGCTTGCCACTGCACGGCATCCCCACAGGCTGGAAGCCACTGACTGCTTTGTCAGCGGCTGCTTATCGTGAAACCCGATCTTTTACCGGCTATCCGCTTCCGCGGTCGGACCTGGGTTTCCTCACAGCCCATAGCCGACTCACTCGTCGGGCTCTGCAATCTGGCAGGAAACCTCTGTGAAGAGAGGCTCCTGCTTGAACAAAAACCCTGGTAAGTAAAAATAAATTACCTTCTAGGTTTCACTTTTCGCTGGCAGGAGCACTGCCCTGTCAGTCCGGTGCTTGCACCAGTGCGGCTGATGTAACTGACGCACATGCAAACTGGCGGGGTTCTTCACGGAATCACTCACGCGACTCCAAAGTAAAATCTATCTACTTCTGCCTTAAAATTATCCAATGACTTGGCCTCCACAGCTTTCAGTGCCAATGAATTCCACAGATTCACCACCCTCTGACTAAGGAAATTAGAAACTCCTCCTCATCTCCTTCCTAAAGGAATGTCCATTAATTCTGAGGCTGTGGGCTCTGGTCCTAGTCTCTTCACCAGTGGAAACTGATTCTGATTCCACCTTATACCTCTTTTCGAACGCTCATTCTCTTCATCTTCATTTTCAGCACCTTTACTATCTTAGAATTATAACAATAGCAAAGCAATATCATCAGACGTGTATCCCCCCCCCCCCCCCCCATCTCACTGTGTTGATGCAATTTATTCTCTCTCATACAGAATAATTTTACTCATCTATAGTATTATTTGATGGATAGCATACTTTAGTTTAGTTTAGAGATACAGCGTGGAAACAGGCCCTTTGGCCCACCGGGTCCACGCTGACCAGCGATTCCCGCACACTAACACTATCCGACACACACTAGGGACAATTTACAATTATACCAATCCAATTAACCTACAAACCTGTGTGACTTTGGAGTTTTGGAGGAAACTGTAGTAACAAGAATGATCTACTGTTTATCACGATTGAAGGTGTTATTGCTCCTCGTGTCATTTTGCATCTTACGACAGTCAACTGGTTCAATTATCAGTTTATTTTTCTTCCTGGTTTGTTGAGATAAGTGAATGGATATATCTCTCCTGTTATAAGCATCATTGAACATTTATTATAAAGGGATGCAAGCAAGGTTGATAAGCAATAAGAATATGTTAATTGACCAGAATTAGGCATAACATGAATTTTACTTCGGAGTCACGTGAGTCACGCCAGGCGCATGAGCTTCATTACGTCCGCGCATGTCGCACTGAACGGGCTGGAGGGCACAGCTCCACCAGCGGTAAGTAGGAACTTCTCAGGTAAGTGTTTTAAAAACTTTACCCAGAAGTATTTAAACTCCATAAAGCTGGGTCGAGCAGTCAGTAGGAGTTGGAGAAATGGAGCGGTCAGGTAGGAGGATTCGTACTAAGGTTGGGTCCAGTGAGGATTCACGAATTCGATCGGGTCGGGAGATTAGCGCGGCAACTCCGGTTCCGATGCCGGGTGCCGTTTTACCGGCAGCAGTTATGATAGCGAGCAAATCTTCCGCACTAGCTCCAGATACTCAGCAGCCTGAGGCTACTGATAGCCATAGAAAGGAAAAGACAAAGTCTAACCGACCTGTGTTGTCGGACGAGTCTGACGATGATGGTGACTCTCCCCCTGATAATAAAAGAATGTGGGAGAGGATGGAAAAGATGGAGCAGATGCTCCAAACTTTGATTACACAAGGGTCAAAGGCCCCAGTGCTTCCCCAGACAGCTGTCCAAGAGGGCCCATACCAAGAACAATATATGGAGTACCAGCAAGGGGATTTCCTTCCAGCGTCTTGTTTAGGACTGGAGGATGCCTCCCTACAATATGATTTGGGAGAAGCAGGGCAGGATGCAGCTGACCCTGATTCTGGTGTCCCTGCTTATGTGCAAACACCAGTGCACAAGAGCCATGCTCCGGGTGTCCCGGAAATAGCAATGAGTTTTGCTATTCTGGAGGGGACTGGTGAGGTAATGGAAGAATACCTTGCCAGCAATATCAATTATTTAGTATCTTACCAGCTCCAGCAAGTGACTACAAACAAATATAAGACACCTGTTTAATGTGCATCACTGAAAGTGCCCACGGTGAACTCAGCTATCTGGGCACCCATGAGTCCTTCTATGAGGGGACAGGACGTTCGGTATCAACACGTCCTCCAACTGGTGGCTGTAGCAATTACTGCATTTGGCACTATGGTCAAAGGGACCATCATTACTCAAACTCAAAAAAGATATGTTGGCTATTTTATGCAATGCATTTTTGAGGTATATTGCATCAGGGAAAATCGCCATCAGGCCAACACTCACCCAAAAATTTGCTGCTCTATGCAAGGCGACTAATGTGCAAATGCCTGAATTCCTGTTTGGAACGGACCTTGTCAAGAAAATTCGGGAAATTAATGAGGCCAAAGCAATTGGCTTAATGTAGCCAAGTATTTCGAGGCCACCTATTCAAAAACCTGGGTTAATACTGAAGGTCCGATCCAGGTGCTGGGCCCAGCAGGGGGAGGCCAGTGGGGCAACGAGGGTACCCAACAAGACAGACCGGCTACAACCCCAATATGGGCAGACAACAGACTTACAGGGCAACTGTAGAGGGACAGGGAATTTTGTTAACGATAAAGTTTCTGGTGGGCAATCTCCTATTGGAGGTGGATTACAATTGTTTTCTAATGCATGGTGCTGTATAACATCTGATATGTTTATACTAAATACTGTCTCAGGTCTACCATTGAGTTTATCTCAGGTATAGATCAACCTCAACAGCACAAGCCGAATAAACTGGTGGTGTTTTCTGCTCCAGAGACTGAACAGGTAAACGATGATGCTTGAGAAAGCCATTACTCATGATGATTCATAATGCAAGACGATAAACAAAAGAAAACTGGAGGAATCACATTTTGTAGTTGGAATATAAGGGGCGCTAATGAACCAATTAAAAGGGGTAAGATCTTTGCCCAATTAAAAGCCTTAAACAGTGACATTATTTTCTTACAAGAGACGCATCTGAAATATCAAACACAGATAAGACTGAAGGCAAATTGGATTGGGCAAACATACTACTCTTCATTTACTTCTAAATCTAGAGGCACGGCTATTATCATTCGTAAAGGTATACCATTTAAATTAAAGAATACTATAGCAGATAAAGAGGGGAGGTACGTCATAGTCACGGGAGAAATTTATTCTACTCACTTACTTTGTAAATATTTATGCTCCTAATTTTGACAACCCCCAATTCTTTAGTAAAATTTTGGATTAATTTCAGAACTTAATCATCAAAATGTGATAATAGGGGGAGATTTGAATTGTGTTTTAGATCCATATTTGGATAAATCAGCAAAACAAAAAAGGACTAACATAACATCTAAAACGAGTGAACTCCTAAAATACATACATGAAAAATACTAATATAACCGATGTATGGAGGATCGCTAACCCAGTAGGTAGGGAATATTAATTTTATTCAACAGTACATAAAACATATTCACGTATTGATTATTTCTTAGTGGACACAAAACTAATTCCATATACATATAATTCTAAATATCATAATAGTATTATTTCTGATCATTCCCCGTTAACCTTTTCTTTAAAATTAGAAGGAATGCCTGATAAAAATTCGTTTTGGAGGTTTAACCCTCAAATTTTAAATAACTCACAAGGTTGCACATATTTAAAAGAGCAGATGAGATTCTTCTTTGAGACAAATGATACACCAGATATTTCACCCTCCTTATTATGGGAAACTTTTAAGGCATTTATTAGAGGAACTATAATCTCATATCAAGCTTTCCAAAATAAAAAGAATAATACTGAACAATTGCAGTTAGAACAAGAAATTAGACAATTAGATTTAGAAAATGCCAAAGAACAACTATAGATAAACTTAATAAGATAATAATACTAAAATATAAATTAATAAAATTTTATCGGCCAGAATAATAAGATTATTTCAAATTACAAAACAAGAAAATTTTGAATTTGGTGATAAACTCATAAACTCCTAGCACGCCAACTGAAAAAAAGGGACACAGAAAATACAATTACTAAAATTAAATCAGACAAAGGGGAATTACTAACACTACCTAAAGATATTAATAAAAGATTTGCTCAATTTTATCAAAACTTATATACATCGAAAACCTCTGCAAATAATACTCAAATTACAAATTTCTTAGATAAGTGTAATCTTCCAAAATTAAATTAGAGGCATTAGGAGCTCAGATTACACTGCAGGAAATAGAAGAAACAATTAGTTCGTTGAAGAATGGCAAAACGCCAGGACCAGATGGCTTTAGTAATGAATTCTATAAAAGATTCTACGAGATAATTTCTCCACGGTTGCAAGATTTATATATATACACTTTTAAAGAAAATAAACTACCAGAAACACTAACTGAGTCAACTATTACACTTATACCAAAAAAGGGTAAAGATCTAGAAGACCCAGGCTCATATAGAGCTATTGCACTCCTAAATACAGACCAAAAAATATTAACAAAGACCCTAGCGAGAAGATTGAGTAATTATATTAGTAAACTAATAAATCCGGACCAAACAGGGTTCATACCAAAGAGATACTCATTTAACAATTTGAGACGGCTGTCTAATATAATGTACTCACATAATACTGAAGAAGAACTAGCAATTATCTCATTGGATGCAGAAAAAGCTTTTGATCAAGTAGCATGGCAATATTTATTCAAAGTATTGGAGAAATTTAACATGGGAGATAATTTTATTTCATGGGTAAAATTATTATATGATCAGCTGATGGCTAGAATACTGACTAATAATATATTATCCCCGAAATTCCAATTAGCAAGGGGCAATAGGCAGGGGTTCGCGTTATCACCCCTGCTATTTGCACTAGTGATAGAGCCTTTAGCTGAAAGTATAAGAAGCCATCCGAATATTCATGGGTATATAACTAAACACTCAAATAGTAAAATTTCATTACATGCAGACGACATATTATTATATATTACAAATTCGCAAATTAGCATACCAAATATACTAAATTTAATAGAGGAATTTGGTTCTTTTTCAGGATATAGCATAAATTGGAACAAAAGCGAAATTATGAAACCTCATGAGTCGACACATCTGTTGAAATTCCCTTTTAGAATTACAACAGAAAAATTTAAGTATTTGGGCATCCAAATTACTAGGAACTATAAATCATTACTCAACGCAAACTATATGCCCTTATTAACTAAATCAAATGGGTTGATTAAATTTTGGAAGACACTGCCGATGTCTTTAATAGGCAGAATAAACGCGATAAAAATGATCTTCTTACCACAAATATTGTACCTATTTCAATCAATACCAATATACTTACCTAAAAAAAATTCTTCAAAAAATTAGATGCTGATATTATAAACTTCATATGGGATTATAAAATCACACAGAATTAAAAAAAAAAAACTTGTGTAAAACTAAAGAATCAGGGGGGACTGACACTCCCTAACTTTTTGTATTATTATTGGGCAGTGAATATTAAAAATATGATCTACTGGTTGGACAGTTCTACCCAACAGGTAGATTGGATAAGAATGGAGAAAGAGGATTGTTCCCCTTATAATATAGGAGCGATCCTTCTTTCCCGATAAAAACTGAACAATGTTCATATACAAGAAGAATCCAATTATTCATAGTATAATACGAATTTGGAAACAAATAAAATTAACTTTAAAATTAAGAAAATTATCGCTTCTTTCTCCAATAGCTAATAATTCCTCATCCATTATTGATAAAACGTTTATCCATTGGGAAAGAATAGGAATTAAAACGATGGGAGATATGTATAAAATGGGAAATTTTTTATCATTCCAACAACTACAACTAAAATATAATTTGAAAAGTAATCAATATTTCAAATACCTTCAAATTCAAGATTATTTGAAAAAATATATACAAGGATATCAAACTTTAACCCCAGATCTATTGGAGGAAGCGGTGAATAGAAAGGCAGAATCAAGCAATTTAATATCTTACTTATATAATATAATTCTAAATATAGAAACACCAATGACAGAGGCAATTAGAAGAGACTGGGAACAAGAGTTATTGATAAAAATTCCGAACGATAGATGGGATAAAAATGTATTATATGTAAACAAATGTTCAATGAATGTAAGACATAACCTTATTCAATTTAAAATTTTACATAGATTATATTATTCGAAAACAAGACAAATGTCTAACTCAAAATGCCACTATAGCACATTCCTTTGTCTCTTGTACAAAACTGTATACATTTTGGAATGAAATTTTTGGCATTTTTACAAAACTATTTAACACAAAATTGAACCCCAATATCGAATTGATTATCTTTGGATCAATGGAAGAGGGAAGTAAACTAACTATATTCCAAGAAGCTTTTCTTAATTATGGTCTAATAACAGCGAAAAAACGTATACTTAAATTTTGGAAAAACGCACCTACGCCAACATTCAAAATGTGGATCTAAACATGTCTGAATGCTACATCTTGAAGAAATGAGATTCCTCTTACTAGGCAAAGTAGACCAATTCTTAAAGATTTGGTCTCGTTTATCTTTTTACAAGCATATGGTGCAACATAACATAACCTTAGAAATTAAATGGTTTAGAACTGGGTGACGGGTGGGTAAAAATATGAAATAGGTAGATCTCTCCTAATCTCTCTTTTTTTTACTTTTTCCTTTTCTTTCAATCTTTTAACTTGTCATCTCTGTCCTTTATTTCTTTTGTTTTCTGTTTCTACTCGCTTGTCTATCTATTCCGACACTCTTTATTTCTTTTTTCTCTCACTGTTCTTTTATTATTGAACCAAAAGTATGAAGTTGTACAAGAATGAAAATATGTATTTATGTATTAGGTACTTAAGTACCAGACTACTGTACTTACTTCTAACAAAAATTAAAAAAAAAAAAAAAAAAAAAAAAAAGAGAAAGCCATTACTCATCTTCAACAATTTGTGCTAATATTTTCCCCAGACCTCAAAAAGATGGGGGTTGTAGAGTATTTCTGGACCTCACTCACTTCAATTCTTCAGTTCTCTATAGGCATTATCGCAGGTACTTGAAATTTAATTGGATGGGACAGCTGTGGCAATACAAAGCATTGCCTAATGGATTAAGTTCAGCACCCAGGCTATTTACTACATTGTTAAAACCTGTGCTGGGGCTATTGAGGGCCCATAATCACATTGCAATGGCTTATTTCGATGATATCTTAATTATCAGCAACACTAAAGTGTCAGCTGAAGAATCGGTTGCAACAACCAAAAATGTGTTTGAGTCATTAGGGTTTTTGGTCCATCCAACTAAGTCCAAGTTACAGCCAACCCAAAATATTGAGTATTTGGGGTTTCTTATTTATTCTGTTGATATGACAGTAATATTACCAACAGCCAAGGTTGTGGATATTGTTGATGTCTGTACTTGCCTCACACAAAAACTTTATCCCTCCATCCGAGAAGTTGCTAAGGTCATTGGGAAATTGGTAGCAGCTTTTCCTGCAGTACAGTTCGGACCTTTGCATTATCAAATTTGCAGAGAGCACGAGAACAAGCACTAAAATCAAATGCAGGCCATTTTGATTGGGTTATGCAGTTACCAACCACAGCTCTCGCAGAATTGCAGTGGTGGATTGTTAATGTAAATCAAGCTACCAATAACATTTTGGTACAAGACCCCTCACTGATCTTACAGACTGATGTCAGCGCTCTCGGATGGGGGGCTACGGACACCGAGTCTAGCTGTGGGGGTAGATGGCATGAACATCTGTGGGTTGATTTTCCACACACACGGGATAAATTCTTTGGAATTATTAGGGGCATTTTATGGGTTAAAGTCATATTGCTCCTCAATGAAGGATTTACACGTTCAACTCCAGATTGATAACACCATAGCAGTGGCATATATTAATCATATGGGAGGAGCACGATCAGTATCATGTGATAACTTGGCTAAAGTCATGTGGCATTGGTGTATTTCAAGGAATATCTGGGTTTCAGCCATTTATTTACCAGGTATAGACAATGTGGTGGCAGACCATAGGTCGCGTAAGTTTAATGACAATATAAAATGGATGTTGAATTCTAAAATTTTTCACACAATTGTCACTCGATTTGGGTTGCCAGAGATTGATCTGTTTGCATCCAGATTAAATCACCAGTTGCCTAAATATGTTTCATGGGAGCCAGATCCAGGAGCAGTAGCCATGGATGCATTCTCGTTACATTGGGGGCACTCATATTTTTTTATGCATTTCCTCCAATTTGTCTCATCCCGAAATGCCTCACCAAAATAGAGCGTGACTCCGCCACAGGCGTTTTGGTGGTCCCAGATTGGCCAACACAACCATGGTTCCCATTAGTGCTTCGAATGATGGTTCAGCCATTCATGATGATTCCCAGCTGCAGTAATTTGTTGGTGCATCTGGTTACAGAGGAAAGTCACCCTTTACATGACCGTATTAATTTGTTGGTCTGCAGGTTCTGACCAGAGCATTCCAAGGACTTGGATTGTCGAACAGGGCCATGGAGTTTCTCACTACAGGCTGGAGAAATAGCACTCAAAAACAATATATGGTTCACATAAAGAAATGGGAGCTGTTCTGTGTACAATCATAATGCAAGCACATGTGATGAGTTGGAGTTCCTTGCTAAATTGCATTTTGATGAGCACCTGAGTTATAGTGCCATTAACAGTGCTCGGAGTGCGTTGTCGTCTTATTTAAGGCAGTCTTCAGAACAACACCCTATCGGGTCTCATCCGTTAGTATCCCGAATTATGAGAGGAATTTTTAATAAAAACCCTCCGAAACCTCGATATACAGAAATCTGGGATATCAGTCTTGTTCTCACTGCTTCGGCAATGGGCTCCAATTACTTCATTATCTATGCAGAGATTAACTCTTAAAGTGCTTATGCTAATGGCGCTGGTTTCAGCACAACGTGTACAAACATTACAATTGTTACGAATAGATTGTATGCATTTGTCTGTAAATGACATTACCTTCTATGTTTATGATTTAATCAAACAAAGCAGGCCAGGTATGGCAGGAACCAAGGTGACGTTTAAAGCCTATCCTGTTGTCCAAATGTTATGTGTAGTTAAACACTTAAGCCAATATATTGAGGTAACAAGGAGTCTCAGAGGTTCTGAGACAGGACTGCTCATTAGTCACAAAAAGCCATATAAAAGAGTGTCAGCACAAACTATTTCTAGATGGTTGAAACAGGTTCTCAATTATGCTGGAGTCGACACTCATGTCTTTAAATCTCACTCCACCAGGGCGGCATCAACCTCCGCGGCAAAGGCTCAGGACGAGCCGCTAGACCTAATCCTCGCGGCCGCAGGATGGTCTAGAGAAGCAACATTTTCTCAATTTTATTACAAATGTACAGACAGTGCCATAGTTTGGGCATGCTGTTTTGGGTTCCATTTAATTAATTTGCTTTGTGTTCTATCATTGTTTGTAATTCCTCCAGGGACCGAGGGGTTATTCCTGGTTTTGTTATAATTAACAATAGTTATTGAATAATTCGAAGCAAAATTCAATATATTATTTATTCCCTACTATGTCAACTGAAGCAGATTGTCGTATGGAGTGCATCTACGGCATGAAAATACAGAGCTTTGAAATCTTCACGTAGTCACTCACGTGACTCCGAAGTAAAATAGTAAGATTAAATGAGAACTTACCAGTTTGAAGTTTTATCCTTATTTTATGAGGAGTTACGTTGAGGGATTACGTGCCCTCCGCTCCCACCCTCATAATCTAAGAGATCATCTGGTAGTTCTAGTCTTCTAAAAGCCTTACTATGTTACTTTGGCTATTTGTTTCTGTGTTTTCACGCCGCTGCTTTGAAGTATGATGCGCATGCGCCTGGCGGGGCTTCTTCACGTAATCCCTCAACGCAATGCCTCATAAAATAAGGATCAAACTTCAAACTGGTAAGTTCTCATTTAATCTTACTATTAACTTGTATATTGCTTGTACATAAAGGTCAGTTAACATAATGTTGCTAAGGAGATCCTGCTGGTCAAATATTTCAAGGAGACTACAGCCATTGATGGAGAGACATAACATATCTGCTGTTCAGCACCATTTTTTTTAAATACCATGTAAACATCAAGGTTTTAATCTACATATTGAATGGTTGTACAAAAATGGTAAGGATATTAAAGATGAAGAATTTGCAGAGTGCCTTGGGTATTGCTTTTTTTTATAACAGTATATTATGGAACCTACATGAGAGCAGGCTATTTTAGATTTGTCACGAGCAATGAGGATAGGCAAGTGTAGAACTAGAGGGCCCAAGTTTAAGGTATGAGAGGAATTATTTAAAGAGAATCTGAAGGAGTGGATGGTGGAAATATGAAACAAGCTGCGAGAGGAAGTGGTGAAGATGGGTACAATTACAATGTTTAAAAGGTATTTAGGCAGGTGCATGGATATGACAGAGGATATGGGCCAAAATCAAGCAAATAGGACTAGTAAAGATTGGCATCTTGGTTGATGTGGACAAATTGTGCAGAACAGCATATTTCTGTATGGTATAACAATTAATCTATGTTTCCACATGTGGGAGAGTCACAAACAAGATGTATTACTACAGAATAAGGGCTATTCATTTATAATTGAAATTAAAAACAACAATTGTTTTTTAACAACATCCTCATATTTGGTTTCTTTCAAAGTTTGAACTTTTTCCAACAACATCAGACAATATTTTGACAACAGACCTCAAAAGAACATAGTGAATGTTTGAAGAAAATAAAACAGATTCCATATGTTTGATTGTGGAACACAAAAAGATGTGGAAGGACTCAGCTGCAGCAGTTCAGTTTAGTTTAGTTTAGAGGTACAGCGTGGAAACAGGCCCTTTGGCCCACTGGGTCCACGCTGACCAACGATCCCCGCACACTAACATTATCCTACACACACACACACTAGGAACAATTTACAATTATACCAAGCCAATTAACCTGCAAACCTGTATGTCTTTGGAGTTTGGGAGGAAACTGCAGATCCAGGAGAAAACCCCCACAGGTCACGGAGAGAATGTGCAAACTTCGTACAGACAGCGCCCGTAGTCAGGATTGAACCCGGGTCTTGGGCGCTGTAAGGAGGCAACTCTGCCACTGCAGCACTGTGCCGCCCTGCAACCAAAGCAAAGCATGCAAGTTTTTCCCAGTTACTTGGTACATGTGGTAATAATAATAAACTAACAAACTAAACAAATCCTGAACTGTTGCCTGAGAACCAGAGAGAATCGACAAACTACTGAGCACATTTTTAAATGGTGTAAGGTTTTTTAAAAAATGGGGTGCGGGCAGATGAGTGAGAAATAGAGGAAATGCAGGTAAAAGCAATAGGAAACCAATCAATGGATAATGTAAGGCAGAGATAGATAGATTCTTGACTAGAAACATAGAAATATAGAAACATAGAAAATAGGTGCAGGAGGAGGCCATACTGCCCTTCATTGTGATCATGGCTGATCGTCCGCTATCAATAACCCGTGCCTGCCTTCTCCCCATATCCCTTGACTCCACTAGTCCCTAGAGCTCTATCCAACTCTCTCTTAAAGTACGGGTGTCAGGGGTTATGGGGAGAAGGCAGTAGAATGGGGTTAGGAGAGAGAGACAGAGAAGCCATGATTGATTAGTGGAGTAGACTTGATAGACCGAATGGCCTAATTCTGCTCCCATCACCTATGAACCTATGTAGTAGTATGTTACAGACTTCCTAGCACAGAAGGCCTTATTTTGAGAAAAGGTGTGACAGACACTGATTTTTCCGAAGATCTTTCCTGGACCCAGCACACTGATGCAATTATAAAGAAGGCACATCAGTGACTCTACTTCCTGAGAAGATTACGGAGATTCGGCATGTTGAAGAGGGTTCTCCTAAACTTCTACAGGTCCACAGTAGAGAGCATTCTGATTGGTTGCATCGTGGCCTGGTTGGGCAACTTGAATGTTCAGGAGCAGAAAAGAATACCAAAAGTTGTGACCACTGCCCAGTCCATCACCGGCTTTGTCCACCCAACCGTCGAAGGGATCTATCGTTGTCACTGTATCAGAAAGGCAGCCAAAATCATCAAAGACCCACAACATCTATGTTGACATATACACATATTCTGTGGGTGCTGCAGCAAGCAAGAATTTCATTGTCCCCATCCGGGACATATGACAATAAAACACTCTTGACTCTTATTGACTCTTAAAATAACGTTGTCATCATCAGTATTACATTCGACCCCACCCGCGGTGACCAGCGTTCACGGAAGGCCTCCAAAGTCCCCGTGGGCACTGCGTGTCCTTTGTTGTTTTGCCGGCAGTGAAGATGGTTGTGAAAGATCGCAGCAGGATCTGGATCGATTGGCCAGGTGGGCGGAGGAATGGTTGATGGAATTTAATACATAGAAGTGTGCAGTGTTGCATTTTGGGATGTCGAACAAGGGCAGGACCTACACAATAAATGGTAGGCCTCTGGGTAGTGTTGTAGAGCAGTGGGATCTAGGAGTACAGGTGCATGGTTCCTTGTAGGTTGAGTCGCCAGTGGATAAGGTGGTCAAAAAGTCTTTTGCCACTTTGGCCTCCATCAGTCAGAGTATTGAGTATAGAAGTTGGGAGGTCATGTTGTAGTTGTATAAGAGGTTGGTGATTTTGGTGGCAGTTAGAATATTGTGTTCAGTTCTGGGCAGGGTTCAGAAAAGATTTATGAGGATGTTTCGTTCAGACTTGCATTTGTTGGTGTATTTTTGAATGACAATATAGCCTTTGATTGATTGATTGATTGATGTTGCCAGGACTAGAAGGTATGAGCTATAGGGATAGGTTGAGTAGGCTGGGTCTCTATTCAAAGGAGCGCAGGAGGATGAGGGGTGATCTTATAGAGGTGTACAAAATCATGAGAGGAATAGATCGGGTAGATGCACAGAGTCTCTTGTCCAGTGTAGGGGAATCGAGGACTAGAGGACATACAGTGGGTTGAAGGTGAAGGGGAAAAGATTTAATAGGAATATGAGGGGTAACTTTTTCACATAAAGGGTGGTGGGTGTATGGAACAAGCTGCCAAAAGAGGTGGTTGAGGCTGGGACTATCCCAATGTTTAAGAACAGTTAGACAGATACATGGATAGGACAGATTTGGAGGGACATGGACCAAGTGCAGGCAAGTTGGACTAGTGTAGCTGGGACATGTTGGCTGTTGTAGGCAAGTTGGGCTGAAGGACCTGTTCCCACACTGTATCACTCTATGACTCTAACTCTTCTTCCCACTTTTGCATAGACTGTATGTCATCAGTCTTCTCCAATACCACAGAGGGCCCAAACTAAATTGGAAGAATAATAGCTTACAAACAGGTGGCACAGCAGTAGAATTGCTGCCTTACAGAGCCAGAGATCCTGGATCCATCTTGACTACAGGGAGTCTGTACGTTCTCCCCGTGACCTGCTTGGCTTTTCTCCGGATGCTTCGGTTTCCTCCCACACCACAAAGACATACAGGTTAATTGGCTTGGTATAATTGTAAATTGTCCCTTGTATGTGTAGATAGCGTTAATGTGCGGGGATCGCTGGTCGGCATGTACTTGGTGGGCTGAAGGGCCTGTTTCCACGCTGTATCTCTAAACTAAGCTAAACTGCTGCAGCTGAGTCCTTCCACATCTTTTGGTGTTCCACATTCCAACACATGGAATCTGTTTTGTTTTCGTTAAATGTTCACTATCTTCTTTTGAGGTCTGTTGTCAAAATATTGTCAGATGGTGTTGAAAAAGTTCAAACTTTGGAAGAAAACAAAAATGAGGATGTTGTTAAAAAATAATTGTTGTTTATAATCTCAATTATAAAATGAATAGCCCTTATTTTGTAGTAATACTTCTTGTTTGTGACTCGTCCACATGTGGAAACATAGATTCATTGTTATATCAAACAGAAATATGCCGTTCAACACAATTTGTCCCCATCAACCAAGATTCCCCTATTTCTCTGCTTTTGGCCCGTATCCACTGTCCTAGCCTTGCACCTGCCTAAATACCTTTTAAACAATGTAATTGTACCCAACACTACCACTTCCTCTGGCACTAGAAAACCCGCTGACTCCCACGGCTATCTGGACTACTCTTCCTCCCACCCTGCTTCCTGTAACAACTCCATTCCCTATTCCCATTTCTTCCGTCAACGCCGCATCTGCTCCCAGGATGAGGTGTTCCACACTAGGGCATCACAAATGTCCTCATTCTTCAGGGAACGGGGAATCCCCTCCCCCACTATAGATGAGGCTCGCACCAGGGTCTCCTCCATACCCCGCAACACTGCCGTCTCTCCCCATTCCCCCACTCGCAACAAGGGCAGAGTCCCCCTGGTCCTCACCTTTCACCCCACCAGCCGGCACATACGACGCAAAGTCCTCCGCCAGTTTCGTCACCTCCAACGTGACCCCACCACTTGCCACATCTTCCCATCTCCCCCCCTGTCTGCCTTCCACAAAGACCGCTCCATCTGTAACTCCCTTGTCAATTCTTCCCTTCCCTCCCACTCCACCCCTTCCCCGGGCACTTTCCCTTGCAACCGCAAGAGATACTACACTTGTCGCTTTACCTCCACTCTCCACTCCATTCAAGGACTCAAGCTGTCCTTCCAGGTCCGACAGAGGTTCACCTGCACCTCCTCCAACCTCATCTATTGCATCTGCTTCTCTAGATGTCAGCTGATCTATATCGGTGAGACCAAGCGGAGGCTTGCCGATCGTTTCGCTGAACACCTCCGCTCGGTCCGCAATAACCAACCCGACCTCCCGGTGGCTCAGCACTTCAACTCCCCCTCCCATTCCGTATCCGACCTCTCTGTCCTGGGCCTCCTCCACGGCCAGAGTGAGCAACACCGCAAATTGGAGGAACAGCACCTCATATTCCGCTTGGGGAGTCTGCATCCTCTTGGCATGAACATCGAATTCTCTCAATTCTGTTTCCCCTTCCTACCTCTCCCTCAGCCCTCGGGCTCCTCCTCCTCCTTTTCCCTTTCTTCACCCCCCCCCCCCCCCCCCCCCCCCCCCCCCCCCCCCCCCCCCCCCCCCCCCCCCCCCCCCCCCCCCCCCCCCCCCCCCCCCCCCCCCCCCCCCCCCCCCCCCCACCCCCCCCCCCCCCCCCCCCCCCCCCCCCCACCCCCCACCCCCCATCAGTCTGAAGAAGGGTTTCGGCCCGAAATGTTGCCTATCTCCTTCGCTCCATAGATGCTGCTGCACCGGCTAAGTTTCTCCAGCATTTTGTGTACCCTCGATTTTCCAGCATCTGCAGTTCCTTCTTTAACACTTCCTCTGGCAGCTTGTTTCATATTTCCTCTCCTTCAGACTCTCTTTAAATAATTCCTCTCATACCTTAAACTGTGCCCTCCAGTTCTACACTCCCCTATCCTCATTACTCATGACAAATCTAAAATAGCCTGCTCTCTTGTAGGTTCAATAATATACTGTTATAAAAAAAGCTATTCCCAAGGCACCCTGCAAATTCTTCACATTGATATCCTTGCAATTGTTGTACTACCATTCAATATGTAGATTAAAACCTTAATGCTTACTGTGCATGTTACATGGTATTTCAAAAAAATGGTGCTGAAAAGCAGATACATTATGTCTCTCCATCCTCCTTAATATTGATAGCTGTAGTCTCCTTGAAGCATTTGATGTTGTTGGACCAGCAGACTCTCCTAAACAACATTATGTTAACTGACCCTTATGTGCAAGCAATATACAAATTAATTCATGTTATGCCTCATTCTGGCCAATTAACATTTTCTTATTGCTTACCAGCCTAGCTTGCATCCCTTTATAATGAATGTTCAATGATGCTTATAACAGGAGAGATATATCCATTCACTTATCTCTACAAACCAGAAAGAAAAAAAAACTGATAATTGAACCAGTTGACTGTCGTAAGATGTAAAATGACACGAGGAGTAATAACACCTTGAATCGTGATATACAGTAGATCAGCCTTGCTACCACATGAAATTTGTTCATGTAAGTAATGTTCCAGTGAGACAGCACAAATTAATCCATTGTTGAAAAATCGAGGGCTCTGTGGTGAAATAAAAATCAATGCATCTTTGTTAGTTGGAGTTTAAACTTATTTGGACTTCATCACTCCATTATTCATCTTGCAGATTCAACATCCCGACACCTTTCCAAGTGTATCGTGCTTTGTTGAAAATACTATTTTAAATCGTCAGCCTGTGTTTGAAAAAACAATCAAAGGTCTGACAAGAGTGAAGCATAGGTGGAAGACAGGTGATCTTATAAAGGTGTGTAAGATCATGAGAGGAATAGATTGGGTAAACACCCAGTCTCTTGCCCAGAGTTGGTGAATTGAACACCAGAAGACGTAGGTTTAAGGTGAGGGGAAAAAGATTTAATAGGAATCTGAGGGGTAACTTTTTCACATAAAGGGTGGTGGGTGTATGGAACAAGCTGCCGGAGGAGTTAGTTGAGGCTGGGACTATCCCAACATTTAAGAAACAGTGAGACCGGTACATGGATAGGACAGGTTTGGAGGGATATGGACCAAATGCGGGCAGTTGGGACTAGTGTAACTGGGACATATTGGCCAGTGTGGGCCAGCTGGGCCTAAGTGCCTGTTTCCGTGCTGCATCACTGTGACTCTAAGACAAACGATTCATCTACACTGACTTGCTGTGTAAAGTTCTCTACAAACTGTGAAAAGCCAGCAGAGAAAGAACTTCCCCTGTATGTGTGCCATGTTTTTGTTTGTTTGTTTATTTATTTGTATGTGAATTTTTCACTTCCATTTGGACCTACCCATCACAGGTCATGTTGGCGCAGCGGTAGAGTTGCTGCCTTACAGTGAATGCAGTGTCGGAGACCCGGGTTCGATCCCGACCATGGGTGCTGTCTGTAAGGAGTTTGGTCGTTCTCCCCATGACCCGCGTGGCTTTTCTCAGGGATCTTTGGTTTCCTCACACACTCCAAAGACGTACAGGTTTGTACGTTAATTGGCTTGGTAAATGTAAAAATTGTCCCTAGTGGGTGTAGGATGGTGTTAATGTGCGGGGATCGTTAGTCGGCGCGTACCTGGTGGGCCAAAGGGCCTGTTTCCATGCTGTATCTCTAAACTAAACTAAACTAAACTAAACATAGAATTACAAATCTAACTAGAACAACTGCATTATGTATCGTACTTGCTGTAATAGGTGGCTACTCAATAAGCATATCCATATATATTTTTGTGCATCTTTTATTTCTGTTTTGGAAAATTATTTTCCTGTTCCTTATTTCTGTTCGTCTTTGTAATTTCTATCCAGAGGTATGAGGTACCAAGTAATTCCACTTGATTAAGTGAAGTGGAGGAATCCCTGAAATTATGTCGTTGATGCCACAAAGCCTGCTGAATCAGAAAGAGCGTCTGGCGGGAGTTGATCACTGTACTCAAATCTCATTCAGATTCAGAATAGATTGTAACATCTTGTGAAATGTTCAGAAAATCATGGGAAATTTGGTAAGCATAGTTAAAATACAACTTTCAAAGGTTCAAAGGTTCAAAGGTTCTTTATTTGTCATACACCAATTGGTGTTGTGAAATGCGGATTGCCATTGTAGCTCATTAATA
This sequence comes from Okamejei kenojei, assembly GCA_035221665.1. Classification (NCBI taxonomy): domain Eukaryota; kingdom Metazoa; phylum Chordata; class Chondrichthyes; order Rajiformes; family Rajidae; genus Okamejei; species Okamejei kenojei. The sequence continues at coordinate 4,437,967 of CM069150.1, read as the reverse complement.
AGAATACAACATAACAATAATAAAGAAATGTAAACATAAAAACATCCCCCCACAATGGTTCCCATTATGAGGGAATGTGCAAAGTCCAGGCCCCATCCCCATGTCCATGTCCACCCATAGTCGGGCCTATTGAGGCCTCCGCAGTCGCCTTTACGGAGGCCCGATTTTCCAGGCCGTTCTCGCCGGATGCTTTTGTTCATTTATGGAATTTGGAATCACTAGCATGGCTGGCAGTTATTCTCCTTGAGTAAGCATCCTGGACTGCGCTTCGGTAGGTAGTTCAAGGCTTGAGAGACAGCAAGGGTGAAGGGATGGGTGGGTTTACAGCTGCAACCTACGATGGGATGTGGATAGGCTCACACAAAATGCTGGAGTAATTCAGCGGGTCAGGCAGCATCTCTGAATAGAAGGATTGGGTGGCGTTTCGTCAGACTGAGAGTCAGGAGAGAGGGAGACACAGAGATAAGGTTGGGTAAGGTGTGAAAATGAGACATCAAAAGAGATGTGGTTCAAGGAAAACGTAGAACAATTAATTGTTAGGAGAAGATGACAACAAAGCAAACAGAGATAAACTGTAATCAGGGTATGTAGTCAATGTGGTCAGACTGGTCGGTGAACTCAGATGGCTCTCAGTCTGAAGAAGGATCTCATTAAAGACATGCTATCAATCTGGCCAAAGGGAAGCAGGGGGTGAAAGTAGATGCACAGGAAATCAGGAAGGGCCTGTCTCCATTCTGTATCACTTGATGACTCTAAATCAGCTGTAGCAGCCCAGAAAGTAGCTGAGGTTTGGGAAGTGGGACCCTCTGGAAGGATCAGCACACCAAAAGACAAAGCAGCGCAGACATACTGGAAGCTAGAACATAGGGTTCCAGGAGGCCATAGACCTCGGGCGAGAACAGCGACTGCATGTTTTAATGTTGGCTCTTTTACAGTTGAGATGGCTTGAGCAAAACTTGGAGTTTATGTCAGATCAGGTCTGTTGTCAACTCTCACTGGTGGTGAGTTTTGTGTTACACCTCGGTTTATTTCATTTTTGAGTATTTACTTTCACTTTTCATTCTGCCATGTGACGAATCCCTATGGGAAAGATTAGAGTCTTGAGGAGAGATAAAAATAATTGAATGTGATCAGATTATATATTTGTGTATTAGAGTAATACAGTAATGAGTTGGCCTGGGAGCTGGACTGCACACAAAGCCCAGCCGGCGGGCCAGCTGAGGAGTCCGGCACCCCATCCAACTCATGAACTGATGATCGGCCATGAGAAGGAGGGGTTGTGTTGTCGGCGGTAAGTGAAGGTGCGAAGGTCGGACAGCTGGCCGGGCTGCCGACCGACGGGGCCACGGGCAGGGGCGCTGCTGCTGCACTCCATGGGCTACAGTACATCGGGACGGGTGAGACAGGGCCGGATGCGGTGCTCCGACCCGACAGTCCCCTCCACCTCAATAGTAGCAGTCAAATATGGGACAAGGGCGGTCCCGTATGGGACAAACCAATTTAGCCCAATATGTAGCATATCTTGGCTAATACAGGCAGTTGGCAACCCTAGTGCCGGTGTCAGTAGCAGCTTCCATCTTGTCAACACTCTGGATGATGAAACAACTCTAGCTTTACTTAATTGATCTATTGTTGCTCTAGGATTGGACACAATAAGTGGAAATGTTTTATTTACATTATTTTATTTAAGGGCGGCACGGTAGTTCAGAGGTAACAGTTGCTGCCTCACAGCGCCAGAGACCCGGGTTCAATCCTGACTAAGGTGCTGTCTGTACGGAATATGTACATTCTCCCATTAAGGCAAATAGTTCTCCAACACTTCTCAGTAGGTTAATATCCATAACACCTGATGCTGCCCAAGATTAGGGCAGCACGGTGGCGCAGTGGTAGAGTTGTTACCTTATTGCGCCAGAGACCCAGGTTCCATCCTGACTACGGGTGCCGTATGTGCGGAGTTTGTACGTTCTCCCTGTGACCACGTGGGTTTCCTCCAAGATCTTCGGTTTCCTCCCACAGACCAAAAGGCGTACAGGTTTGTAGATTAATTGGCTTGGTATAAACGTAAATTGTCCCTAGTGTGCGAAGGGTAGTGTTAATATGCCGGGATCACTGGTCGGTGTGGACTCGGTGGGTCGAAGGGCCTGTATCTCGAAACTAAACTGAAAAATATTTCAAAATCTCTCACAGACGAATTGAATGCCAAGTTCTATTTCCATTGGCTGTCGTAGACATTGTCAAAAGCTTTTGGCAGTTTCTCCACACTCTCTATTGATTTTGTTCATGAGAGCATATTAATTAGGATCGAGGGAACTACTCCAGTTCTTGTTCATCCTTTCAGATTAATGTGAAGCCCATCCTGGTACAATCTGGTTTTCAGTGAATCCATTGCTTGGGTGTTTTGCAATGATATGTGAAAGCCCAATGCATCTAATAATACAAAGGAAGTTTTAGCTTTGAATTGGGTTTTTTCTGACCTAACCTGCTACTCCCAGACATGAGGTATGCCCTTTGTACAGTGAACTGGTTTGCAGAGTTCCCAGCAGAGGGAGGGCAGGAGGTAGGATAGCAGTCTCACCTGACAGCAGTTTAGTTCCGTTTAGTTTAGAGATACAGCGCGGAAACAGGCCCTTCAGACCTGGAGACCGCACCGACCAGTGATCCCCGCACATTAACACTACCCTACATATACTAAGGCCAATTTTACATTTACATCAAGCCAATTAACCCTCAAGCCTGTACGTCTTTGGAGTGTGGGTGGAATCCAAAGATCTCTGAGAAAACCCGCGCACATCATGGGGAGAGCGTACAAACTGTGTACAGACAGCACCCGGGTCTCTGGCGCTGTCTCTCTGCCGCTGCACCACCATGCCACAGTACAGCGGTGTGTACACCAGGTGCAATTGTCCTCCTGCATGATCCTTGGCAAAGAACAAAGTGAGAGACATCTGTGCTAGAGTAAGGAAATAACTAATACCATCTGCTGCAACCATCAGTCTTCTTCTGAGCTGAATGATCAGTGCCAGGGAAGGTGAACCTGGCAATGAACATGGATGTTTCAATTTTTGTTTTCATTAGCTCATGGGATATAGACATCACCATGTTAAGCAGTTACTTAATAGGAATCTGAGAGACAAACTGCCAGAGGAGGTAGTTGAGGTTGGGACTATCCCAACGTTTTAAGAGACAGTTAGACAGGTACATGGATAGGACAGGGTTGGAGGGATATGGACCAAACAACAGCAGGTGGGACTAGTGTAGCTGGGCCGTTGTGGGCAAGTTGGGCTGAAGGGCTTGGTCCACTCTGTATCACTCTATGACTCTGACTGCCCACCCTTACCCTAGAACTGAGGATCAAAGTTATTGATTAAAGACATTGCTGGAACTGGAGTCACAAATAGACAGATGGGGTTCAGAAGCCATTATTGAATCAGATAGGATTTTATTACAACTCAGCTGTGGTCCTACTGCTTAGTTTAGTTTAGTTTAGAGATACAGCACGGAAACAAGCCCTTTGACCCACCAGGTCTGCGCCGACCACCATTCCCACGTATTAACACTATCCTACACCCACTGGGGACAATTTTCACATTTACCAAGCCAATTAACCTACAAACCTGCACGTCTTTGTAATGTGGGAGGAATCCGAAGATCTCGAAGAAAACCAATGCAGGTTACAGGGAGAACATACAAACTCCGTACAGACAGCACCTGTAGTCTGGATCGAACCCGGGTCTCCGGCACTGCATTCGCCGTAAGGCAGCAACTTTACCGCTGCGCATCGTGACTGCCCACTGCTGTGGGTATCAGTGCTGCTGTGGTCCCAGTGTTGCTGTGAGGATAGTGCAGCGAACAGACCCAGACTAGGGTGCTCCAGAAGCATAATTGACCTTCATCGATGGCAGCCTACACTTAACAACATCATTAGGTTTATTTTATTGTCAAGTGTACCGAGGAACAGTGAAAAGCTTTTGTTGCGTGCTAACCAGTCAGCAGAAAGACAATACATGATTACAATTGTGCTAATTACAGTGTATAGAAACATGATGATGGAATCACGTTTACTGCAAGGTAAAGCCAGCAAAGCCGATCAAAGACAGCCCGAGGGTCAACAAGGAGGTAGATAGTAGTTCAGGACTGCTCTCTGCTTGTGGGAGGATGATTCAGTTGCCTGATAAAAGCTGGGAAGAAACTGTCCCTGAATCTGGAGATGTGTGTTTTCACACTTCTATACCTTTTGCCTGATGGGAAAGGGAAGAAGAGGGAGTGGCCAGGGTGTGACCGGAACTTGATTATGCTGCTCACGAGTCTTTGGTCGTGGTAGAGAGATCCACATACGAGAGAACTGTTGTGTGACCTTGCTTATGGAAGCCCTTACTGATCTGATCACCTGACTGGATTGCATGTGACAAATGGTGCGAAGAAGATGAATGAGAGAAACAAATTGTCATGATCTCTAGTTCCCTCGGCCAAACCAGGTTTCTGATTGCCAACATTCTCTCCTTCATTGTGTTCGCGAACAAAATAAGCAGCTTAGTGGCACAGCTGGGAGAACTGGTAGAGCATGTGATGAGTGTTTACCGGCACTGGGCCTGTACTCGCTGGAGTTTAGAAGGATGAAGGGGGGACCTCATTGAAACATGCCGACTTGTGAAAGGCTTGTGAAAAAAAAATGTTTCCACTGGTGGGAGAGGCTAGGACTAGAGGGCATAGCCTCAGAATTAAAGGATGTTTCTTTAGGAAGATGAGGAGGAATTTCATTCGTCAGAGGGTGGTGAATCGGTGGAATTATTTTCCACAGAAGGCTGTGGAGACCGTCAATGGATATTTTTAAGGCAGAGATAGATAGATTCTTGATTAGTGCGGGTGCCAGGGGTTATGGGGAGAAGGCAGGAGAATGGGCTTAGGTGTGCATGGTGCGTGGTGATGTGGGCAGTGATGCACGGTCACGCTCGGAGCCCCAGGATTTGGGATTCACAAAATCTTCGCGCGCCACCTGCCCTTTAGTTGTCATGTGAGGGGGTTATAAAACTGAGTTAGCAGAGAATTAGGATGAAATGGGTGCCTGAAGGGCCTGTTTCAGTACTGTATCTATCTAGGATTCTGTGTAAGATTAATCTGACACAGCTGAATAGCTCAAGATTAGTGGGAGTAGCAGAACAGTGTAAATACTGAGGTGTAATTTGCTGCAGACTTCCACCAGGTAGGTGAGAATGAGGCATAAAAACAGGAAAATTAATCAGGAGAACAGTGGAATTAGAGAACTAGGGTGGGGGAGGAACGGAGAGAGAGCAAAAGCAAGGGTATTCATACCGTTGGGTTGTGAGCTGCCCAAGAAAAATATGAGGTGCTGTTGCTCCACTTTGCATTTGGCCTCACTCTGATAATGGAGGAGGCCCAGAACAGAAAGGTCAGTGTGGGGATAGGAAGGGGAGTTAAAGTGTTCACAACCGGGAGATCGCGTAGGCCTAGGTAGACTGAGCGAGGTGTTCAGTGAAACGTTTGCCCAGTTGGCGCTTGATCTCGCTGATACATTGAGTCCACACCTGGAACAGCAGATACAGTACATGAGGTTGGAGGAAGTGCATGTGAACCTCTATCTCACCTAAAAAGAATGTCCTTGGACAGAGTCGAGGGAGGAGGTATAGGGACAGGTATTGCATCTCTTGTGGTTGCAGGGGAAAATATTTCAAATACTTAAAATGTTACTTGACTAGGTCTTTGTGACAATATAGCACTGGAACAGACCCTTCAGCCCCCCATGTCCGTGCCAACTATAAAGCCATTTAAACTGATCCCATCTGCAGATGATCCATATCCTCCTCTTCCCTTCCTGTACATACGTCTATCTCCAAATATCATGAATGTTGCTATTCTATCTGTTTCTTCCACCTCCCTTGGCAGCCTGTTCCAGGTACTACTCTCTGTGAATAATAATTGCTTCGTAAACCTTCTTTAGATTTTCCCATTCTTACCAAAATCTTTTGGTATTTGCCATTTTTACCCAAGGAGAAATATTCAAATTGTAAGATTAAACGAGAACTCACCTGTTCGAAGTTTGATCGTTATTTTACGAGGAGTTACGATGAGGGATTACGTGAAGAAGAGCCCGCCTCACGCTGGTAACGGCATACTTCAAAGCAACGGCATGAAAAACACAGAACACCAAAGCCGGAGTAACATAGTAAGGCTCATAAAAAGACTTAGAACCACCATTTGATCATTTATTTTACGAGGGTGGGAGTGGAGGGCACGTAATCCCTCATCGTAACTCCTCGTAAAATAACGATCAAACTTCGAACAGGTGAGTTCTCGTTTAATCTTACTATTTTACTTCGGAGTCACGTGAGTGACTACGTGAAGAGTTTTAAAGCTTTCTGTGTTTTTTATGTCGTAGAATTAATCCGTACGACAGTCCGGCTAAGTAAACACATACATGAGAAAGCAGACAAAAGTTAGATCTTTTCACAATTAAATTTTTTAATGGTTGAAAACCATATAATACCCTCCTTATATTTGAGGGAAAAATGATTACAAGTGACAAAAGATATCAGTGACTACACAACTGATTATAGCAATTAATAGCAAACAAAGCAGGTGATTATAGTGCTCCCAACACCGCGTGTCCAAAGCTTGTCATAGTGTGAACAGGTTTGTTGTAGAACTTTGAAAAAGTTTCTTCTTTACTCCACCCTGCGATTTTTAAAATATGCTCGAGAGGTACGTCCCGCCCCTTCGCCGCGGACGTAGCTGCCGCCCTGGTGGAGTGAGATTTGAAGACATCAGTGTCTACTCCCGCTAAAACCAACACCTGTTTCAACCATTTTGAGATAGTTTGAACTGAAGCTTTTGTGTGTGGCTTTTTGTGCGTAAGCAGCAATGTCTTTTCGTTTCCTCGAAAAGTGTCCGTAACTTTAATATATTGGTTCAAATGTCTAACCACACACAAAGCAGGCTCAATATGAAAAGCTTGAAAGGTTACCTTTGTTCCAGATCTCCCTGGTCTACTTTGTTTGATCAGATCGTAAACATAGAATACAACGTTATCTGTAGTCACATGCATACAGTCTAAACGCAACATTTGTAAAGTTTGCACTCTTTGGGCTGAGACCAGTGACATTAACATGACCAATTTCAATGTTAACCTATCCAATGTCAACCCTTCAATTGGCGTCCATTCTCTAAGTAGAGCAAGTACTATGCTCACATCCCAAATCTCTGTATATCTAGGTTTTGGCGGATTCATGTGAAAAATTCCTTTCATGAATCGTGATATTAATGGATGTGACCCAATTGACTTCTCACCAATCATGAGTCCTAAATAGGACGACAAGGCACTGCGTGCAGTGTTAATGGCACTGTAACTTAAATGTTGCCCAAAGTGCAAATTGGCAAGGAATTCCAAAACATGAGTAACATTCACAGAATCATCAGAAATATTTGACTGTGTGCAAAATTCTTCCCATTTCTTAATATGTGTCATGTATTGTTTCTGTGTGCTATGTCGCCATGATGCGCCAATAACTGTCAAAGTTTGGTCCGACAATCCCAGTTCCTGTAGTGGTCTGGTCAAAACCTGCAGATTAACAAATTCATATATGCATATAATGGGTAACCTTCATTTGTTACTGGATTAGTCAAGATATCACTACAGTTAGGAATCTGCATATATGGTTTTTTAATCATATTTAGCATAACTGGGAACCAAGGTTGAGTTGGCCAATTTGGCACTACCAACAATCCGGAAGCTGAATCTTGCTCTATTTTCTTCAAGCATCTCTGGATCAGAGCAAATGGTGGAAAAAGCATAAAAGAACATTTTTCCCCAGTGTAATAAAAATGCATCTACTGCAACTGCGTCCGGATCGTGTTCCCAAGACACATAATGAGGCAAGTGATGATTAAGCCTGGATGCAAACAAATCAATTTCTGGCAACCCAAATCGTCTAACAATATTCTTAAATATTGCTGGCTTAAACATCCATTCCGTATTATCTTTAAAAATCCTGGACCTTTCATCTGCTACCACATTGTCTTTACCTGGAGTATAGCTTACTGCAATCCATATCTGCCGACCAATACACCATTGCCATATCTCATTGACCAGACAATCACATGATACTGATCCAACTCTCCCCATGTGATTAATGTAAACCACAGCTGTTTTATTGTGTAATTGTATTAACACATGCAGACCTTGTTTAGCACAACAATATGCTTTAAGCCCATAAAAGGCCCCCAATAACTCCAAATAGTTAATACCATACTCTTGGAGAAACACTTGTTCTTCAGTTTTCCATCTACCTCCACAACTGGAGGATAAATCTGTGGCCCCCCATCCGAGAGCACTAGCATCTGTATGTAAAACCATTTCAGGCTGTTTAATCATAATATTTATTAGCAGCTTGTGGGACATTTTCCTTTTTTAACCCACCATTGTAAATTCCAATACAGCTTCTTTTGTTAATTACATAGGCCTGTCAAATGGCCTGCCTTCTCTTTGAGAGCTTGTATCTTGTACCTTCGAAGATATCAATAAATGTAATGAACCAAATTCTACTGCAGGAAATGCTGCTAGCAGTTCACCAATGGTTGTCACCATTTCTCGGATGGAAGGATAAGATTTTGAATGAGATAATGACAAGTTACCAAAATATCATCGACTTTATCTGTTGGTAAAGGTATTAACATAGTCACTGAGTTAATTACAAACCCCAAAAGTAAATTGTTTGTGCTGGCTGCAGCTGGGGCTTAATTAGATGAATTAAGAACCTTAGCTTTACCACAAAGCTTTAGTAACTGAAACTGAGTCCTCAGCTGACTCCTGATAATCACTAATGACCAGAATGTCATTGAGATAAGCCATAATGATGTGCATTTTGTGCTCTAATTGGGCTAAACTGGTTTCAACAGTTTCGTAAAGAGTAAAAAGCTGAACTCAGTCCATTTGGCAAAGCTTAACTGCCATAATTGTCACAACCAATTAAAATTTAAGTACCACCGAAACCTGATGCATAGGTACAGAATAATAGGCGTCTTTTCATCAATCTTAGCCATATAACAACCTGCTGAATTAAATATTTTGCAGTATTCAATGTCTCCATTTGAACATGTTTGTATTCTACAAACTTATTTAGACCTGTAAGGTCCAGAATACTTCTGCAACCATCATCTGTAATGCCTTCTAACATTAAAGACAAATTTATGCTCGTGTTCAAAATCTTTTCCATTACCTCTTTTCCAGATAATTAGGCAATGTGAACATAAATCTCTGCTTTTTCAATTGCAGAAAACACGAAAACATAAGCAGGTTTATTCTGTACAGGAGGATTAACCTCTTTTTTTTAAAAGTAATAGTAGTTAATGAAACTGCTCGTAATATACTGATCAAAAATAATAGTAAGCCAGTCTTAATAACTTTTTGTAATCTCCCTCTAACTGGAGATTAATCCGCAGTTTCTTTAAGCAGAGAACAAGTCTTTAATTCCTCTGCATATGAGCGTGGTGGTGTCCTTATCCCCTGAATTCGGGTAAGTATTTGGTTGTGCAATACAATAAAACTTCCTTGACATATTTCTGCCTCTATTTCCAATATCAAATCCCCTTCTGGGCGAAAATACCTTTTCGTCCAAAGACGAAGGTTTCATGCAGCTAAAATATTTAGCTTTTCATCCAATTTCAATAAGTTAGGCAGATTACTCCAAACAGATAACCAAGAGCTTAAACACCACTTGCTCGACACAGGTATGCAACCTTGGGTGAAAAATGGGCCAAATAGCCATTTATATTATACAAAATTTCATAGAAAGAATTGCACAATAGCGTCTTTATTTTATGTTTTCCTTTCATCTGCCCAAAAGCCATAATAGCAGCAGAATAATTTGTGAGGATTTTTAAACCTCACTATTTGACGCTCTCATATTTGGAGTCATGGATGCCCATATTAACGGATAAACCGTAGGCTCTTCCAATGAGGCACAATTTCCTGTGCTGTGCAATTTTAATATTTCAATCATCACAGAATCATGAAGTTGGTGAGATACCATATATATATGTTGGCAGCTAGGATTTCTTCCATAGCCTCACCACTTCCTTCATATATAGCAAAACCTTTTGCTATTCCAGGCATCTTTGGCCTCTTTTCATATTTTTTCATTTTATTTTTATTTTTATTTTGTGGTGTGCTTTCAAAATGCAAATCACCATCAACAGGGTCTGCCTTCTGCAGCCCTAAATCAATTGGGATTTCATCCCATGAGACTTCTTCCGGCCCAAATCCTGGGTCCGGAGTTCCAACTTCCCATTAGGCCCATGGCCATATTAAGAATAATTAAACCCCTCAGGGCTATTCTTTGGAACCTTCAGGGTACTTTGACCCTAGTCTCATAATTATTTGGAGAACTTTCTCCATATGCTCCATAATCAGTTCCACATAGTTTACTTATCTGGAGGACTTTTCAATGTCAGAGTCATCAGAACCACGGGCCTCTCAGATTTTTTATTTTATTTTATTTTCCATTTTTCATATTCGGGAGCATTTCTCTCCGTGGTTATCATTTTGTAAACTAATTCGCTAACGGGTATATCTACGGCCACCGGTATCGGAACCGGCTCCGCACTAGCTTTCCCGTATATTTATTTTTCACCCCAGGAAGCATTTAACCCGCGAATATATGTTTACTTCATCTGTGCTTATCCAGCACTAATATGACTCTGACCTGATTTAATATATTTCCTATACTGCTGGACCTACCCAGCGCCCGCTAAGAAATCCCAACTTTACTGTTCTTACCTGCGGGCCCGATCCGACCGCTGCGAGGAGCTGCTCCTTACTGCAGCTCCACCTTCCGCCGTCAGCGTCGACGTCATGCCGTTACCAGCGTGAGGCGGGCTCTTCTTCACGTAGTCACTCACGTGACTCCGAAGTAAAATCAAATTGTCTATCTTCTCAATGCCTCCCTTAATGTTATGTACCTCTATAAAGTCACCCCTCAGCCTCCGACACTCCAGAGAAAGCAATCCTAGTTTGTCCAACCTCTCAATGTAGCAACCTCTCCATATTAGTTATAATGCTGCCTAATCCAGGCAACAGACTGGTGATCCTCTTTTGCACCCTCCCCAAAGTGTCACATCATTCATATGAAGTGGCAACCAAAGATGTCCTGCCATTTGACATCCCAAACCGCAATACCTCACACATGTCCAGTTTAAACTCCAATGGCCAGATGTTCCCTGCCCAGATGTTCAGTTTAGTTTAGAGTTGGGAAGAGGATTCAAAAATCAGAGATGCAAAGGAACTTGGGAGTGTTGGTGCAGCATTCCCAAATAGTTCATTTCCAAGGAATCGATAGTAAGGAAGACAAAGGTAATGTTAGTATTCATTTTGAGAGGACTAGAATTAAAATAATGGATATAATGCTGAGGCTTCATAAGGCAATAGTCAAACCGCATTTAGAGTATTGTGAGTGGTTTTGGGCCCCATATCTGAGGAGGGATGTGCTGGCATTGGAGAGGGTCCAGAGGCAGTTTGATCCCAGGGATGATTTGGTTAACATATGATGAGCGTTTGATGGCTCTGGGCCAATGCTCATTGGTGTATAAAAGGATGAGGGGAGACCTCATTGAAACTGAATAATGAGTCTGGACAGAGTGGATCTGGAGGGCATTTCCACTGGTGGAGAGCCTAGGCCAGAAGGCACAGTCTCAGATTAAAGACATTCGAAAGGAGATGAGGAGGAATTTCTTCAGCCCGAGGGTGGTGAATCTGTGGAATTCATTCACAGACGGCAGTGGAGGCCAAGTATTGGGTATTTTTAAAGATGACTAAGTTCTTGATTAGTACGGGTGTCCGGGGTTATGGGGAGAAGACAGGAATATGGGGTTGAGAGGGAACGATAGATCAGCCTTGATTGAATGGCGAAGTAGACACGATGGGCTGGATGGCCTAATTCTGCTCCTATGATATATCAGCATGAACATATAGTTATAAAATGTAATAAAAATGAACCACAGATGCTGATTTATACCCAAGATAGACACAAAATACTGTAGTGACTCAGCGGGTCTGGGAGCTATATTGTTCCTTTGTTCAAGAATGGAAGTAGAGAGAATGCAGAGAATTATAAGGTGGTGAGCCTCACGTCAGTGGTAGGAAACCTATTTGAGAGGATGTAGAAACATCAACTTCAGATGCTGGTTTACCAAAAAAGGACACAAAGTGCTGGAGTAATTCAGTGGGTCAGGCAGCATCTCTGGAGAACATAGTCCGATAACAATGATGGAGTTGAGGAAGGAAGCATAGGAACGGGTGTTATATCTCCAGTGGTTGCAGGGGAAAGAACGTCTAGTTGCACCTAGAATGACCGCTCGGAGCCCTGGATGGAGGTGAGGGAGGAGGTATCGCTGGTACATCTCCTGCAGCTGGTACATCTCCTCCAACATCTTTCAACGGCTGTCATGTGTCTGATGTGGATTTTAACTTAAAACAGCCGCTCTCAGCCACTTCCTACTTAAACTTGCAATTCGCCTTCCCCATAATTTGGCACTTTCACACTTCCACCATCAGACCACCAGGGGTGCCGGGGAGATGGCAGCCCTGCCTGCAGTCTGTTTGTTTTTCATCTTTTTGTTATTTTTAGCGTTTGTTAAAAGTTTGTTTTAATGTACTTCGGTTTGTTTTATGTGGGGGGAGGGGGGGGAGGGGATCGGGGGGAAACTTTTTTTCAAGTTCCTACCTTCCCAGAGATGTGATCAATTTTTCGGATCACATTCTCCGGGCTCTGCGGCCTACCATCGATGGAGCTGGAAGCCTCCTCGGACTGTCGTGAGCCCCACAACGGGACGCGGACTTAACATCGGACCGGATCCCTTGCCTGGGATCGCTCCCACCATAGCCTGCGGACTTACCATCTAGGGCTCGCAGTCTCGGGAGAGGCTAGTCGGGAGCTCCAATGCCGCAGAAGGTTTGACCAGGCCCAACGCGAGGTTCGATCGCCCAGCGCTAGGGAGCTGACACCCCCCCCCCCCCGATGCAGGAGCTGAACGCCTCGAAGCGGAGGGCCCGAACTTCGCCGGCTACGGGAATCAAGACCGTCCCGTCAACGGAGGAGTTGAGGCCCACGACCGAGGATGGGCAAAAGGAAGGACTTGAACTTTATTTTGCCTTCCATCACAGTGAGGAATGTGTAGGAGTCACTGTGCAGGTTGTTCATGTTACAATGTGTTTTTAGGTTTGTTGCATTTAAGTGTAAGACTGACCTGACCAGTGAAATTCCTCGTATGTTGCAAAATATACTTGGCGAATAAAATCTGATTCTGATTCTGATTCTGTCTCTGATCATTATTCATACTTATATTGAAACTTACAGAATTATAATCACTGTTTCCAATATCCTATCCCACTGAATCGTGATTCCCCTTCTCTGCATTTACCAGATCCACTTCCAGATGATTTCATGCATCTCTATAAGATCACTCCTCAGCTTCCTGCTCTGTCAGGAATACATTCCTCGCCTTGCTCAAGCAGAAAAGGTTCAAGCTACTCACTCGCCAGGCTTTGTCCTTCCTGCACTTCTATTCCCCCACCCCATCACAATTAGGCTGAAGAAAGGTCCCAATCCGAAACATCACCTCTGGATGTTCTCTTGAGATGGTGCCTGTATTGTTCAATGTTCCAAGCTCATAAATTCATGTGATAGGAGCAGAATTAGGCCATTCAGCCCATCAAGTCTATTCCGCCATTCAATTATGGCTGATCTATCTCTCCCTCCAAACCCCATTCTCCTGCCTTCTCCTCATAACCGGTGACAACCGTACTAATCAAGAACCTATCTGCCTTACAAATATTCATTGACGTGACCTCCACAGCCTATTGTGGCCTTCTGTGTTTTTATGAATGAGAAGTAATCACATTGAAATATGTAAAATTACTTTGGGCCTGATATCGCATTGATGTTTCTCTGACTGGTGTGCTGGAGATTACAATACCCTGTCTCTGGGATGAGTGTTAAATAATGGTTAAATTATTTGTTAATTATGGCGCCTGGCACTCTTTGCTTCTCACACACTCGAGATCACTTATTGTAATCCTGCACTCTGTCATCAACTGCATTATCAGTTCCTTCATTTCACGGCATGTGCAATGTTTCCCTCCCCATCTCTAATCTGTTTGCGTTGTTATATGTTCGATTGTGATGAGATGATAACGAGACAAGGACCCGTTGTGCATTTGTGTCGGAAAGAACTGCAGATGCCGGTTTAAATCGAAGATAGACACAAAATATTGAAGTCTGAAGAAGGGTCTCAACCCAAAACATCACCCATTCCTTCTCTCCAGTGATGCTGCCTGTCCCACTGAGTTACTCCAGGCATTCCGTAGTGCATTAATTCAGTTTCCTACATTGTGATGCAACAAATAGAATTCATCAATGCTTTAAGATTTTATGAGTTATTTGTGTTAAATCAGCACAGTTTATGCATTTAACTTGAAAGGAATAGTCAATTCACTGTAATTCATAGATATAGACAGGGTTAGTGGGCAGGTGCTATAGACCAGCACGGGAAGGTAACGCTCCCGCCCTCATGAGTCTTGGACAGATGGAGCTTGTCAATCTGGGAAAGCAGTCCATCGAGGAGAGGGAAAGCTCTGATTTAAAACCACCACTGCCTTGTGGCCATATCCAGTCATGGAAAAGGCTCCAGGAGTAAACCTCAAGAAAATCCGGAGCCGGAGCCCCTAAGGCAGTTCGTCGTTGTCTACAACCTCGCTCTGGCAGCTCCTGCGACGGCGCTGGTGCCAAACAGTAACGGCCCTGCTGTTCCTTTGGATCGAGATCAGCGATGAGGAGAGGGGGAATGTGCTGCGTGGGCAACAGCCTGTCCTCCATATGACATCGCCCAGGCTTGCATATGACCAGGATGCATCACCCATGGTCAGTCATGACTGAGGGCGGCCTACCAATGATGGGGTTACCTCTGTTACTTTCCATCAGAGATAGCAAAACAGAGCATGAACATTTGGCAGTGAAATCTTTCCTTAAATAATTAGTTCTTGAAAGTTGGCTATCGAGACAGTAAGGGTTGGTGAAGTCCTCGAGTTTGTAAAAAAGTCTCCTGTAAATCCAATGCATAAGTAGCCTGGCGATTCAACTTGTCTACTCTGTCCACGGATCCACGGCAAAGGAACAGATGAAGCCGGTCAACTCCAAGATTAATGGCTGGGCAACATTCTTGCTGTCCTCCAAGACCGGCATGGTGGTGCAGCGGTAGAGTTGCTACCTTACAGCGCCTGCAGCGCCAGAGACCCAGGTTCGATACCGACTATGGGTGCTGTCTGTACGGAGTTCGTACGTTCTCCCCGTGACCTCCGTGGATTTTGACAGAGATCTTCGGTTTCCTCCCACACTCGAGAGACGTACGGGTTTGTAGGTCAATTGGCTTGGTATAAATGTAAATTGTCCCTAGTGTGTGTTAATGTGTGTTGGGCGGCACAGGCTCGATGGGCCGAAGGGCCTGTTTCCGCTCTGTATCTCTAAACTAAACTAAACCGTGATATAGAGCAGGAAGTTCTGAGATGACTTTTCTGTAATGCTGACTGGCAAATCCTCAATATGTTTGTCAAGAAGGATGTTGCTGTGACCCACATTCTTCCGTAAGATTATGGATCACAAAGCTCTCCCTGTGAACTTGTTCAAAGACGCCTGAGCACGTATATTCCTGTTCCAAGGTGCAAACTCTGGATCGGAAAATAATCTTGATAGACAAAGGAGATAATGATCATCTTCAGGAAGCAAAGAACACATACCCTAGTTTGCATTGAAGGCACCGAAGTAACGATGGTTGAAAACTTCAATTTCCTAGGAGTCAATTTCACCAACAGCTTCTCCTGGACAACCCATATTGAAGAAACGGCCAAGAAAACACACCAACGCCTCTACTTCCTTAGAAGGCTTTGGAAGTTTGGCATGTCCCTAACAATTCTCACCAACGTCTACAGATGCACCATAGAAAACAGTATATCAGGATGCATCACAGCTTGATTTGGGAACAGCTCCATCCAAGACTGCAAGAAATTGCAGCAAATTGTGGACGCAGCCCAGACCATCACACAAACCAACCTCCCTTCCATTGATTCAATTTATGCCTCACGCTGCCTCGGCAAGGCCAGCAGCATAATCAAGGACGAGTCACTCCCTGGCCAATCCCTCTTCTCCCCTTTCCCATCAAGCAAAAGGTATAGAAGTGTGAAAACACCCAGATTCAGGGACAGTTTCTTCTCAACTGAATCATCCTACCACAACCAGAGAGCATTGCTGAACTATATACCTCTTTGAAGACCCTCAGACTATCCTTGATCGGACTTTGCTGGTTTTAAACATTATTCCCTTATCGTGTATCTATACACTGTAAATGGCTCAATTGTAATCATATATTGTCTTTCTGCTGACTGGGTAGCATGCAGCGAGGGCTTTTCTCTGTACCTCGGTACACGTGACAATAATTAAAACTGAAGCTGAAACTGAAAGTTTCTGAGTCAAAGAACATGGCTTGCCGGCTCTTCACCACTCAGAATTCCTCTCTCACATCCCACCCCTTTCTACTTGAGAAGGAGGAGTTTGGGTTCCGCTGACATCACCATCCTGAATGAGTGCAAAAGATAACAGCTCCTCCGAAAAATACTCATTTAGCCCTGTTAGTTTGTCAAATATGGCTTCCGGTGGTGCTAATGGTGGAGTAGGGTGAGTGCCAGCTAGCTCCACGCGAAAAAAACAAAAGAAAACGGGAATTAAACACTGAACTGACCTGCAGAAATCGCTCCGGCAGCCTGTGTGACGTCATCAGACTCTGGAGATATAATGTCGGTAGCACGCTCCCCCACAAAAGAACCGACTAAAAAAGCTACAAGAGGAAAACAAACGACGGAGGAAGTAGGCCGGACTGAAGCATCGAGCTCAGTTTTAACGTCGTCCCAGGAGGACGTCTCAGTGGCCCAGAAGATAAAGATTAAAAAAAAGTGAAATGAATGAACTCCGCAACAGCATTACAATGGAAATTGCGAGTATAAAAGAAGAATTGATAAGTTTTAAAAAAGAATTGAATATTAAAGAAATACTGAAAAGTCTTAAAAAAGAGTTTAAGAAGATTTCTTAATGTTTGAAAATAAAATGACTAATCTTGCGCGTACGAAACTGACTAACACGAAGGTGGAAATGTCAGAAAATGTTGACTTACAAATCAATGAAGTAAACGAGAAAATTAAGTCGAATGGAACTGTCTTTAATGATAACCTGGAGTCGACCTTCACTACAATGCAGCAACAAATGGAGAAACAGGCTGATGCCATAACTCACTTGGAAGTAACAACAGAGACAGTCCTTGCCGAGAACAAGCGTTTATCAGATTTACTGCGTAAAGTAACTGAAAAATGCATTGAGGGCCGTCAGAGAAGACAGAACCTAAGAATCGTGGGCGTTCAGGAGAGTAAAGAAGGAAATGAAGATCTCCGTAACTTTGCTGCAGGCTTATTTTTAAAAAAGTCTTGAATTTAGACCAAAAGCCCTTATTAGGGTGGGCACACAGAGTTGTTGGACGTCGCTCTGACCCGAACGCCCCCCCCCCCCCCCCCAAGGCAGCTGATAGTGAAGGTCCAATATGTGTTGGAGGATATCATGAAAAAAATTGCTGGCACAAGAAATCTTATGTTTGATGGAGACAAAATAAGCATATTTCGAGATTACCCTGCAGAGGTGGTCAGAAGGAGAGCGTTATTCAACAAGACAAGAGGGATTCTAAAGAAGATAGACAAATTGTAATATGGATTGCTGTACCCTGCAAGATTGAGAGTCACTTATCTGCAGAAGGAACAGTTTTTCACTGATCACAAGAAAGCATTGGCGTATGCCCAGAAGATTGTGGGTTCGAGTGAGGACTGAATAACTTTCATATATTACCGTCATCATGCTGTGAATAAATGGAACTTTAATTCGTCTTATTCAAGGACTAATGAAAGCTGATAACGACAATTATGCAGTTCCTCCTGGTATGGACATATTATTCTAATATTTGGTACTAATTTTTACTAACAGTTATTAATCATTAAATACACTTGTTATTATTGGAATAATTAGTTAAAAACATGAAATGTAAAAAAAAGGTATAATTTAGACTTCTTATTAATTGGAATTTGTTATGTTCATCCTTTACCTACACCAGACTAACACTTGATTAATAAATAACTAAGAGAGTAATAGTCTCTCACTATATGTTTACTAATATGCTGGACCAAAACAGTTTTAATATAATCCCGTAAATTACTCATATTTTTAAAAAACATTTAAGCATGGAGCTAGGAACAATTTTTTTTAAATCTACGGAAGTCCTTAAATGGTCAGCCACGTTAGTGTGGCTAGCACTAACTACACTAAATTTAGATGTAGTTTTTTTTTTCTTCTTACACATCATTAATTTTCTATTTTTTTACTTTTTGTATTTTTTACTCAATTACTATTTTAAACTTGAATTAATTTACAAATTTTATTTATGGAGATGTGTCTGTGGGGAAGATATATTTGAATTAGATTTACAACTCATCTGTCCTGTATTCGGGTGGAATATCGGGCCTAAGGTGCTGACCTATCTGCTCTTTTATAGACCACCCTAAACTCAAGATGCAAGACAGAAATAGAAAAAATGGGGGTCAAGGAATTACCTTTTGTAGTTGGAATGTCAAGGGAATTAATGAACCAATCAAGAGAGGTAAGGTATTAGCATACTTAAAATGACTCAAAACAGATATAACGTTTCTCCAAGAGACCCACCTTAAAAACGATGCACAACACAGATTGAAAGCAAAATGGTTTACTGAAACATATCACTCTTCATTTCTCATAAGGCCAGAGGTGTCGCAATTTTAATTCGTAAAGGTATACCTTTTAAACACATATCAACTATAGCTGATATCAATGGTAGATACATTATTCTAGTGGGTGAACTGTATCAAAAAAAGGTGATTTTAGCATATATATACAATACTAACTTTGGAAATATATCGACAAACATGGGAAAACGAAATAGGTTTATCTATAACGACGGAAACTTGGGAAGAAAGCCTACAATGTATACATCGTTGCTCATTTTACTTCGGAGTCACGTGAGTGACTACGTGAAGAACCCCGCCTGGCGCTGGAACGGCATTACGTCGACGCTGACGGCAGAAGGAAGAGCTGCAGAGGTTAGCTCGTCGACAGCGGTAGGTACGGAACCGGCAGATAAGTGCAGTTGAAAAACTTTTAGGGTCTGGAAAACTCCATGCCTGGTGTATTGAACCAGGATTTGAAATGAATTTAAAAACAAAAATAAATTAAAAGAGTAAAATAGAACAAAAATACTCTCTATAATACAATGGAGTTTAAAAAAGAACGTCCCGGGGGAATACCCAGCGATCGGGACGGGAGATTAATTACGGAGCCGGTTCCGATACTGGTGACCGTTAAAAATACGTTAGGGAGTTTAAGATGCTCCACAAACTTTTGGCAGGGGGGGGGGAAATTTAAATAAGTCAGAAAGGCCATAATTTAAAAAGTTAATAAAGGCCTTCAGACGGAAAATAATGGAAATATTCCCTAACCTACCCTAAGGGGGTTTCACATATAAAAAGGAAAAAATATGATGAAATATGGTGGGAATATCTACCTCAGATATTTCTGAAGGTAGTCTCCTTGAGGGGAAAAAACTCAGGAGAAACAAGGGCAGTGAAAAATAAAATGGAAAAACTGACCCTAAAAATGCACTGATAGTGGTGGCTGGTCATGAAGTACCCACCACAGCACCAAAATATATAATATATATATATATATATATATATATATACATATATACACACAGGTGTATGCACAACACCTGAATAAAAAGTGAGGCCATGGAAAATTACCATGGAAACCAAAAATTAGTTGGTCTCTCACTAAAAGCTGTTATGGTTAAAACAGCAGAACTAATGATGAGTGAGGCCATGAAAAATAAACATGGAAACTAAAACCTCACCAAAGCTGTAGTGATTGAAACAGCAGAATATGATAAAACTTTTATGTTTTATAAAGATATCAACGGTGAATCCGTTTATGATATCCATGTCTCAAATTATATGAGATATAAAGAAATACAATTTCAAAGTATTTCAAACTGGTGCATGGCATTACTATTCAAAAAGAAAAAGAAAATAAAATAAAACGTTGTGCAAATAAGTAATACTTTTAAAATAAAATAAATTGCCATCAGTTTGTGGAGCTCAATGGGAAGAAATATATATAATTTACCAAATCTGCATTCTAGATTCGCAGATCAATACAAATCAGGTTATGTTAAACTCCTGATTATTATGGAATAAACCTGCCTTATGATAAATCAAAGATATTGATTACAAAAGAACAGACTACTGATCTTTAAACTTTGGGGGGAAAAACTATGATCCAATGAAAGATTTGATAATGGATCAAAACAAAGGCAAAGATCTTTAAAATTGGGGGAAAAACTATGATCCAATGAAAGATTTGATAATGGATCAAAACAAAGGCAGAAGTGGTATAATCCAACATAGCCTTATCCAAACCCATATAATTGGGAAAAGAAGGCTTGAAGTACGTTGAAGAGGTGCAAGCATCTTGTTACAAAATAAGTTCATGAAATCTCCAATTGTGGGGGATTACAGGTGTATTATGATCATTAATTTAATATAACTAAGGAAGGATTGGTTCACCTGTATAAGAAAACCTTAAAAATTGATTTTAGGTTTGCACTCAAAAGTAACTCCAATAAAGAAGGGGTATGTACATATATATTATAAAATTACCTCAGTGTAAAGATTTGATGGTTAAACCATACAAAACATCATTTTATATACACTTTCACAGTGTAAGAACATTTATTAAAATGGAAACATCTAGAACATGGAAATACAGTTGCTATTAACAAATTGTTGCTTGAAATTAATTAAAATGGGTCAAGCTGTGCAAGTTAAAACATTGTCCAAAGGATTAAACCAGTTCAAGGCTGTTAAACAGAATACTGGAGGAACAATTATGCTGATAAAAGATCAGCACTTGCACTAATGAGGTCATGGTCATGGGTTATCTTAATTACATTTAAATTGGAAAGTTATAAGAGTCAGCTGCAAATTAGTGCTGCAATTACAAACCTGGTGGAGGCAAGGACCTGACCCATTACATAAAGCGTATGCTTAGGCATTAATAAAATATTCATAAATTACTATTCTGAATTTAGAAGTAATTCAGCACCATAAGAGGGGGAAAATTGTTCCATGATACAAATATGTCTCATTGTAGTTGACATACTTTGTCCCTCCATTAGGTTAGGTAAAGAATAAATAAAGTTCCAAAAGAAGGAATACAGAAGCTTATAAGAATATGTATGCCTTTGTGAGAGGCTTATGCAAATATCAAATGATACGTTATCATTATTAAAGTAATGTAAAAAAGGTTCACAAGCTGCTTCAACTATAAGATTGACAGCTGTTGCAAACTGAAGCAAGTGTTACAGATGATGTACAGCTTCTGTGTATGTTTGGGTAAAGATAAGAATATTATCTATTCTTATAAGAATAATTGATACGTCTCTTGTTGGGACTGCGGACAATAATACCAGGTGAGCTTAAATGGATTGTCCTAAGAAATTTTCCAAACATTTGTATTAATTATTGAAGTATAAGGAGTTATGGATTAAATATTGATTGTTTTATTACGGAAGTGTCCATGTCGTATCAAGATGAACAATACCACGGCTGTGGCATATGTTAAAACACACAAGATAAGTCAAATAACAATCATGGGATTATCTGAGTAAACAGATGTGGCATATTTTAAAGTTTAGTCCAGCTGTTTATCTCTAAGGAAGAGACAATGGTATCGGAGACAACAAATTTGGGAGAAAAACATATTGTCATTAATATGGATTACTTACGATTAATCTGGTTGCATACAGATTAAATCACCGATCTTTCGAATGTTTCTTGTGGGTAAACCAAGAACAGGAAAGGTGGATGCTTTTCTCTCAATTACATGAGGAAAAGATGTTCTTTTGTGTTCCTCATTTTGTTTGATAGGGCAGTGTCTGATGAAAATGTAGCAGGACAATGCCAGGGGCATTATGGTGGCCTAATACGGATCCTTCATGGTTTCATAAATATTGAGTGATGTTGAACCACTTGTGATGATAGTTGCAGTAATTTATTGAAGTCTGAGGAAGGGTCTCGACACGAGGCGTTGCCTGTCTCTTTTCGCTCTTTGGATGCTGCTGCACCCGCTGGGTTCTCCAGTTTTGTGTAACCCTGCAGTAATTTATTGTTGTACAAAGGCATCCATGACATGAAAATATGAATTTGACTATCTGCAGGTTGACCAGACCATTACAACAGCTGATGGTCAAAGAAGTCTATGAATGTCTAGGAAGGACATTATTGCCATAGAAGGAGTGCAGAGAAGGTTCACCAGACTGATTCCTGGGATGTCAGGACTGTCTTATGAAGAAAGACTGGATAGACTCGGTTTATACTCTCTGGAATTTAGGAGATTAAGAGGGGATCTTATAGAAACTTACAAAATTCTTAAGGGGTTGGACAGGCTAGATGCAGGAAGATTGTTCCCGATGTTGGGGAAGTCCAGGACAAGGGGTCACAGCTTAAGGATAAGGGGGAAATCCTTTAAGACCGAGATGAGAAAGACTTTCTTCACACAGAGAGTGGTGAGTCTCTGGAACTCTCTGCCACAGAGGGTAGTTGAGGCCAGTTCATTGGCTATATTTAAGAGTGAGTTGGATGTGGCCCTTGTGGCTAAGGGGATCAGAGGGTATGGAGAGAAGGCAGGTACGGGATACTGAGTTGGATGATCAGCCATGATCATATTGAATGGCGGTGCAGGCTCGAAGGGCTGAATGGCCTACTCCTGCACCTAATTTCTATGTTTCTATGTTTCTAATGTTTAACTAATATAACAACATAACAATAAAATAATTATGTATAAAAGAAGTGTTATACCTGCAATTTGCAGAAATAAGTCTAAAAAACAATATTTTGTTATAAGAAATTGGAAGTCTGTGTATACAGTGAAGTTATTTTATCATATTAGATATATGTGAGTTCCTTGTGGATTGCATTTTTCTGAGTATCTAATTGATAGAGCCAATAATAGGGCTCAGAGTGTTACCGTCCTATTAACGGACAATATACTAACCAAGAAGTTATCAGGTGCATTCATAATATCCCGATATGGAAAGGGATATATATATGTGGATATTAATATAAATATATATAATCTGTCCAAAATTGTAATATATAAGTCGGGAGATAAATAATCCTGAATTGCCTTAGGCAATGGACTCTAACTCTATCAATGATTCAAAAAATTAACATTGAAAATAACAATGCTGATGACTTTAGTATCAATATAAGAGTGCAAACATTGCAAATGTTACGTTATAATTGCATGTGGATACAGATTGTATTATCATATATGTTTATGAATTTACCAAACAAAGCACACCAAGAGGAGCTGAAACCAAGGTAAACCTATAAGCATATCCTGTCGGCCTTAAGTTGTATGTGTGTGTGTGTGTGTGTGAACATTGATGAAATATGTTGAAGTAGGTAAGAGTCTCTGTGGTAATGAGACAGCACTACTTATTACACACAAAAACCACATTAGGTTCAGTAAAAACTGATGGTTCTAGAGGAATGTGTTCTAGATGGTTAGAAATTGGGTACACTCAGTGGAACTAGACACTGAAAGGTGGAAAATCACTCTGTTAATGAGGTAGATACATTCACAGGAATGGCACGGGATGAGCCGCTCGAGCAAAGATGCAAGGCCGCAGGAGGGTGTAAATTAATGTTAAAGTAAAAAGGAACCAGTCATGGTGTCAGGTTTGGACACGGAGTGTTGGGTTCTCTATAATTGTTGCTTTGTCATACCATCAAAATATATATAATCAATTGATATTTTGTGATAAACTTGCCTTTCAATGGAAAGGGCATTACTTTTATTCTTTATAATGTGAAATAATTTATCACATAACTTGAGGCAATGTTTGGGGAAAAATGTGTTATTCGCTCGTCACTGCGTTGAATGAGCCGGACTGTCGTATGGAATAAATTCTACGACATGAAAAACACAGAAAGCTTCAAAATCTTCACGTAGTCACTCACGTGACTCCGAAGTAAAATAGTAAGATTAAACGAGAACTTACCAGTTTGAAGTTTGATCTTTATTTTATGAGGAGTAACGATGAGGGATTACGTGCCCTCCACTCCCCACCCTCATAAAATAAATGATCATTGGTAGTTCTAAATCTATGAGAAGCCTTACTATCTTACCCCGGCTATTATGTTCTGTGTTTTTCATGCCGCTGCTTTGAAGTATGCTGTTTCAGCGCCAGGCGGGGTTCTTCACGTAATCCCTCATCGTTACTCCTCATAAAATAAAGATCAAACTTCAAACTGGTAAGTTCTCATTTAATCTTACTATTAAATGCTAGACATATATTGATACAATTTAAGCTATTACACAGATTACATTATTCAAAAACGAAATTAAATAGAATTTATTCTAACATTTCTTCTATTTGTGATAAATGTCAGAACTTGGAAGCTAACTTAACGCATAGTTTTGTAACGTATAAAACTCAACTATTATTGGACAGAAATATCTCTGAAGTTCTTAAAATTAAACTGGACCCAGATCCAAAATTAATAATATTAGGAGTTCCGGATTCAAATCTAATATTAACAGTAAACCAAAGAAATTTCTTGGATTACTGTTTGATAATAGGGAAAAAATTAATAGTGAAATTTTGGAAGGGAACATTATCCCCCACAATTAAAATGTGGACAGTGGAAATGTTGGAGACGTTGCATTTGGAAAGAATCAGATTTGTCCTAATGGACAAATACGAACTCTTTGAACAGATATGGTCTCCATATACAGAATATTTGAAGGGGTAGCTGTTCTTGACATCACAACTCAATGGGTACCCGGCAGGATTAGATGAAAATATATATATATATTTTTGATTTGTATGCATGTCTCTATTGACGTCGTTATTTGAAATGGTATTATTCACTATTAAGATGTATACTATGATCTTTTTTTTCTTTTTTTTTTCTCTTCTCTTTCTCTCTCTATATAATCAAAATTATTATTTAATCACTATTCTTATTGATTAAAATCTATTCTTGTTTTTCTACTTTCTAAAAAATAGAAGTTTATAAGAATTATTTGTAACATCCGTATACTTATTGAAATAAGTTGGTTGTGTATTTGAAAAGTTGTTGTACCGTTATTATGATGGATTACTTCTAATAAAAATATTATTTTTTAAAAAAAGGTGATTTTTCTCAATGTTCTCAATAATCCTATGTTTTTTAAGAATATACTTAATATTATCCCGGAGCTCACACAATATAATTTGATAATTGGTGGAGATTTAAATTGTACTCTAGATTCTTATCTCATTAGATCACCAAGACAAAGAAAAGCAAAATCCAAGATAAGTGAATTATTAAACGCATACATTAATACCACCAATATCAAAGATGTTTGGAGAATTGAAAACCAATCCGGAAGGAAATACTCATTTTACTCATCAGTACATAAAACTTATTCAAGGATAGACTACTTTTTAGTAGATTCTAAACTTATCCCATTTACTTATATTTCAAAATATCATAATATTATAATTTTGGACCATGCTCCTTTAACATTTATGATCAAATTAAGTGGAATGACTGACAAGCAGACACAATGGAGACTTAACCCTCAAATTTTAAACGATAAAGCATGTTACGAATATCTTATCAAACAGATAAATATGTTTTTTGAGACAAATGACTGCCCTGAAATTTCTGCCTCCCTTCTTTGGGAAACATTTAAAGCATTTATACGAGGAGCGTTAATCTCCGCACAAGCCTTTCGTAATAAAGAGAATTGCGCCAAACAACTGGTATTGGAAATGGAAATAAGGCAATTAGATATGGAAAACGCAATCGCGCCTTCTATAATAATACATAATAAAATTGCTGCACTTAAATAAAAGTTAAACCAAATATTCTCAGACCAAATCATAAAATTTTATCAAAAGACTAAACAGTTACACTTTGAATTCAGTGATAAACCACAAAAATTATTGGCACGCCAACTCCGGAAACAGGAAGGAGAAAAAACAATATAAAAAATTAAATCAGATACGGGAGAAATATTAACACTACCCAAGGATATTAATGATAGATTCTCTCACTATTATCAAACACTTTATTCAACCAAAACGGCAGGGGGTTCTGTAGGAATGGAATTATTCTTACAGAATTGTAACCTTACTGGTTTAGACTTGAAAGAGAGGGAATTATTAGGGGCTGAAATATCAGTAAAAGATATTGAAGAATCTATTAATTATTTAAAAAATGGAAAGGCTGCTGGCCCAGATGGTTTAAATAGTGAATTTTATAAAAAAATTCATGAATTGATCTCGCCACGCCTACAAACATTATATACTCAAGCATTCATGCAACAGAAACTCCCAGAAACTTTAAATGAATCAACAATAATACTTATACCAAAAAAGGATAAGGACCTTCAAGGCCCAGGTTCATACAGAGCAATAGCTCTATTAAACATTGATCAGAAAATATTAACCAAAATTTTAGCACAGAGATTAAACTTAGTGATTCATAAATTAATACACCCCGATCAAACTGGCTTCATTCCAAAACGTTATTCATATTATAATCTGAGACGACTATTCAACATTATATATTCAAATCGAATAGCTAATGTAGACTTAGCAGTCATCTTGTTAAATGCTGAGAAAGCATTCGATCAAGTTGAATGGTCCTACTTATTTTCGGTGATGGAAAAATTTCAATTAGGTGAGAAGTTTAGCACGGGTTAAACTTCTATATACCAACCCAACAGCCAGAATAATGACAAATCAAATGTTATCAAAAACAATCGACTTATCTAAAGGTTGTAGACAAGGATGCCCGCTATCCCCGTTACTATTCGCCCTTGCTATAGAACCACTAGCAGAAAGAGTTCAAGCACATCCAGAAATATATGGGTATAATACTAAAAATCCAGTTAATAAAATGTCTCTATATGCAGACAATGTATTACTATATATTACAAATCCATAAATTAGCATCCCTAACCTGTTAAATCTTATAACTCAATTTGGTTTAATCTCGGGATACAGAATCAACTGGAATAAGCGTGAGATTATGCCAATAATGAAACCTAACGTATATATTGCAACAATCACCGTTTAAAATAGTGAATGAAAAATTTAAATACTTAGGAATCTATGTGACCAAGAAATATACTTCTTTATTTAATTCAAATTTCGTACCTTTGCTTAATAAATTGCATAAGAATATTCAATATTGGAAAACACTTCCTATTTCAATGCTCGGTAAAATCAATGCTATTAAAATGATTTTCCTTCCTCAACTTCTATACCTCTTCCAATCAATTCCGATATATCTCCCTACAAAATGTCTTTAAAAAAAGTTGACTTTATTGTAACAAGTTTTATTTGGAATTATAAGAATCACAGAATAAGTAAACAACACTTATGTAAATCCAAGACGAATGGAGGATTAGTCTTACCAAATTTCTTATTTTATTTCTGGGCAGTCAATGTCAAAAACTTAAATTTCTGGTTGGAAGATATGGATCAACAACCAGACTGGTTAAAGATGGAAAAGGCGGATTGTCTGCCATTTGAAATTGGCCCGATTTTCTTAACCCCTGCAAAATTGAATAAAATAATCTATAGTGAAAACCCAATAATAGATAGTGGTATTCGAATTTGGAAACAAATAAAAAAGACATTAAAATTGGATAATTTATCACTTTCGCTCCCTATTGCAAATAACCCTTCATTTAAACCTTCAGTATTGGATAAAGGTTTTGCACAATGGAAAAATTATGGAATTAAAAAGATGGGACATCTTCATAGAAAAGGTGCGTTCCTCTCATTTCAGGAGGTTCAACAGAATTATGGATTATATTCAAATAATTTTTTTAGATATTTACAACTGAAAGATTATGTTAAATCACATACACAAGAATATAGAATTAGAGAGCCAGAGATTCTAGATGAATGTTTGAATAAGCATCCCAACACTGTCAAATTAATATCTTACATTTATAATATTCTTTTAGATAGTGAGACTCCGTTGACGGAATTACATAGACAAGCATGGGAAAATGAATTAGTTCAACCCATAACGAAAGATATTTGGGATGAAAGTCTACAACATATACATCAATGTTCGTTAAACGTCAGACATTCTTTAATACAATTTAAAATATTACATAGATTGCATTATTCTAAAACAAAATTAAATATAATCTTTCCTAATATCCCACCTATCTGCGACAAATGTCAATATTCCGAGGCTAACTTAACCCATACCTTTGTAAATTGCATAAAAATTAAAACATTTTGGGTGGATATTTTTAAATTATTTCTGTAGTGGTTAATAGTCAATTGGAGCCCGATCCTAAATTAATAATATTGGGCATATCTGAACAATACCTAAAACTTACAATAAACCAAAGGAATTTCCTTGATTATAGTATGATAACTGGGAAAAAAATAATATTGACATTTTGGAAAAACCCTGCATCCCCCACAATTAAAATGTGGATTATGGAGATGTCGGAGACCTTAAATCTGGAAAAAATTAGATTTGACTTAATTGACAAACCAGAATTATTTATTAGAATATGGTCTCCATTCATAGATTATTTGAAGAGGTAGAATGGGCCGGCGCTGAGGCTCGACGGAAACTTGAACCCAGGACTAGATGAATAGTTATGTTTTCTTACCTACGGACCTATCTCCTAAGTTGTATTATGGATAGTTTATTCTAATTTTCTTATTTTCTTCTCTTTTTCTTTATTTTTTCTTTAAAAAAAATAAAAATAATTAAAGTCAATGTTAATATGTAACCGATAAATGTAGACCCCAGCTACATTGGTAGCGGAGTCCCTGGAATCCTGGATATTTAATATGTAACCATTTAACAAAGTCTTTAGTGGGTCGGACCAGGATATGTACATGCCTCTAATAAAATTTAATTTAAAAAAAAATAAAAAGTTTGTCAAATATAACATTTATTAAGAATAACTGACCTGATGAAAGGGGCAAGAACAGGAAGACGAGATGCAAACAAGAATTGTGCCGCTGATTAACCCGAAAACAAAGAAAACACGGACGGCTCACATACAAAGCTACAAGATGGCGGAGCTAGCAACAACCTGCACCAGAAAGACGTAGGGCTAAGTTTAGTCACTGTTTTGGAGGAGATACGGGACTTTCGCAAAGACACAAAAGAACAGCTAATCGATATTAAGGGCGAACTCATCAATGTTAATATATTATAGAGATAATATATATAAGCATCTGGATAAACAGGGTCTGATCAGGAAAAGTCAACATGGATTTGTGCCTGGAAGGTCATGTTTGACAAACCTTCTTGAATTTTATGAAGCGGTAACTAGGGAAATTGATGAGGGTAAAGCAGTGGATGTTGTCTATATGGATTTCAGTAAGGCCTTTGACAAGGTTCCCCATGGAAGGTTGGTTAAGAAGGTTCAATCTTTGGGTGTTAATGGCGGAGTAGCAAGATGGATTCAACAGTGGCTAAATGGGAGATGCCAGAGAGTAATGGTGGATGGTTGTTTGTCAGGTTGGAAGCCGGTGACCAGTGGGGTGCCTCAGGGATCTGTGTTGGGTCCACTGTTGTTTGTCATGTACATCAATGATCTGGATGATGGGGTGGAAAATTGGATAAGTAAGTATGCAGATGATACTAAGATAGGTGGTGTTGTGGATAATAAAGTAGATTTTCAAAGTCTACAGAGAGATTTGGGCCATTTGGAAAAGTGGGCTGAAAGATGGCAGTGGAGTTTAATGCTGATAAGTGTGAAGTGCTACATCTTGGCAGGACAAACCAAAATAGGACGTACATGGTAAATGGTAGGGAATTGAGGAATGCTGTGGAACAGAGGGATCTAGGAATAACTGTGCATAGTTCCCTGAAGGTGGAATCGCATGTAGATAGGGTGGTAAAGAAAGCCTTTGGTGTGCTGGCCTTTATAAATCAGAGCATTGAATATAGGAGTAGGGAAGTAATGTTAAAATTGTACTAGGCATTGGTAAGACCAATTCTGGAGTATTGTGTACAATTTTGGTCGCCTAGTTATAGGAAGGATGTCAACAAAATAGAGAGAGTACAGAGGAGATTTACTAGAATGTTGCCAGGGTTCCAGCAACTATGTTACAGAGAAAGGTTGAACAAGTTAGGTCTTTATTCTTTGGAGCGCAG
This sequence comes from Okamejei kenojei, assembly GCA_035221665.1. Classification (NCBI taxonomy): domain Eukaryota; kingdom Metazoa; phylum Chordata; class Chondrichthyes; order Rajiformes; family Rajidae; genus Okamejei; species Okamejei kenojei. Next base: position 4,407,579 of record CM069150.1, on the reverse strand, counting down.
AAGGTTAAGGGTGGACTTGATTGAGGTCTTTAAAATGATGAAAGGGATAGACAGAGTTGACGTGGATACGTTTTTCCCATTGAGGGTAGGGAAGATTCAAACAAGAGGGCATGACATGAGAATTAAGGGACAGAGGTTTCGGGGTAACGTGAGGGGGAACTTCTTTACTCAGAGGGTGGTGGCTGTGTGGAATCAGCTTCCAGCAGAAGTGGTGGAGGCAGGATCGATTTTAACATTTAAGATTAAAGTGGATAGGTATATGGACGTGAAGGGAATGGAGGGGTATGGTCTGAGTGCAGGTAGATGGGACTAGGGGAAAACAAATGGTCGGCACGGACTGGAAGGGCCGAGAGAGCCTGTTTCCGTGCTGTAATTGTTATATGGTTATATGGTTATATGGTTAATTGAAAAAAATCAGTGGTGGAGACACGGCTCGAAAGGGAGGAAGACCGTGTGCTAAACGTGGGACAGGTTCTGGCTAAGATGATAAAAGTGATAAACCAGCAACAAAAAAGCTACAAGACCAAAAAGGGCGATCCAGACGGGAGACTATATGGATATATAATTTTTGAACGGATGACTAATATACTTCGATCAAGACAAGAACAGTGCTACAGAAACGGAAATAATATTCTGAGGCGAAACGGGTGTTAAAGCAGAAAACAATATATAAAATTAAATCAGATACCGCTTCCAAACTCCATTCCCTGCCAAGTTACGAGTATTTTACGATGACGAGACATGGCTGTACCAGACGGTGGATGAGGCGACCACTGACATGAGGAACAGAGGACTGCTCGTCAGAGTGACCTCACCGAAAGAGAGCCTGGCTGAGCAACTGCCCCGCACTGCGTGGGAGATGGTGGGAAGATCAAGACCGCAGGGGACGGCCGAGGAGCGGGAGAAGGACATCGTGGAGAGACTAAGACTGCCCTCATCTTCAGAAGATTTTTAAGTTATGGATAACTTTAAAAATGTAGGTGAGCTGAACAGAATTTAAAAGTAGATGGTGCTTTATTTCATTTATTTTGTTCAACTGTTTCCCCCTATTTAAATGAAGATACATACAGGGGAGGAATGCACAGGGAAGTGTGTTCTGCCTTATGGATGAAGTTTTTTTTCTTTTTGGATGCTGCAATGGGGGCCCTCAGCTCACAGATGAGAGAGGCGCTCCCCCACAACTAGGCTTTTCCTCAAGCCTTGCCCAGTGTCATCCACAGGAGACCCCTACCTTGGAATCACGCCTTTGTTTTTTCATATGATCTTTTGTTTTTGTCTGTTCAGGGAGTAGATCGGTCTTATTTCACCATGTTACTGATACACAGAAATTTAAATACAAATGGCTAATGGCAAGGTAAAATTCCGCTCTTTTAATGTGAATGGACTGTTAAACCCAATCAAACGCAGCAAAATTTCAACTAAAATGAGGAAAGACAAGCCCATATAGTATACTTACAGGAAACCCATCTAAATGAAAAGAACATGAAAAATGTAAAAGAATGGGTTTCACTAACCTCTTTTTCACCTCATATATATCGGGATGTAGGAGAGGAGTCGCTACTCTCATCTCAAGCAAGTTAAATTTTAAGAAAGTATTTGAAATGAGTGATAAAGACAGTAGATTTATTTTAGTAAGGGGGAATATAGATGGGAATCAAGTTACGTTGCTGAATGTATATGTACCTCCTGGAAGTGATTTTAATTTCGTCCAGAGAATTATTAATATCATGATAACGGAAACGGAAGGCCTTCTTATTTGTGGGGGAGCCCTAAATATACATTTACAACCAGAGCTACTCGTCCAGTAGAAAAACTCATGATGCAATGTCTTTTCATAAGAAAGTCAAAACTCTTTTTAAAGGGGTTGCTCTAAATCTAAATTACATAATATATTTCCAAAATTATCGCCTATATGTGATAAATGTCAAATCTTAGAAGCAAATTTGTCACATTCATTTACTAATTGTACGAAGATTGTAGAATATTGGAACGAAATATTTAAGATAATCTCGAATGTTGTTAATATTACTATGATTCCTGATCCAAAGTTAATAATACTTGGAATACCGGAAACGGAACAAATAATTACAAGGAATCAAAGAACTTTTATCGACTATTCTCTAATAATTGGGAAAAAATTAATACTAAAATTTTGGAAAGGCCCTGCATCCCCCAACAATTAAAATGTGGAATACAGAAATGTCGGAGACACTTCACTTGGAGAGATTGAGACTTGTCCTTATGGATAGGTTAGATCTCTTCAAAGGGATTTGGTCTCCATACATTAAATATTTACAGGGTCATAATGGTTCGGCGCGGGGACCTGACTGAGGCCTGAATATCTGAATGGATGAAGAAATACATATAATAAATCATGAATGTATCTCCAAGAATGGATTATTTAGTAATATTTTAATCTCCACCAAACTTTTCACATTTTCTTTTCTATTTTCTACTTTCTATCTCTATCTTTCTATCTTTAAATAGGGAAAAAAAGTATAGAAACATATTACATATATTCTTAATATTAGTATACACCTATTATTAGTTGTATGAAAATATTATAGATGTCTTAAATTTGTAATTATATAAAATTGTGCATTTTCAACTATATAATAATTTTGAAATATAAAGTTAATAATAATACAAACACTCTTAATATTATGAAAATATCATGAATATCATAGAAGTTTGGTTAAGATTGGGCATTATGTAGTTATATTAGGGGGGATTTGTATTTGGTAATGAGAAGAAATATGTGTGGTATGAGAAGTGTGAGTATATTGCTTATTTTAGGAATATACTACATACACTCCCAATTATATAAAATAAATAACCAGGAAATGTATAATGGATAACATTACAATTAACACAAACAGTATCAATTGATAATCAATATTATATAATTTTGTATATTATATAATTTTTAATGCCGGATAAGAGTGTACTCTGTATATATTGTTTCTATAATAAAAAAAATAAAAAAAAAAAAAATAAAAAAAAATAAAGGGGTTGGTTTGGCGGGTCCTTTTTCCCTAATAGAAGGGATTACACCCTTTACTCAGCGCCACACTCCCTATACACAAGAATAGACTATTTTATAACATTTGGAACGGATAAAGATACAATACATACCTGTGGAATTGGAACAATAGACTTAAGTGACCATGCACCTATTTACCTATCTGTTGATTTCTACCAACGTCCAAAAAATGCTACATAGAAACTGAACTCGAACCCACTCAATGATCTTAACTTTAAGGAACAAATTAAAAAGGAGATAAGTCTCTATTTAGAACTCAATGATAACGGAGAGGTCTCTCCCCTATTTTGTGGGATGCTTTGAAGGCTGTTCTAAGAGATGGCTGAAAATACAGCTCACAGAATTAGAGACCCAAGAACAAAAATATTGAAAAGAAAAATTGTGACATTCAGGAAGCCTTTGAAGTATTCTACAGAACTCTGTATTCTGAAGTTCCAGGAGGTAGCCAAACTCAAGTAGACACCTTTCTGAATTCCTTAGATTTGCCCACCTTAAATAAAGAACAAAACAAGACAATGACTGGAGACATAACAGAGGGTGAATTAAAAATTGCAATTAGTAGGCTCAAGCTGAGCAAGTCACCAGGTTATATGGCAGAATGGTGTAAGGAATTTAAAGATGAGTTAACACCTATTATATTCTGTACATTAAACTGGGTTTAAAAAAAAAAAACACAAACACCACCGAGCTGGAGGGAGGCAATTATATCTGCTATACCAAAAGAAGGTAAAGATAAAACAGAGTGTGGGTCATTTAGACCGATATCAATTCTTAATGTAGATTATAAATTATTCACTTCTATCATGGCCAAACGGTTAGAACAGTTCTTGCCTAAATTAATACACAATGACCAGACAGGTTTTATTCGGGAACGTCAAACACAGGACAATATACAATGGACACTACATATTGTGGACTACATTCAAAAAATAAAATTGAAGCAATAGTGATAAGTGTGGACGCTGAAAAGGCATTCGACTGGAATTTTCTCTATCGAGTTCTACATAGATTTGGCCTGCATGTCACTATTATTAAAACCATACAGGCACTGTACAATAAGTCCACTGCTAGAATGAAAGTTAACGGATATTTATCAAATAGTTTTTCTCTAGAAAGGGGTTCAAGACATGGATGTGTGTGGTCACCATTACTCTTTGCATTATATTTGGAACCACTAGCTCAATATATAAGACAAAATGAAGAAATAAAAGGTATTACTATTCAAGGGACTGAACATAAATTGGCCTGTTATGCAGATGACATTTTGATTTATATGGGGAAACCAACAAACTCTCTACCTAAATTAATGCAATCACTCGAACAATACGGTCAACTATCAGGATACAAGATTAACATAGGTAAAACACAACTGCCTTCATAAAACTACAGCCCATCAGGAGAAGTCAGAAGTAGGTACCCTCTGGCATGGCAAGCAGAACATCTCAAATATTTGGGCACAATTATACCAAGGAATCTTACAGAACTGTCAGAATGCAACTATTCACCTATACACCAAAATATTAAGGAGGATATTGATGGAACCTAATTCCTTTCTTAAGTCTCAGCTCGAGAATTGAATCTATTAAAATGAACATATTACCAAGACTGTTATATTTCAGACCAATAGAGATTAATCAAAAACAATTTAAAGAATGCAACAAAATATTGTCAAGATATATAAGGCAAGGTAAAAGGCCCAGGACCCGTCTCAAACCCTTACAGTTAACAAAAGAAAAGGGGGGATAGGGTCTACCCTCGCTCAAAGACTATTATCAGGCAGCATATTAAGACCCATCATATGATGCTCAATGGAATAATATTGAAGAGAAAGCACTCGCCATTCCTGTACAAGCGACCATAGCTGACGGCAACCTACAAGACTATATACATGCTATTGAAAATCCTTGAGTAAAATTGACTCTTAAAATATGGAAACAATTATAACAGAGTATAATTTAGAGGAAGACATTACAATCCTTAAATGGTGCGCATATGACAGATTTTACTCCTAATAAATTAGATAGTAGGTTAAAGAGTGGTCAGTTAAAGGCATAACTTATTTGGAGGCATGAATATTTGGAGAATTTCCATTGAATGATTTTTCATTAGGATCATTAGTTCCTTTACAGGTAAGCACCAAAAGTCTGTATTGGCTCATAATAGAGCGTCCAGTATTCATCTTCATGACGACTTTATTGATCATTGAATCCTGAGCCTTTAGTTTGGTGATACAGCATGGAAACGGGCCATTCGGCCCACCGAGTTTGCACTGACCAGCGATCCCCACACATTAACACTATCCTCCACACACTAGGGACAATTTACATTTATACTAAGCCATTAACCTACAAGCCATTATGTCTTTGGAGTGTGGGAGAAAATGTAAGACCTCGGAGTAAGCCCGTGCGGTCACGGGGAGAATGTACAAACATTGTGCAGACAGCATCTGTCGTTGTGATTGAACCCAGGTTTCAGGTGCTGTAAGACAGCAACTCTTCCGCTTTGCCACCGTGCCGCCCTCATAGGTAAAATAGGTAATAGGACAGGTTTGGAGTGATATGGGCCAAACACGAGCAGATGGAACGTGTAGCTGGGGCAGGTTGGCCTGTGTGGGCAAGTTGGGCTGAAGGGCATGTTTCCCCACTGTATGACGCTATGATTCTACGACTCTATGAACACAAATGGGTGTTCTGGAAAAATCTCTTGGAAGAAAATCTGAACTCAATGTAGATTGAGATTGAGTAATCTTTAAGCAGAAAGATAACAGCAAATAATTAAATATTGTTTCAATAGTCACAATTACAGTTTACTTCATCCTTTCGGTGGTGAGCAAGCAGAATTACACATTTACAATGAGAGCACATCTCAAATACAAGAATAGTTCAGATTATTCAAATGCCCGTGTCGGGAATTCAAGCACCCAAAATTGTCTTCCTTCCCACTGCTGGAATCTTGAGCAATAATCAAACTGCTGGAGTAATTCGATGGTTCAAGCAGTGTCTGTGGAAGAAAATGGAAATTATCCCTTTCCCTTCACAGTTACTGCCTGACCCACTGAGTTCCTACTACAGTTTAGTTTAGTTTAGAGGTATAGCGTGGAAACAGGCCTTTTGGCCCACAAAGTCCGCGCGACTTGCGATCCCTGCATAAGGGATCCTACACAAGGGCCAATTTTTACTTTTATACATGGATGTACGTCTTTGGAGTGTGGAAGAAACTGAAGTTCTCGTAGAGAAAACCAATGCTTTTAAACCAATTTAAAAGTAAAGTGGATAGGTATATGGACGGGAAGGGAATGGAGGGGTATGGTCTGAGTGCAGGTAGATGGGACTAGGGGAAAACAAATGGTCGGCATAGGCTGGAAGGGCCGAGAGGGCCTGTTTCCGTGCTGTAATTGTTATATGGTTATATGGTTAATGCAGGTCACGGGGAGAATGTACAAACTCTGTACCAACAGCACCCGTAGCCAAGATCAAAACCAGGTCTCTGCGCTGTACGGCAGCAACTCTATCGCTGCTCCACCATGTCTGTAGTTTTCCCAATGCATTGAGAGACGAATCTCTCAGCAGCCAATGATGCTTTTGTGCAGTTATCTTGACCAAACTTGAAGACTACATTAAATGGCTTCTAATCACATAATTTCTGAAGGATATCGCATACCTGAATATTTCGTTTGGTTTAGAAATACAGCGTGGAATTTGGCCCTTCGCCACACCGAGTCCGTGCCGACCAGCGATTCCCGCACATTAAACACTATCCTACACTAGGGTCAAATTTTACTTTTATACCAAGTCAATTAACCTACAAACCTTTACGTCTTTGCCGTGTAGGAGGATACCGAAGATCTCGGAGAAAACCCACACGGTCATGGGGAGAACCTACAAAGTCCGTACAGACAGCACCCGTAGTCGGGATCAAACCCGTGTCTCTGACGCTGCAGGCGATGTAAGGCAGCAACTCTACTGCTGCGCCACCGTCCCGCTTTATAGTTGCAGCATAGACGAAGCAAATGATGTCAGAAGAAATTTGAATACCCATAGTTGGCATACCACTTGTTACATTGTCTTTAGGTGATAAGCCCTTTTTTATTCTGGTTGGAACACTACATTTGTCCTGATGGAACAAAGAAAAGTATTTCAATTTCACTAAATTATATATTTTTGCAACATTTTGCCGAGCAGTGATTTCTGATCAGCAAGTGAAAGCAGCTATCCTCATACCTTTGAAATGAATTTAAATTTCACCAACCGCAGATGTGTTGGATCTGAAATGTGTAGGAAGGAACTGCAGATACTGGTTACACCGAAGAAAGACACAAAATTCTGGAGTAATTCAGTGGGACAGGCAGCATCTCTGGAGAAAAGGAACGGATGATGTTTCGGGTCGAGACCATTCTTCAGATTGAGAGTTAGGAGAGAAGGAGAGATAAAGATATGGATGGGTAAGGTGTGAAAACACGGATCAAAGGGGACAATGTTCAAAGGAAAATGTAGAATGGTTCATTGCCAGCTGAGGGGAAGGTGGCAACGAGGCATACAATAAGTAAAATTTAATCAGGAGAACAGTGAAACTAGTTGTAGAACTAGGATGGGGGAGGGGTGGAGAAAGAGGTAAAGTCAGGGTTAGTTGAAGTTAGAGAAATCAATATTCAAACCACTGGGAATATTTGCCCAAGCGAAATATGAGGTGCTGTTCCTCTAATTTGCCTTGGGCCTCACCCTGACAGTGGACGAGACCCAGGACAGAAAGTTCAGTATGGGAATTGGAGGGGGGAGTCAAAGTGTTTGACAACTGGGAAATCAAATAGACATTCACAGATCTGAAATGCATTTCAATGTGTCATGTTGAATTGCTGTGAGAATGAGCATTTGAAAATATTAAAATATAAATATACAATGTGTAGTTCAGTGGATAGAAAAAACAGACCCGATTGGTTTGCAACTTAGAGTTTAGTTTTGTTTAGAGATACAGAGATACATTGCAGAAACAGGCCCTTCGACCAACCGAGTCCACGCCGACCTGCGATCCCCGCACATTAACATCATCCTACACTCTAGGGACAATTTTCAATTTACCAAGCCAATTAACCTACAAACATGTAAGTCTTTGACTCAGAGGGCGGTGGAGGCAGGTTCTCGCGATGCTTTCAAGAGAGAGCTAGGTAGGGCTCTTAAAAATAGCAGAGTCAGGGGGTATGGGAAGAAGGCAGGAACGGGGTACTGATTGGGGATGATCAGTCATGATCGCATTGAATGGCGGTGCTAGCTCGAAGGGCAAAATGGCCTATTCCTGCACCTATTGTCTATTGTCCATTGTGTATTGTCTTTGGAGTATGGGAGGATACCAAAGATCTTGGATAAAATCCACACTGGTCATGGGGAGAATGTACAAACTCCGTACAGACAGCACCCGTAGTCGGGATCGAACCTGGGTCTCCGCCGCTGCAAGCGCTGTAAGGCGGCAACTCTGCCGTTGCACAACCATGGCCCCCCGAATGCATTGTTTGCAAACAAGCAGCATTTGGCTTGTTATATATATTTTTTGCCAGACTTAACCTGTCATTCCTAATTCATGCTGTGTTAGTACTGGAGTACTCTGTAACCTCAACTACCTTTTCACATACACTTCTACCTAACGACCATCTTACACATATACTGCCTCTGACTTGTGACATTGCTTGCAGTCATAGAATCATACAGTGTGGAAACCAGCCCTCTGCCCCACCATGTAAATACTGGCTGTCACGTACCCAGCTGTAGAAATGACCCCTGCTGCTACAGTTTGCTCCTGAATATTCAAGGAAGATAAGATATGTGCAATCATTGGGTTTGGAGTTTGGGTGATCTCCTGGATAAGCAACAAACCATTAGATATGGACCAAAAATACATTTGGACGCTTTGAACAACAGGGAAAACAGGGAAGTGCGAACGCAGAATAATGGAACAGTAAATATATATATGTATATACAGTAGCATTAGTGCAATTTCTGGGGAGGGAGATCAGTCACTGGGGGAAGGGGGGGGGGGGGGGTGATGACTGGCAATCACCAAGGTGCAGAGTTAAGTAGGGTAACAACTGCAGGGAAGAAGCCGTTCCTAAACCTGCTGGTCCAGGAACGGAGAGACCTGTAGCGCCTCCCAGATGGGAGGAGGGTAAACAGTCTGTGGTTGGGGTGAGAGCAGTCCTTGACGATGTTGCGCGCCCTTCACAGACATCGCCTGCTCTGGACACACTCAATGGAGGGGAGTGTGGAACCGGTGATGCGTTGGGCATCACCCTCTATGACAGAGCAGTTGCCATACCATACTGTGATACAGTTAGTAAGGATGCTCTCGATGGCGCAGTGGTAGAAGTTCACCAGAATCTGAGGAGGCAGATGGACCTTGTTTAGTCTCCTCAGGAAGAAGAGACGCCGGTGAGCCTTCTTGACCAGTGTTGAGGTATTGTGGGTCCAAGAGAGGTCATCAGAAATGTTGACCCCCAGAAACCTGAAGCTGGAAACTCCACCTCGTTAATATGGATGGGGGTGTGCGTGGTGTTTGGCACTGTAAGTCAGCAACTGTAGCACTGTCCCACCTTGCTGCTATAGCTGACATTGTTTCAGGAAGTGGTGATGTTAACAAAATGCTGAAGGTCATGGGTCAAACTTCCCACTAGGTACCAGTAGACTTGGGAATGGGTAGAACAGTGCTCCATAGTGGGTTAAGTTCATATAAATCTGCACAGAAACATTTCCTTGGATCTGTATGAAAATGTTTCTCGTCCACTGTTTCTAGCCTTGCCTCACTTCACGTGCTGAAAGATTGGTTTCCAAGGGCAGCAGCGCAGGGGGCACAGCTGGTAGAGCTACAGTCTCACAGCTCCAGGGACCTGGTTTGATCCTGACCTCAGCTGTTGTCTAAGTGGAGTTTGCATGTTCTCCCTGTGATCGCACGGGTATCTTTATTTTTCCTCCCTCATCTCAAAGACATGTGTGTTTATCGGTTATTTGGCCTGTGTAAACTGCTCTTAGAGTGTAGGGAGTGGATTAGAAAGAGGGCTGACATAGAACTAGTGTGAATACATGGTTGGCCTGGACTCAATGAGCTGAAGAGCCTGTTTCCATGCAGAACTACACTAAACTAAACTGAGTTACCTCTGAACTGGTTTAACATAGAGCCTTCTTGGCTGGCCTCACGACCAACAACCTAGTTCATATTTAGTTAATTAAATATTCCTCATCTTCATTCTTCACCATGCTTCTCCTCTCTTGCCCATGTAGACTTTTGATCCAGTAAAGATTGATTTATAAATTCTCATGCTTGCTTTAAAATCACACCACGATCCACCCATCTCTCTAATTTCATGTGGACCTTTCCGTATTGGTCCACTGAGTACCTTGTATTCCAAGTCGTTCCAGCTTCAAAGTCGTCTTGTTGAGTCTCATTGTCTGTAACGCATTCTCACCCAGCGCACAGCTAACAAAGGCCTGTTTCCTTTATCTTTGTTATTTTTTTTGCTCATCTTTCATTCATTTGTTCTGTATCTCTCTGCATCAACATCTATATATCTCGTTTCCCTTTCCCCCGACTCTTAGTCTGAAGAAGGGTCTTGACCCGAAACGTCACCTATTCCTTTTCTCCAGAGATGCTGTCTGACCCGCTGAGTTACTCCAGCTTTTAGTGTGTATATCCTGTATTCCCATTGATCCACCTTCAAAGACCTCACCTTTGCTATATTTTCCATCCCTCCACCACGTTCTAACTTAAACGATCCTAAAATCCAACCTCTGATCTGCTTTAAGATGTCCATCTGTGCGTTAATATCTCAAGATGCTATTACTAGGGAGGGACAGTGGAGCAGCAGTAGAGTAGCTGCCTTACAGCCAGAGATTCACGTTCAGTCCTGACTACGGGTGCTGTCTGTATGGAGTTTGTATGTTCTCCCTGTCACTGTGTGGGTTCTCTCTGGGTGCTCTGATTTCCTCCCACTTTACAAAGAGATATCAACTGTACACGTCGTTGGTGGTACCACATTAGAGTACTGTGTGCAGTTCTAGTTGCCCAGCCATAGGAAGAATGTCATTAAACTGGTAAGGGTGCCGAAGAGATTCATTACAATATTATCTGGACTTGTGACCTTGAGTTTTAGGAAGGGATTGGGAAGCCTGGAAACATTTTCTGTGGAACACGGAAGGCAGAGGGATACCTTTATTCAGGTATACAAAATCAGCCCTCAGGGTTTCTCTGCGAGAGCGGGAACAACAAAAAAAAGGCAAGACTTGCAGGTTGGCTAGTAGGCTGAAGAAGATGGTCGACCCAAAACGTCACCTATTCCTTTTCTCCAAAGATGCTGCCTGACCCGCTGAGTTACTCCAGTATTTTGTGCCTATCTTCCATATATTTTATGATTGTTCTGAATAGGGACAGATTTGTATTTTGGGGGAAGGTACTTAATTGGGGGAAATAAAATTACAATGTCATTAGGCAGGAGCTAAGGAGGACAGATTGGGATCAGTTGTTATTTGGTAAATCCACAGATGACATGTGGGAGTTGTTTAAAGGCCAGCTGATCAAAGTGCTGGTCTTTAAACAATGTCTCACAATGTTTCAGTAAGGAAGAGGGATAAGGATGGCAAGGTAAGGGAGTAATGGATAACCAAGGAGGTTGCAAACTTGTCAGGAAGAAAAAGGAAGCGTATGTCAGTTTTAAAAAGGTGGCATCAGACGGGGCAGATGAGAAACATAACGCAAATAGGAAAGAACTCAAGCGGGCAATTCGAATGGCCAGAAGGGGCCATGAAATATCATTGGCAAGTCGGACTAAGAAAAATCCAAAGGCTTTTTATACGTACATTGAAAATAAGAAGGAGACAGCATTTACTCCCATTTGGAAGATAAAGCCAGCATGGCTTTGTACCACCAGATTGTATCACACTAGCTAGACTGAGTTTAGTGAAATGTTGAAGGAGATTGATGAAGGTAGGTCAGAAGATTATACAGTATATAAATGGATTTTAGTAAGGCTTTTGAGAAAGTCCCTCATGGTAGGCAGATCCAGAAGATGGCACAGTAGCAGAGCTGCTGCCTCAGAGCTCCAGAAACCCGGGTTTGATTCTTACTATGGGGGCTATCTGTGCAGAGCTTGTACTTTCTAAATGTCACTCTGTAGGTTTTCTCCGGGTGCTCCAGTTTCGTCCCACATTCCAAGGATGTGCACATTTGTATGGTGATTGGCTTCTGTACATTGCTCCCAGTGTGTAGAATGCGAATGTGGAATAACATGGAATCAGTTAATTTGAGGAAGGATATTCTTGCTCTTGAGGGAGTGTAACGTAGGTTTACAAGGCTAATTCCTGGGATAGCGGGACTGTCATATGCTGAGATAATGGAGCAGCTGGACATGTATACTCTGGAGTTTAGAAGGATGAGAGGGAATTTTATTGAAACATATAAGTTTAAAAAGGGTTTGGACACGCTAGAGGCAAAGAACATGTTCCTCATGTTGGGGGTGTCCAGAACCAGGGGCTACTGTTTAAGAATAAGGGGTGAGCCATTTAGAACGGAGTTCTATGGAATTCTCTGCCTCAGAAGGTGGTGGAGGCCGGTTCTTTGGAGCTAGATAGGGCTCTTAAAGATAGCAGAGTCATGGGATATGGGGAGAAGGCAGGTACGGGGTGCTAATTGGGGATGATCAGCCATGATCACATTGAATGCCGGTGCTGGCTCGATGGGCCGAATGGCCTACTCCTGCACCTATTGTTTATTGTCTATTGTCTATTGTCTATGAATGATCAATGGTCGGAATGGACTAGGTGGGCTGAAGGGCCTGCTTCTGTACTGTATCTCCAAACTGAACTAATTAAGATGTATGGGACTCATGCTGTTGTATTCATATGGATTCAGAACTGTTATGGGGGAAAGTGGATATTCTGGCAGGAGGACTGTGACCAGTGGAGTTCTGCAGGGATCTGTGCTAGGAACTCTGTTGTTGGTGATACATGATCTAGACATAAACATGGACAAGATGGTGAGTAAGTTTGCTGACATCACCAAAATTGGAGGAGTTGCAGACAGTGAGGGATTCTATCAGGAGATACAGCTGCAGAAATGGGTGGAGAAATGGCGGATGGAGTTTAATCCAAGCAAGTGTGAGGTGGTGCATTTAAGGAGGTTGAATATAAGGAAAGAGTATACAGTTAATGGCAAGACCCTTAACAGCATTGATATGCAGAGGACTCTTGGAGTCCAAGTTCGTAACTCACTAATGGTGGCAGCACAAGTAAATATGGTGGTATTGAAGGCAGACAGTACATGGGTAGGACATGGAGGGATATGGACCAAACACGGGCAGATGGGAATGGTGTAGCTGAGACATGTTGACCGGTGCGGGTCAGTTGGGCCGAAGGGCCTGTTTCCATGCTGTATCACTCTATGACTCTATGTCTCAGGAGAAAACGTGTTGTGGATGTACAAAAAAGATGAACAATTACTGTAACCAACTGGAAATTTTGTGCAGGAAAGGAAAGGAAGGTACGGAAACAGATACACCCATAAGTTCATAAGATCATAAGTGATAGAAGTAGAGTTAGGCCATTCGGCCCATCAAGTCTACTCCGCCATTCAATCATGGCTGATCTATATCTTCCTCCTAACCCCATTCTCCTGCCTTCTTCCCATAACCACTTTCAGTTAATCTTCCAGTGACTCAACAACTGTTTGAGATTCAGGGCAGATTTATAAAGAATGAGGATATCTATGCAACATGAAGAAGAGAATAAGGGACCTGATGAAAGCATCCATTTCCTGAACACTATTAGAGAAAAAGTATTAATACCCATTAGAATTTCAGCTTTGAGAAGAGATAATCTGATATTGCATATAATATTGAATATATTTGGAAGAAGATGCAATCATAATTCAAATTAAACTTTCAATGGCCTACGTACATTATTAGTAGAGCTAATAGGACTTGATGTTTCAATCCCTGTAATAAATCGGCACTCTTGCTATTTGCAGTGGGATTGGTGTGGTGAAAGGTAGGGTAGGTATGTCATTGGGGTCATCAGGTGGGCACCCTCCTTCTTTGACGTTTCATTAATAAGCCCAAAGCATCTCCAGAGGGCTCAACGGTGATACCTGGCGTCCCAGTTACACCCACCTCAATTCCATACCCTCCTGTATTCAATTGCTGCTTTTTTCCGCAGAATTTGATAATGATTTGATTGCTTGTTGGAGGCAGCGACCCCTCACCCCCATTTTCTTTAATAGCCTGGTCATAGATGAAGCAACAAATCCCCTGCATCCCATATCGACAGGGAAAATCTTGGTCTTCCAGCCATTCTGGAAAGCTTCAGTTGCCAGTTCAGAGTACTTGGTTTTTTTCCTCTCATAAGCTTCTTCAACACCATCTTCCCATGGAACTGTCAATTCCACAACGTATGCCAACTTGGCTGTTGTGGACCACAGGACCATGTCTGGCCGGAGTGTTGTAACCACAATGTCTGGGGGAAACACAAGCCTTTTTTCTAAGTCCACTTCCATTTTCCAATCCCGAGCAGGCTGTAGAATGCTTGCATCCATTGATGTTATCTGGTGCTCTGGAGGTTGGCCTGCTGGTACAAATGTCGTGAAGTGGACATTTTATCTGCTGATGTTGGTGGGGATGCATTTGTGGTTCGCCTCTGTTCAAGGATTGATGCCAGCTGTCTGAGAACTTGGTTATGCCGCCAAGTGTAACGCCCTTGGCCGAGGCTCATAGTGCATCCTGTTAAAATGTGCCTTAGTGATCCAGGTGCTTAGCAAAGGGAGCAAGTGGGGTCTTCTCCGAACCACTGCTTCAGGTTCTGGGGTGATGGAAGAACATCATAAGTGGCTCTGATGACAAAACTTAGTCGAGATCCTTCCATTTGCCAGATTTCATGCCAGCTGAGTTTCCTCTTTTCCAGGCTCTCCCAGTTAGTCCATTGGCCTTGCTTGGCCATTGAGACGGCCTTGGCGTGGTGCTCTGCCTCCTCCCGTCTTCTCACCTCCTCCACCACGAGCCGTCTTTTCTGCACTGATGTTGCCTTGTGCCATTGAGGAGCTTTTGGGACGAGCCCGAGCCCGGCTCTCCTGTGTTGGACTTGGCCAACCATATCCCAGAAATGAAGAGTAGACTTCGCACTCTGAACGGCTTCAGATGGGGTCCACTTCCTCCCCGTTGCCACACGGGGGGGGCCGCTGCTCGAATAACAGTATCTTCGGATTCAGCGAGGGTCATGACCAACCTTGCTTTAGTGCATTTGAACTCTTCCACAAGTCCTGTAATGGGTAATTCCAATCTGCCACTCCCATACAGTCCGACAGCACTTAAGCATCGTGGAAGTCCAAGCCACTGTTTCACATGTGTGCTGATCATTCTTTCCAGCTTTTCCACTTTGTTGATGGGGATTTCATAAGTAGTTAAATGCCACATGATTCTTGGTAGTATGCCAAATTGGAAGCACCACAGCTTGAGTTTTCCTGGTAGCAAGGTCTTGTTGATGCGAGCTATGTGCATGATGGTATCCTTTTTCAGTTGTTCAAATTGCTTGGTGTCCTTGAGCTTTGCATCATACCATCGGCCCAAACTCTTCACTGGCATTTCTGAAACAGTTGGAACAGGTATTCCGTTAATATGAAATCTTTGATCCTTGACTTGACCTTTGACAATGGAGATGCTTCTCCATTTGCTGGGTTTAATCTTCTTCCTTGTCCATGTGATGTTTTGATGAAGTTTTTCCAGAAGTCTCTTGGTGCCGGGGATAGTTGTTGTTAGTGTTGTTATATCGTCCATATAGGTTCGTACCAGTGGCAATCGCTGACCACACTGTAACCGCTTTCCTCCCACAACCCATTTTGATGCTCTGCTAATGAGCTCCATTGCCATAGTGGAGGTCAATGGGGAGATGGTGCACCCCGCCATGATGCCTACTTCCAGTGGTTGCCACGCTGTGGTAAAGTCTGATGTTGTGAGACAAAATTGCAGATCCTGGAAGTAGTTTTTTTAATCAGATTTGTTATTATTGCCGGCACCTGAAAGAATTCAAAAGCAGTCCACAGTAGCGAATGAGGAACTGATCCATAGGCGTTGGCCAGATTGAGGAAGAAGACATGCAGATTATTTCGTTCTTTCTTAGCAGTCTGGATTTGATGCCATATGACGCTGGTATGTTCAAGGCATCCCGAGAAGCCTTCTATGCCAGCCTTTTGGATTGACGTATCAATGACATGGTTTTGTTTCAGATACTTTGTAAGTCTTTTTGCCACCACACTGAAAAAGATCTTGCCCTCTATGTTAAGAAGGTTTATTTGCCGAAACTGTTCGATGGTGGAAGAATTTTTTTCTTTTGGGATCAGGACTCCCCCTGCTCTTCGCCAGGCTATGGGGATAACTTCCTTTTCCCACGCAACCCTCATGTTCCTCGAGAGGAATTTCAGAATATCTGGGGCATTCTTGTAGACACAATACGGAACACTATTAGGGCCTGGTGCAGAGGCCGTTCTTGCCTTCCTCACTACTTCTTTTACCTCACTCAGCTCGGGAGGGCTGATGTCAAATTGATGTTGTGGGGGTGAGATTGATGGGATGTCAGCGGGGACAAAAATCGGTTCATCTTTTAACTCATCAGTGTGGATGGTTCTGATGTGTCCTTCAACCTCCTTTTTTGACGCTTTCAGGGATCCACTTTTTTCTTTTGTGAAACTGCCTTTCACAAACTTAAAGGGATCTTTGTAGAAGCCTGGTCTTGCTTTTTCCTTTTTGCGCCGTTTCCTTAAATTCTCTGCTCTGCGCAGCTTCGAGAGCCTCTGTTTTAGGTCCTTTTGAAGGAGATTGATGCCCTCCCTTTCTTCTGCTGTTGCTTTTTTCCACACCTTCCTCAGGCTTCTTCTTTCTTTAACAAGTCGTTGGATTTCCTGGAGACGACGGGACTTGGGGGGAGGAGGCCTATCTTTCCTGCTGAGTTGTTCCTTCTCACCAAATTTCTCCTTTCCATAGCTGTAGACTAGATCACCCATCTTCTCCAACTTATTTTCTGCTGATCCCTTGATTCCACTTAAGATTAAGCTCACATCTGCATTGATGATTTCCCACTCCTTGCTGTTAGACTTTGGCCATTTCACCAATGGCTTACGTCCTTGCATGTTCTCCACTTGACGATGTGCCTGGTTGCATCTTGGACTGTTGCCTGAAACTTCTGCCACATCCCGTAATGTGCTGATGCTCTGCGGACTGTGGACTTCTTCCTGCCGCTGAGTTTCATCTGATTTGACCTTCCTCTTAACAGAATCTGGTCAATGCGGGGCCCTGGGTTGGGGATTTTCAAGCATTTTTTTCGACCCTGATGAATTTTGAGACCACGAGTTGATGTTACTTTAGTCCAGCCACACCTACAGGTCTGAAGAACGTGTCCAGCTGCTCGCTTTTCAAGAGTTTTGCCACATCCTTGATTCAATGTCGTGTCTGTTCCAAGGTTTACTTCCGGGTGGTCAGTCGATGAGTCATCTTGCGCCCCCGCTCTTGCAGACTCTGGGGGTATTTTTTTCTTTGAACTTTTTGTAGCCAAGTGAGGGTGGCTCTTGTGCCCTAACAAGGTGACGGAGCCAGCTGTTATGGGTAGCTAGCCCATAACAGCCCCGTTGGGGTCTATTTCCTCCTGTCAGCTGTCTCTCCAAGCTGTCACACGGTCTTTCCCTTGTCGTCAGCTGCACTTTCACAGCAGTCACTGGTTTTTCCTCCAGAAGATCAGTAGAGCTAATAGGACTTGGTGTTTCAATCCCTGTAATAAGTCGGCACTCTTGCTATTTGCTATATCCTCATTACTATATCCTCAAATGAAGAGGCGAAAAGTATTGATCTGCCTCCAAGTTGTATAACCTGTGAATTTGGAGAACTAACAAATCACCAAAGAGTGTGAGAGAGGACTCTAAGAGAACTGAGAGAGCAGGACTGTGAGAACAATGTATCCACTGGCAGAAGCTAGGAAGAAAATCCCCCAAAAGTCAATGAAACACATATATGGAGCTGTTTCAGAACAGGAACTTTCAACATTTTTTTCCAAAAATAAACTTTCAGAATATACAAAATAAAACAAAACCTTTTCACAAATTCTCAGTATCTGTACTTTCAATCGTTTCATACTCAGTACTGTTTGCACCTACCCTTAATCAGAAAACCCCTGGGTTTTTTTGTAGCCTCCTCCTTCCCCCCATGGTAAGACCTACATTCAACTAGTTTCTCAACACCAGTCTCTACTCTCTCAGTCTTCCCTCCCTCCATACCATGTAAACTTCCATCTGTTTCTCTCAATGTAGGTAGCTCCAGTCAGTATTGCAGGAACATAGAAGAAGCCTCGACTACGCGGAAACCACTTTCCACCCATTAGGGAGAATGACCGGAACCTCCGGGAACCTCACGGAAACCTTGGGTGGGGCGCAAGGTCTCCAGAGGTTTCCGTTCGTAAGTCCATCCAAGACCGAAATAAATTGCAGAGAATTGTGGATGCAGCCCAGACCATCACAACAAACCACCTCCCTTCCATTCGCTCCATTTATACCTCACGCTGCCTTGGCAAGGCCACCAAGATACAAGACGCACCCTGGCCACTCCCTGTTCTCCCCTCTCCCAGCAGGCAAAATGTACAGAAGTGTGAAAATGCACACCTTCAGATTCAGGGTCAGTTTCTTCCGAGCTGTTAACAAGCAACTGAACCATTCAGCAGACCTCAACTACTATCTATCTCATTGGAGACCCTCGGACTATCCTTGGCTATGCAGCACACATGGAGACAAAGATACAGCACGGAAACAGGCCCTTCTGCCCACCGAGTCCGTGTCGACCAGCGATCCCCGCACGTTAACACTACCCTATACACACTAGGGACAATTTACACTTACACAAGCCAATTAACTGACAAACCTGTACGTCTTTGGAGTGTGGGAGGAAACCGAAGATCTTGGAGAAAACCCTCGCGGTCACGGGGAGAACGTACAAACTCCATACAGACAGCACCCGTAGTCGGGATCGCACCCAGAGTGCTGCAAACGCTGTAAGGCAGCAACTCTACCGCTGCGCCACCGTGCAGTCCTTGACCTTCACCTGACCCATCTGATCTCCAGACCATCATCACCACCCACCTCTTTTCAACTCCACCCAATCTGCCTAATTTCCAGTCTCTCCCCGTAACTGCTGTAACAAATTATTATCTCTATGTGAAATCATCTGTATGCTGCCTGAAGACATAGTTGGAGGAAAGATGTGCAGCACATTACTGTCCCATGGAGCATAATAACGTGCCACAGCAATGACTGGGTACCAAGCTGTTACAGACACTGCTAATCAATATATTTGCACACTCTGTTCAATTAATAATACCTTTAACTTTGACTGTTAAAGGTTCTAATGGATTGATGGATCTTTGCATCTAACTGCTGTATTTATGGAATCGTTGATTCATAAGGAGTGTTAGACCACAAAGCATTTGATTTGAAACTGCTAAGTATAACCCAGAATTACTGTCCTTTCTCTATTGTGAATGTCACAAAACTGCCTTTGCAGTCCAGCTGCCTGGCCTCTTTAATGTTTCCTTTGAGCTACAAAATATTGGGCTCTGGCAATACATTGGGTCCACTCCTTGTATGGTCTCTGCTTCGGCCTTTGACCTTTGGGGCGGCATGGTGGTACAACGACAGAGTTGCAGCCTTACAGCACCAGACACCTAGGTTCAATCCTGACTCCGGGTGCTCTCTGTAAGTAGTTTGTACGTTCTCCCCGTGACCCGTATGAGTTTTCTCCAATATCTTCTGTTTCCTCCCACTCTCCAAAGAGGTCTATGTTTGTAGGTTGATTGGCTTGATATAAATGTTAAATTGTCCCTAGAGTGTGTCGGGAATTGTATTAATGTGTGGGGATTGCTGGTCGGTGTGGACTCAGTGGGCCGAAGGGCCTGTTTCTGCATTGTATCTCTAAACTAAACTAAACTTTAGTCTTTTGAGTGAAGGAAACAGATTTACATAGATACATAGACAATATGTGCAGGAGTAGGCCATTCAGCCCCTCAAGCCAGCACAGCCATTCAATCTGAACATGGCTGATCATCCACAATCAGCACCCCGTTAATGCTTTCTACCCATACCCCTTGATTCCACTTGCCCTAAGAGCTCCATCTAACTCTCTCTTGAATGCATCCAGTAAATCGCCCTCCACTGCCTTCTGAGGCAGAGAATTCCACAAATTTACAAATCTCTGTGTGAAAAAGTTTTTTCCTCATCTCCGCGTTCTAAATGGTCTACCCCCTTATTCTTAAATTGTGACCCCTGGTTCTGGACTCCCCCAACATCGGGAACATGTTCCTTGCATCTAGTGTGTCCAATCTCTTAATAATTTTATATGTTTCTATAAGATCTTCTCTCATCCTTCCAAAGTTCCAGTGAATACAAGCCCAGTCGCTCCATTCTTTCATCATTTGCAGTCCCGCCATCCCGGGAATTAACCTCGTGAACCTACGCTGCCCTCCCTCAATAGCAAGAATGTCCTTCCTCAAATTAGGAGACCAAAACTGCACACAATACTCCAGGTGTGGTCTCACCAGGGCCCTGTACAACTGCACAAGGACCTCTTTGCTCTTATACTCAACTCCTCTTGTTATGAAGGCCAACATGCCATTAGCTTTCTTCTCTGCCTGCTGTACCTGTGTGATTACTTTCAGATTTGGGTAATGGAAATCTCTGCAATGACATTTGAGCACAAATTGGACAATTGGACTTTGAAGGGCCTTATGACACACTCTCAGCAGTCACCCTGGGAACATGTTTATGGTAACAGTGGGGAAAAGTTTCCCATTTGCATTAGGTGCCAGGATGTCGGAGTGGCTAGAGAATGGGGAATGAGGGAAGTTATCCCGTGGTTATTTGTGGAATGAAAAGAACTCTGACAAATACTACAGGAGAAGGAAGATCGTCAAGGCAACAAGATGGTCTTTTGAGATTGAAAAGGGCTTTGAAGGGTAATAGATAGCTTAATAGTATGATTATATGCTGAATAGTTTACATTAAAAATTGTACTGGAAAGTATTCCTTGGATTTAATAGCAAGAAAAGTTTGATAGTATATATGGGCACTGAATAAATCTCTTTATAGTATGGTATGGTACTTTATTTGTCATCTGTTCTGAGGTCCAGTGAAATTCATTTTTGTATACAGCTCAGTACAAGTATCGCTATACATAAGCACTTCAATACATATTAGATAAGCATCTCAGATACAGTACAAGTGTACAACTGTACTACACTGAGACAATATACAGTCACCAGTTTGGCGCCATTTTCAAGTCCAAGATTTTGTAAGTGCAGGATTCTTGATCTGACCATGAAGGTCTGTTGTCCTGGCGGTGTTCCAGGGTCGGCCCGGCCAAGCGTAGCCGTGGTGTCCTGCGCCGCTGCTCCACTGCTGTTGGCCACGTGCGGTCCACATGCTCGGCCTCTTGGAGTGGCTCCCGGTCCAGCCGTGCCCGAGGATGCTCCAGGGCCTCCAGCGGCCCACACCGCCCTCAGCTCGTGCAGTGAAAAATGTTTCATCCTAGTAAAAAATAAATGGAATAATCTCACGGCCACACTAGTCACTTAATGGAAAGCCTGCTCTTGATCCCAAAGCTGTACAAAGTGACATGGTGGCACAGCGGTAGAGTTGCTGCATTACAGCGCTTGCGGCGCCAGAGGCCCGGTTTCAATCCCGACTATGAGTGCTGTCTCTACAGAGTTTGTACATTCACCCCGTTTTCTCCGAGATCTTCGGTTTCTCCCACACTCCAAAGACATGCAGGTTTACAGGTTAATTAGCTTGGTATAAGTGTAAATTGTCCATAGTGTGTGTAAGGTAGCGTTAATGTGCGGGGATCGCTGGTCGGCGTGGACTTGGTGGGCCGAAGGGCCTGTTTCTGCGCTTTATCTCTAAACTAAACTAAACTAAACTAAATGTTTCAAGACAATCTTCCTTCCAGCCACACCTTCAGGAGCCATTGAAAAATTAATTGAACACCCAGGAGCGGTTGGAGCGGCGGGTGCGGCGTCCGGGCGGTGAGTTCAAAAACGGAGCACAGGGGCCCAGGAGTGGTTGGAGCGGCTGGTGCAGTGTTGCCCACTCTGCAATGTTCCATCACACTTCAAAAGAAGTGGTCTAGAGGAGCCGCTGATTGGTGGAAGCGGACTAGAGGAAGCAGCTGATTGGGAGTAACCCCAGGTTTGTATTTCTGCTGCTGTTCGCACTTTTTAGTTAAGGGTTCAGTGAGTTAAGGGTACAGTGAGTTAAGGGTACAGTGAGTTAAGGGTTCAGTAAGATACGGGTGCAGTGCATTTTAGTAAAGGTAAGTTTAAAGGATTAACGATTTTTATTGTGGGAGTGAGTTGATTTAATTTGGGGGTAAGCCATGTCAGTTGATATCGGCCCCATGGTATGCTCATCCTACAACGTGGGAGATCAGGGATATTGTTGGCTATGTTTTGCAGAAGTGTGTCCAGCTGCAGCTCTTGGCAGACCGCATTGAACGATTGGAGCTGCGGTTGGATTCATAACCGGAATTCATCGTGGAATCCACGATGCTGAGGAGTCCGGTGAATAGCACAACAATGAAATGGCCACTCCCACATGTAAATGTTAACCTGACAGAAGAAAATGGGTGGCCACTAGCCAGCGTAGCTTAGTTGCAGGCGGTAGTGCAGGAGTCCCCTGCGGTATCATCTCCCTCCTAAACAGATGTGTCATGTTGGACACTGTTGGGGGAGTGGCTCATCAGGGGAAGGCAGCAGCAGCCAAGTTCATGGCACAGTGGGTGGTTCTGTGGCACAGGAGGAGAGGAAGAAGAGTGGAACGGCAATAGTAATAGGGGATTCAATTGTAAGGGGAATAGATAGGCATTTCTGCAGCCGCAAACGAGTCTCCAGGATGGTATGTTGTCTCCCTGGTACAAGGGTCAGGGATGTCTCTGAGCGGCTGCAGAACATTCTGGAGGGGGAGGGTGAACAGCCAGTTGTCGTGGTGCACATTGGCACCAATGTTATATTAGGTAAAAAATGGGATGAGGTCCTACGAGGTGAATTTAGGAGCTAGGAAATAAACTTAAAAGTAGGACCTCAAAGGAAATAATCTCTGGATTATTACCAGTGCCACGTGCTAGTCAGAGTAGAAATAGGAGGACAATGCAGATGAACACGTGGCTTGAAAAATGGTGCAAGTGGGAGGGATTCAAATTTCTAGGGCATTGGAACCAGTTCTGGGGGAGGTGGGACCAGTACAAACAGGACGGCCTTCACCAGGGCTGGAATGGAACCAATGTCCTTGGGGGAGTGTTTGCTAGTGCTGTCGGGGAGGATTTAAACTAATGTGACAACTGGGTGGGAGCATGAGCAGAGAGACAGAGGGTTGTAAAATGAGACTAGAAGCAATAGGTAGCAAGGTGAAAAGTAGAAGTGGCAGACAGACAAATCCAGGGTAAAAATCAAAAAGGGCCACTTTTCAACATAATTGTATAAGGGGTAAGAGTGTTGTAAAAACAAGCCTGAAGCTTTGTGTCTCAAATGCAAGGAGCATTAGTAATTTAAGATAACTTTAGAGTATGAGGCATGAATTGGGCAAGATAGACTGCTGGTACTCAAGTTTATGTACGTCTTAAAGGGTTGACGGTGGATAGGCAAAGGAAGGCATTTAAAGACTGATGGATGACCACAACAACAATTGTTCATCCCAGTTTGGCAAAAGAATAAATCAGGGAAGGTAGTGTATCCGTGGATAAACAAGGGAAAATAAGGGATAATATCAAAACAAAAGATGAAGCCTACAAATTAGCCAGAAAAAGCAGCCTACCAGAGACTGGGAGAAATTCAGGTAGAGGAGGACAAAGGGCCTAATTAGGAAAAGGAAAATAGATTATGAAAGAAAACTGGCAATTAACATAAAATATGGACTGCAACATTTTTTATAGATATGTGCTAAGAGTAAAAGATTTTAGTTAAAAACAAATGTAGGTCCCCTTGCAGTCAGAAACAGGTGAATTGATCATGGGGAACAAGGACATGGCAGACCAATTGAGTAATTACTTGGATTCTGTCTTCACTAACATAGAAACATAGAAATTAGGATGCAGAGTAGGCCATTCAGACCCTTCGAGCCTGCACCGCCATTCAATATATCATGGCTGAATGGTTCCAACTCAGTATCCACCGTACCCTGCCTTCACTCATACCCCTGATCCCCTTACCAGAGGGGGAGGGGGGGGGGGAGGGGGGAAGAGGGGGGGGGGGGGGGGGGGGGGGGGGGAAATGGGGGGGGGGGGGGGGGGGGGGGGGGGAACACGGGCCAAATCCAAATCACTCTTAAATAGAGCATGACTAAGAAGTCATAGATAATCTGCCCGGAAATAGCAGGGACCCAGGGGTCAAATGAGATGGACGAACTGATGTAATCCGGGTTAGTCCACAAGTGGTGTTAGGTAAATTGAATGTATTTAAAGGCTGATAAATCCCTAGGGCCAGATACTGCATCCCCGAGTAATTAAGGAAGCAGCCCCAGAAATAATGTTGCATTAGTGATAATTTTCAAAAAATCTCTAGATTCTGAGTAGTTGCTGAGAAAGATTGGAGGTACCTAGTGTAATCCCACTTTTAAATAGGGAGGGAGAGGAGAAAACGGGAAATTACAGACCAGTTAGTCTAACCATCGGTAGTGTGGAAAATGCTAGAGTCAGTTATTAAATATGGGATAGCAGCACATTTGGAAAGTGGTGAAATCAATGGACAAAGTCAGCATGGATTTTATGAAAGGTAAATTATGTCTGACGAATCTTATAGTCTTTTTCGAGGATGTAACATAGTAGAGTGGATAAGGGAGAACCAGTCGATGTGTTAGAATCTGACTTTCAGAAAGCTTTTCACAAGGTCCCAATAAGAGATTAGTATGCAAACTTAAAGCACACGGTAATTGGGGGTTCAGTAATGATTTGGATAGAGAACTTGTTGGCAGACAGGAAGCAAAGAGTAGGATTAAACGGTCCTTTTCATAATGGCAGGTAGAGACTAGTGGGGTAACCGCCAAGACTCATTCAGGGACCGCCAGCTATTTACAATATATATTAATGATTGGACGAGGGAATTGAATGCAACATCTCCACATTTGCAGATGACACGAAGCTGGGGGCAGTGTAGCTGTGAGGGGAGGTGCTAGGAGGCAGCCAAGGTGACGGATAGGTTGGTGAGTTGGGAAAATGCGATTGCGAATGCAGTATAATGTGGTAAATGAGAGATTATCCACTTTGGTGGCAAGAACAGGAAAAGACCAATTGATCATGAATGGTAGCCGATTAGGAAAAGGGGAGATTGGCAACGAGACCTGGGTGTCCATTGGTACACCCTGTCCATTGAAAGTAGGCATTGCAGGTGCAGCAGGCAGTGGATAAAGCGAATGGTAAGTAGCCTTCAAAGCAAAATGAATTTTGATTATAGGAGCAGTGAGGTTCTACTCAGTAGTACAGGCCAAAGTTGTACAGACCACACCGGAGTATTGTGTTCATTTTGGACCTCCAAATCTTCAGAGGGAAAGACATTCTTGCCAATACAGAGGGAGTACAGAGAAGGTTCCCACTGATCCTGGGATGCACGGACTTCCATAAGAAAGAAAGACTGGATCACTCAGCTTATTTACTCGTATGGAATTTTAGAAGATTGAGGGGATGATCTCATAGAGACTAAATACAAAATTCTATAAGGGTTTGGACAGTCAAGATGCAGAAGATAGATCCTGATGTTGGGGGAAGTCCAGGACCAAGGGGTCACAGTTTAAGGATAAGGGGAAAGACCTTTTAGGACCGAGATTAAAATTCTCTGCCACAGAAGGTATTTTGAGCCAGTTTTCGTTGGCCATATTTAAGAGGGAGTTGGATGTGGCCCTTGTGGCTGAAGGGATCAGAGGGTATGGAGAGAAGGCAGGTACAGGATATTGAGTTGGATGATCAGCCATGATCATATTGAATGGCGGTGCAGGCTCGAAGGGCCGAATGGCCTGCTCCTGCACCTAATTTCTATGTTTCTATGTTTCTATGTGCAGGTTTGCAGGTTAATTGGCTTGGCATAAGTGTAAATTGTCCTTAGTGTGTGTGGAATAGTGTTATTGTGCAGGGATCGTTAGTCTGCGTGGACTCGATGGGCCGAAGGGCCTGTTTCTGCGCTGTATATGTATCTCTAAAAACATGCTATCATCAGCTGGAAACTAGACACATGCAGATTAGAGTTTACAAAATTCCACTGTGCAAGTATCCAATCAATTCCAATGCAAATCCCTTGTTCATCAATGTGCATTTCTTTCAGAGTTAAGTTAATTTTTACAATTTCATTTAATTGCAATAGCATAACCAGTGCAATTTACTTCTAATTTCTTGCTTTTTTAGGTGATAATTAAATCTGCTGTGCTAATTTTGCGCCATTATGCCACGTAAATAGAAAATGACAGTGACTCGGATTCTGGATAATTATACTTGTTTGGCAATTATACCAATATAAATACACAGCGAGCATGCAACAACAATACGGGTGAGAATGCATTTTTGGTGGACTGTGCACAAGTGAAATAGTCGCTGAGTTGTGTCTGACATTTTGTCTGACCTTATATTAATGTCCGGTGCAGAAGTCATTGATGGAGAATGAGGAATTTGCATTCAGTTAAATACTTAGTAAGTTGCTGAAGAAGGAGCTGTAGTTTATGATGCCCCAATGCAAACAGTTATGGGGATTGGATGTGTAGGAAGAAACTGCAGATGCTGGTTTAAACGAAGATAGACACAAAATGCTGGGGTAACTCAGTGGGACAGGCAGCATCTCTGGAAAGAAGGAATGGGTGATGTTTCAGGTCCAAACCCGTCTTCAGACTGAAGAAAGGTCTCGTCCGAAATGTCACCCATTCCTTCTATCCAGAGATGTTACCTGTCCCACTGAGTTACTCCAGCATTTTGAGTTTACTATTATTGCTAATCTCTTTCTGCTTATCATTCATTCCAGAATCATTTTTTCTATGCGGTTCTTTATTAAAGCAAGGGCCCTACATTTGTTTAGTTTCTCTGCCTATTCTAATACCAGTTCACCAGTCTCAGGCTGCAAAAGAACCACATTAAGTTATGCTAATCATTTTTATATACATACATGGGTGCTTGCAGAAGCTCGTACAGTCGACTGACATGATCCTTTACTAACTCATATTCTTCGTTCCCTGAAGGCCCCTTAATTATCAGGTCACCAACCTTTCCTCACTACATTATTCCAGATATAATAATGTCTGCTCCCTCAGTGCTTCTCCTACAGACTGATCTATGAAAAAACATCTCTCATCAATTCTGTAAATTTATCCTCCACATGATTGCTGCTACATTGGTTCGCCTAGTCTTTACACAGATTAATGATTATTATATTACCCTTGTTAGATACAACTACACTTGCCCTTCATCACCTCTACAGTACGGGGTCCTGTAAATGACTTCAATTAATGATTCTTGCTTCAAGCTGTTTCCATGCTCTGCCCAAATAGATTCTGCTTGATATTCTGAGCTAAGAATCTTCCTTTCCTTTACTCCTTATTTCATATTAGAACTACTGTATTACTCTTTCATTTCCATAATTGCTCCACTCAAGGTCACAACTGATAGGAGCAAAATTAGGCCATTGGACCCATCAAGTCTACTCGACCATTCAATAATGGCTGATCTATCTCTCCCACCTAACCCCATTCCCCTGCCTTTTCCCCATAGCTCCTGACACCCGTACTAATCAAACCGATACTTCCAAAGGTATCCCGGAATTTTCAACTCTGGTCACTTTGCAACCTTGTCGCTGCAATAGTTTTTATATCACACGCATTTCCTTTTATTGGGCCATCAATGTATTGAATTTGTTACCATTGGTATTTGTTATCATTGGTCCCCTTTTGTCTGCCTGATATTTTTGTCTGGGGAGACAGACAGGCAGACAGACAGACAGACAGACAGACAGGCAGACAGACAGACAGACAGACAGACAGACAGACAGACAGACAGACAGACAGACAGATACTATATTGTCACATGTTGGCGTACAGGTACAGCAGGCAGTGAAGAAAGCTCATGGAATGTTGGCCTTCATAACAAGAGTATTTCAGTTTTGGAGTAAAGAGGTTCTTCTGCAGTTGTATAGGGCTCTGGTGAGACCACATCTGGAGTATGGTGTACAGTTTTGGTCTCCTAATTTGAGGAAGGACATCCTTGTGATTGAGGCAGTGCAGCATAGGTTCACGAGATTGATCCCTGGGATGGCGGGACTGTCATATGAGGAAAGATTGAAAAGACTAGGCTTGTATTCACTGGAGTTTAGAAGGATGAGGGGGGATCTTATAGAAACATATAAAATTATAAAAGGACTGGACAAGCTAGATGCAGGAAAAATGTTCCCAATGTTGGGCGAGTCCAGAACCAGGGGCCACAGTCTTAGAATAAAAGGGAGGTCATGTAAGACTGAGGTGAGAAAAAACTTTTTCACCCAGAGAGTTGTGAATTTATGGAATTCCCTGCCACATATGGCAGTGGAGGCCAGATGACTGGATGGATTTAAAAGAGAGTTGGATAGAGCTCTAGGGGCTAGTGGAGTCAAGGGATACGGGGAGAAGGCAGGCACGGGTTATTCATAGGGGACGATCAGCCATGATCACAATGAATGGTGGTGCTGGCTCGAAGGGCCGAATGGCCTCCTCCTGCACCTATTTTCTATGTTTCTATGTACAATGAAGGTCCAGTGAAATTATTTGTTTTTGCAATCACAGTACACAAAAGAATCGCCACAAGGCGCAGACAAAGTCCCCTTAAATACTGTTGGCCCCTTCTTTGTCCCACGAGCAGTGCCCTTGTGGGTGCCTTCAGTTCTGATAATAGGTCTTTGACCTGAAACATTAACCCATTCTTCTCTCCATTGATGCTGCGCCACCTGTTGAGTGCTTCCAGCCTTTTCGGTTCTTTATTTCAGAAAAATCCAATGGTTGCATTTTGTGATTTTATTCATTAATTTGAAGTCAGCATCAGAGAATCCCGCTGTTGTGTCAGTTCCTGTGCTCACACTTCATCTCTGGAACTCCTAGTGTTTTGGCCCCCTCATTTCTTATTTGCATCCTGCTCCTTGATGCCATCTGAAGACACAACAGAAACATAGGAAAACGACAGAAACACAACATAAACCAGGTCTTAAGTTTAAAGTGAAAATGTTTTAGTACAAATCTGAAGGGTAGCTTTTTCACACAAAGGGTGGTGGGTGTATGGAACAAGCTGCCAGAGGAGGTAGTTGAGGCTGGCTCTAATCCAACGTTTAAGAAACAGTTAGACAGGTACATGGATAGGTCAGGATTGGCAGGATATGGACCAAACGTGGGCAGGTGGGACAAGTGTACCTGGGCATGTTGGCAAGGTTTTAGAGGTTGGAATCAGACAGAGTCTTTAAGGAATACTAGACTAAGTGGGAGTCATTGGGTCCCAGTCACATGGGAGGCCTGGTCCCCCAATGCAACCAATTCCCCATCGCAATATTCCGCCACTCACCCGTTCCCCCAATGCAATATTTCACCACTCACCCATAGCCCCTAACTGCGCAGGCGCGGCTGACTTTTTCCCGTTATGACGCCCCTGATCCCCCCTCCTCCCCTCACCCCCCCACTCTGCGTCTTGCCCTTCGCCCCCCCACGCACTCACTCCATCCCCCCTCAGAAACCCCCCAACCGCACTTAACAGCTCTCTGGCGGTGCAGCTATTCCTGCCCATTGGGTTCTCATTGTGATGTAGAACACACAGGTATTACTGCGCAGGCGCAGCTGACGGGCACGGCAAGTGGAAAAGTGATTTATTCAGTCCATTCTTTCTTGTTGCGTCCCTTGTTGCATTCTGCAGCTGGGGACGGGGACAGCTTCAGGCGGGGGCTGGTGGAGCGTCCTGCAGCTGGGGATGGGACGATATCAGATGGGGGCCGGTGGGGAGGCAGTGCTTCAGCGGGGGCGGTCGTGGCGGTCGGGGCCGGTGGGGGGGGAGAGTGTCCTGCAGCCAGGGAGGGGGGATGCTTCAGGCGGGTGCAGTCGGGGGCCGGTGGGGGGGGGGAGACAGTTCTGCAGCTAGGGTGGGCGGATGGCTGCAGGCGGGGTCTCTGTCGGGGGGGGCCACTGGTGTTGAGGGTGGAGCGTCCTGCAGCGGCAGAGGGAGATGGCCTCATGCTGGGGGGCTGTTGAGGGCCGGTGGAGGGGGGAGCGTCCTACAGCCGGGGGAGGGGGACGTCTTCAGGCGGGGGCTGTCGGTGGCCAGTGGGGGCAGGGGGAGTGTGTGCTGCAGCCAGGGGAGGGGCGGCTTCAGGCGGGGGCTATCGGAGTTGGTGGGGGAATGACCTGCATGCACTCCATCCCCCCTCAAACACCCCATCCACTCTCTGACAGTACAGCAATTCCTGCCTAATGGGTTCCCATTGTGACTTAGAACACAAAGGTATTACTGGGCACTTGCAGCTGACAGGCACGGCAAGTGGAAAAGGGATTTATTAAAGATTAAAATGTGAATAACTCTTAAAATATAACAACAATTTAAACGTTAAAGATGAAATTTATTCAGTCCATTCTTTCTTGTTGCGTCTCTTGTTGTGTTCTGCAGCTGGGGGAGGTGGACGGATTCTGGCGGGGCTGTCGTGGGCTGGTGGAGAGGGACGGCCTCAGGTGGGGTCTGTTGATGGCCAGTGGGGGTGGGAGCGTCATACAGGGAGGAGAGGGGAGAGGGGGACGGCTTCAGGCGGGGTCTGTCGGGTCTGGTGGGGGGGGGTGGGGGGGTGAGAGAGAAGGGAGCATCCTGCAACCGGGGTAGGGGGGCGGCTT
This sequence comes from Okamejei kenojei, assembly GCA_035221665.1. Lineage (NCBI taxonomy): Eukaryota > Metazoa > Chordata > Chondrichthyes > Rajiformes > Rajidae > Okamejei > Okamejei kenojei. The sequence goes on along the minus strand of CM069150.1, from coordinate 4,376,639 downwards.
CAGGCGGGGGCTGTCAGGGTCGGTGGAGAAGCATCCTGCACTCACTTCATCCCTCCTCAACCCCCCCCCATCCACTCTTTGCGGCTCACTGGCAGCGCAGCCATTCGCGCTCAATGGGTTCCGATTGTGATATACAACATGCAGGTTTTACTGGCAGGAGCAGCTGACAGGCACGGCAAGTGGAAAAGGGATTTATTAAAGCTTAATATGAGAATAACAAAATATAATTTAAGAGAGAGTTGGATAGAGCTCTCGGGGCTAGTGGAGTCAAGGGATATGGGGAGAAGGCAGGCACGGGTTATTGATAGTGGACGATCAGCCATGATCATATTGAATGGCGGTGCTGGCTCGAAGGGCCGAATGGCCACTTCCTGCACCTATTTGCTATGTTTCTATGTTTCCATAACAACTATTTGGGGTGTGTGGGGTGGGAAGTGTGTCGGCGGGGAGGGGCTTGTGTGGGCGGGCTGTGTGGGTGGGTGGGGGGGAGGTGTGTGGGTTGTGGGGGGGGATTGTGCAAGGGATCGACTCCAATGTAAGCCCACGCCCCGCGGTTGGGCCCAAGGTCAGTCCGAGGAGGCCTCCAGCTCCATCGATGGTAGGCCGCAGAGTGACTGGAGAATGCGATCCGAAAATTACTCGCATCTCCGGCGAGGTAAGAAACTGAAGAAAAAAGTTCCCCCCCTCCCCTACATAAAACAAACCGGAGAACATTTACACAGACTTTTAACGCACACTAAACCATTTTATAAAGCGAAAAAGCTGTTGGCGGGGCTTCCAATTGTGTGGTGGAGTTGTGATCACTATCCGTAAAATGCTGTTCCACTGAAACACCGGTAACCTGGCCAGGTTCATTTCCCAACACAAGGTCCAGTATATTCCCTACTCGGATTGGACTATCCACATGGTGTTTCAAGAAACCGTGTACTCATTGTGTCCTCAATGCAAGCACAGAAGATAATACACAACAAAAGCTTGGACAAATTTGCCAGAGTTTTATGACAAGTTAAAAACAATCAATATAAACATTAAATTAAATTTTATATCAAAGTCACGTGAGTGACTACGTGCAGAAACCCGCCCGGCATCAATACGTCGACGCCAGGCACGTGCCGTGAGTAATCAGCCAGGGTAGGCAGTGGCTTTTAAAAATCTTAAAAACCGCGCATGCTCAGATTATTCTCTCCCCGGTGAGCTATCAGTCGGCTTATTTTAAAAAATCTTGAAACTGTGCATGCGCATTGTTCCCTCCCCGGTAAACTGCCAGTCGGCTTTTTTTTTAAATCTTGAAAACCGCGATTGCGCACATTGTTCCCTCCCCGGTGAACTGTCATTCGGCTTTTTTTTTTAATTGTGGAAACAGCGCATGCGCAGATTGTTCTCTCGACTTTTATCAAGTAATTTGTCTTCAATAGGTCCTATCTCTTAATAAAGTATTTAAAAACATATAGCTCTAACAAATTTACTAACCATATTATTTGTACACGAAATCCATTCTTCTCTCTTTGGTTGCAGCAAAAATATCCATAAGTTTGTTTCGAGAAGCTCTTCAGGTAATCACTATCCATCTTTGGAAATCCCGCTAAGAAACTTGTGCATGCGCAGTAGGCTGGTGCGCATGCGCAGTGCGCAACACAGCACATGCACGCAGTTCACAGTGTAAAGGCAGAGTTTCAGCTACCTTTACGGACCGTTCCCACTGATGGCTTGAAGCAGCGTCGACGGCACGGGAGTAGCACATAATTCTCCCGTGCCTTTACTATTTATGACCACCTCCGGTTTTGAGTGGTGGCTAGTTCAGCCTTTTTCTCATGCAGCTAGATCTGCACGATTGTATGGGAAGTTTGTGAAGAGGCACGTGTGAGCTACTTTTAAACAGAAGTAGCCAATGTTTATGTTTCTTTTAGTTTGGGCTTAGAGAAGCGATTATGTTATAGCACAATTGACACTACTTGTGCTGCTTTGTCATATTCTCTGGTACTATAAGTGGGACAATAAATTATTGCTTATTCACCCACTATTGACTAGCGTTATGCAAGGTGTCTTTTATATGAACACTCTAAAGCCTAGACTCATCGTGGTGTGGAATGTGTATCAGTAAAAATTATTATGCAAATATTCACCTACTATATTCCTAGTGGGTGCAGTATCTTTTAAGTTAATTATGCTTTTAGCAACTGATTTCAGCACAAAGAACACAGTCTTTACTCAATCTCCGGCTCGGTCTCTGAGTCATAGAAACATAGAAACATAGAAATTAGGTGCAGGAGCAGGCCATTCGGCCCTTCGAGCCTGCACCGCCATTCAATATGATCATGGCTGATCATCCAACTCAGTATCCTGTACCTGCCTTCTCTCCATATCCCCTGATCCCTTCAGCCACATGGGCCACATCCAACTCCCTCTTAAATATGGCCAACGAACTGGCCTCAACTACCTTCTGTGGCAGAGAATTCCACAGATTCACCACTCTCTGTGTGAAAAACGATTTTCTCATCTCGGTCCTAAAAGACTTCCCCCTTATCCTTAAACTGTGACCCCTTGTCCTGGACTTCCCCAACATCGGGAACAATCTTCCTGCATCTAGCCTGTCCAACCCCTTAAGAATTTTGTAAGTCTCTATGAGATCACCCCTCAATCTTCTAAATTCCAGCGGTACAAGCCAAGTCTATCCAGTCTTTCTTCATATGGAAGTCGTGCCATCCCAGGAATCAGTCTGGTTGATAATGAGGGTAGTTTGTTATGGTAACGATCTCATAAAGCAAAACGGGCACGGTTGGGTACAATTTGGAGTTGACAGCATACCCACCAGATCGGAGATTGGGGATGTTATTATGTATACAGGTACACTGAGCTTGCCAGTACCTATGAGATGAAGGATGGTTTCTTCATTGTTATTTAATAGTTTTCTCAAGAGATTGCTGGTGCAGACTATCTCAACATGAATAGAGTGTAAGCAGCTAAAAGCGGATGTGAATTCAAATAATTTCAAGTCTCACTCTTCCAAGGGGGCTGGCTCATTAGCAGCCAATAGTATGGATATTCCCATTTGATCATCTTCTTGCAACAGCAGGAGGCTTACATAGTGCATTTTCAGAAGTTATAAAATTTGGTTGAATATGTCTGGATGATTGCAGATAGAATTCTGAACAGTGTTGCATGAGTTATTGTCTAACTCAAAGCCAATTGGGAGTGTGGTCCGATTAAGGGCAATGGACATGTATGTAAGTTAGCATCATGTTGTTAATAGCCCATGTATTTTCTACCATTTATGGTTTATTTGTTCAAGTGTTTCACACAGAGATTAGTTTACTGCATGAAACCACGGAGCTTCAAAGGCTTCACGTAGTCACTCACATGACTTCGATATAAAATAGAAAGATTAAACGAGAACTTACCGTTTTAAGTTTGATCTTTATTTATGAGAAGTTGAAGTGAGGGACTACGTGCCCTCCACTCCGAACCCTGAATCTCATAAAGATCATTAGGTAAGTCAAGGGTTATTAATCCTTCTATAGTTTAAGTTTGTGCAAGTAGTCTGTGGTTTCATGCAGTTGCTCTGAAGATTGACGCGCATGCAGGCTGGTGGGCTCTTCATGTGGTCCCTCACTTCAACATCTCATAAAATACAGATCAAACTTCAAATGGTAAGTTTTCTATTAAAATTACAAACATGTTTTTTTAAACATGGTTGGCCTCACAGTTATCGGTATTCTTTTATTACTGTCATGTATACTAAGATACAGTGAAAACATTTGTTTGCATAGTTTGCAGTTAGATTAAACCTTACTAGTAGCAAGAACAATCAATCCATATATCAGTACACGTAGCGCAAGAGTGTAAAGGGACAATGGGTTAAGGCAACGATGAGATAAAGTCGTAAGAAGGAACTGCAGATGCTGGTTTACACCAAAGATGCTGGAGTAACTAGTGGGATAGGCAGCACCTCTGGATGGAAGGAATGGGTGACATGCCGGGTCTCCCTCTCCTCTGACTCTCAGTCTGAAGAAGGGTCTCGACACGAAACATTACCTATTCCTTCTCTCCAAAGATGCTGCCTGTCCTGCTGAGTTACTCCAGCATTTTGTGATTAACTTGAATGAGTTAAAGTCAGCTACTCTGAGCGAGGGGCCCCATTGAAACCTGATTGAATCTGGTTATATCAGACTTGGTGACCAGGTGAAAACAAAGTGAATTTAAGTGAGCCCAAGTCTGAATATTGCCCAGCAACCACTCCCTGGACTCCAGGGGAGGGGTAGGGAAATGTAGATAAGTGGTCGTATACAGCGTGATGTGTGCTTTGGTAGTCACAAAATGCTGGAATAACTCAGCGGGTGAGGCAGCATCTCTTGAGAGAAGGCATGGATGACGTTTCAGACTGAGAGTCAGGGGAGAGAGAGACCCGGAAAATCACCCATTCATATAACCATATAACCATATAACAATTACAGCACGGAAACAGGCCCTCTCGGCCCTTCCAGTCCGTGCCGACCATTTGTTTTCATCTAGTCCCATCTACCTGCACTCAGACCATACCCCTCCATTCCCTTCACGTCCATATACCTATCCACTTTACTTTTAAATGTTAAAATCGATCCTGCCTCCACCACTTCTGCTGGAAGCTCATTCCACACAGCCACCACCCTCTGAGTAAAGAAGTTCCCCCTCACGTTACCCCTAAACTTATGTCCCTTAATTCTGATGTCATGTTTGAATCTTCCTCTTGTTTGAATCTTCCCTACCCTCAATGGGGAAAAGCTTATCCACGTCAACACGTCTATCCCTTTCATCGTTTTAAAGACCTCATTCAAGTCCCCCCTTAACCTTCTGCGCTCCAAAGAATAAAGACCTAACTTGTTCAACCTTTCTCTGTAACATAGTTGCTGGAATCCTGGCAACATTCTAGTAAATCTCCTCTGTACTCTCTCTATTTTGTTGACATCCTTCCTATAATTAGGCGACCAAAATTGTACACCATACTCCAGAATTGGTCTTACCAATGCCTTGTACAATTTTAACATTACTTCCTACTCCTATATTCAATGCTCTGATTTATAAAGGCCAGCACACCAAAGGCTTTCTTTACCACCCTATCTACATGCGATTCCACCTTCAGGGAACTATGCACAGTAATTCCTAGATCCCTCTGTTCCACAGCATTCCTCAATTCCTACCATTTACCATGTACGTCCTATTTTGATTTGTCCTGCCAAGATGTAGCACTTCACACTTAACGGCATTTAAACTCCATCTGCCATCTTTCAGCCCACTTTGCCAAATGGCCCAAATCTCTCTGTCGACTTTGAAAATCTACTTCATTAACCACAACACCACCTATCTTTAGTATTGTCTGCATACTTACTTATCCAATTTTCCACCCCATCATCCAGATCATTGATGTACATGACAAACAACAGTGGACCCAACACAGATCCCTAAGGCACCCCACTGGTCACCGGCTTCCAACCTGACAAACAGCCATCACCATTACTCTCTGACATCTCCCATTCAGCCACTGTTGAATCCATCTTGCTACTCCGCCATTAACACCCAAAGATTGAACCTTCTTAACCAACCTTCCATGGGGGAACCTTGTCAAAGGCCTTACTGAAATCCATATAGACAACATCCACTGCTTTACCCTCATCAATTTCCCTAGTAACCGCTTCATAAAAATTCAAGAAGGTTTGTCCAAACATGACCTTCCAGGCACAAATCCATGTTGACTGTTCCTGATCAGACCCTGTTTATCCAGATGCTTATATATATTATCTCTAAGTATCCTTTCCATTAATTTGCCCACCACTGACGTCAAACTAATAGGTCTATAATTGCTAGGTTTATTCTTTGGACCCTTTTTAAACAATGGAACAACATGCGCAGTACGCCAATCCTCCGGCACTATTCCCGTTTCTAATGACATTTGAAATATTTCTGCCATAGATTCCTTCCATCAGAGATGCTGCCTGTCAGGCTGAAGTAGGGTCTCGACCCGAAACGTCACCCATTCCTTCTCTCCAGAGATGCTGCCTCACCCGCTGAGTTACTCCAGCATTTTGCGTCTACCTTCGATTTAAACCAGCATCTGCAGTTCTTTCTTACATGTGACGTGTGCTTTGTCTCTTTGACCATTTGCCCCAAGACAGGAGAGCAAATGCCTGAGGACATGTATCTCCCAAGTTGGCCAATTTGTAATAAAAATGGTTAGTTCTCGAAATGAATTATTTCAATCTATAAATTGACGCTGCAGCACTGGACTAACAGAACTGTACTAACCTGATGGAATTACAGAGAAAGAGCACACTAGGGAGCCAGACTGTAACAGACAGAGACCGGTGAGTCTACAATCGGATCTGGGGGAGGTCTGTAGCTGTAACCAAAGAGAACAGTGAGGTATCAGGGATGTCGGAAATCTAGTTGACGGCTCTGGAGGGGTCTCCACTGACAGCATGTAAAAATAAAAATTGATTAAGAAGGGTTACAATGAGTTGGAGGCAGAAGAGCTACAAAATGGGGGTGGAGATGATTAAATAGGGATTGGGAAAACTAGGTTTCAGTTTCACAATAGTCCAGTGATATTTTGTCAAGTAATGGCAAAAGCTGTAGCAACATTAGATGTGGAGGATGAGGAGACTACAGTCTTACAATATGTGTTTGACCTTCTGATTGCAGCAAGGGATATGGAGACTTATCTGATAGCATCAGCCAAGCTTCTGGGAATGCTGTGGGGTGTGGACTTTAAGGCATTGCTCTAGAACACCCAGATGGCTCAAACTACATTACAATATTGAAGGCATAAAAATATCATTGTAATAAACAGAAGAGAGAGAGAAGGGAAGCAATTAGACGAATGTTGCATACGGGTAGTATTGGGATTGCTTATGAGCCTGTCCCACTTAGGCGATTTTTCAGGTGACTGCCAGCGCCTGTCAAATTGCCGGCAGTCGCCTGAAAAATTGGCGACTGGAACGGCAACTGTCAGAGTGGAACACACACATACACACACAATCACATCACTTCCTTCACCAGCCCATTATGCAGGCAGGGGACAGGGCAAGCGCTGTCTGAGTGGAATTCACACGGTGCAAAGCCACGGTGATACAGATACACACCGCAATGAACAGGAAGCTTGGCACTGTAATTAAGACAGCTAGTGTACAGTAAGTCCCTTAAAAGAGGGAGGGGTAGAGAGGGTGGGAAGAAGGGGGGTGTGGGGGGGGGGGGGGGGGGAGAAGGAGGGAGAAGGAGTGGGGATAACTTTTAAGAAGCCGGACAACTTTTAAGAAGCCAGAGATACACGGCTGTGAAGCCCGGCGGACATTTAACATTATCCTTGGTTGTTAATGGTCGGTTATCCTTGGTTCTGAAAACTATTGCTTATGTTTTTTTTCCAATGAGTCAATGAAATTCACCAGTCAGCACCGGCTACAACCTACAAGAACCTAAGAGAACCTTTGACCTCCTGGCAACCCACTAGGACCTCCTGGCGACCCACCTGCAGCTCGAGAATTCTCGGTACTCTCCATGGCGGCTTCATTCTGGTCGCCGCTCATTTTTCAACATGTTAAAAAGTTTGCGGCGACCATAATGAGGCTGCAACTAGTTCCCAGAATGTGGGAACTCCTCATGACCGTGAAGGCGACTCCCTGGCAACCATCCGCGAACATGTGCCGACCATGTGGCGACTGCATAATCTCCTGCAGTCACCTAAACAGTCGCCTAAGTGGGACAGGCACAACTTTACAGTATACCTAAATATTCTGAGATTGTGGAATTAATAGTGCAAGGTGAGAGAATTTAAAAGGGATGGAAAGATTGACACAAAATGCTTGAGTAACTCAGCGGGACAGGCAGCCTCTCTGGAGAGAAGGAATGAATGGGTGACGTTTCGGCTCGAGACCCTTCTCCAGAGATGGTGTCTGTCTCGCTGCGTTACCAGCATTTTGTGTCTATCTTTTGTTTAAACCAGCATCTGCAGCTCCTTCCTACACAAATGGGGATGGGACATTCTTTAAAAGTTTAAGAGATTAATATTACCCAGGTGCAGGAAGAAGATGCGGACAGAGTTAAGGCTTGGAAGGGGAAAGGTACTCGACATGAAAAAGGGTATGGAGAAGTTGCACAAGGTGATGCCACCCGATGCCTAAAGCCCCTGTCCCACTTAGGAGACTTTAACAGCAACCTCTCATGACCTTGCCCACCACCCAAAAAAAAAATCAAGGGCAAGGTGACCTGCAACCTCCTACCACCTCCCATGCATATGTTGAAAACCTTCCTCGACTATGAAGAAAACCGGCTTCGACTAGACCTGCGACTAAAAAATTATTGATTTTTAAAACGGCAACATATTTTTAGTCGAGGCCGGTTTTAATCATGATGAAAAAAGAACAGCAACCTAGATGAAGCCTCGACCACGCGGAAACCACCTTCGACCATTAGGGAGAGTGACCAAAACCTCCGGTGACCTCATGGAAACCTTGGGTGGCGGGCAAGGTCACCAGAGGTTGCTGTTTAGGTCTCCTAAGTGGGACAGGGGCTTAAGACTGCGGCTTTTGATATTATAGCATAGAATTATCCATTATGGATAGAATGCTGTATCTAGTGAAGCAGCATTAAACCTGGCCAGGTATAGACCGTGATGTAGCCAAATATAGCCAAAGATTCTATATCTCTTATGCATCTCTCCCGTTTCCTTTCCACGGACCCACAGTTTGAAGAAGGATCTCGATCAGAAACGTTACCCATTCCTTTTCTCCAGAGATGCTACATGACCCGCTGAGTTACTCCAGCTTTGTGTGTCAAATACTGTCAGATATTGCCAATGTCTTGCGCTGAAGACCATGAAGACAAGAAATACAAAGTCCGCATGGGATACTAACTCAGGTCACTAATACTCTGGGAGAATGTATAGGTTGATTTTCTGGGACCACTGAATTCTGATAGAGGTAGGAAGTTTAGTTGAAATCCCCTTAAAGAAAAACCTATTAGTCTTGCAGCCAGCTGACTGCAATCTCCTGGAATATTTGCTCTTCTAATTCCTGTTTACTATTTGGGGTCTAATGCGCTTGTCCCACTTAGGAAACCTGAACGGAAACCTCTGGAGACTTTGCGCCCCACCCAAGGTTTCCGTGCAGTTCCCGGAGGTTCCCGGAAGTTTTTGTCAGTCTCCCTAATGGTCGAAAGTGGTTTCCGCTTCTTCTATGTTCCGGCGATTATTTTAAAATTTTCAAAACCGGCCGCGACTAAAAATAGGTTGCCGTTTTAAAAATCGGTAATTTTTTAGTCGAAGCCAGTTGCGATGCTAGTTGAAGGTGGTTGTCAGAGGTTGCAGGTAGTGGAAGGTAAAACCTTTTTTTCACCCAGTTTTATTCCACCAGGGAGGTCCCAGTTGCATGAACCATTTTCTGCCCCGAGTTCATCTGCCTTACACGTCAGGTCTCTCACATTTAAAAAAATGCAACATAAACCAACAGCCCTGCTATGCTCCTGCCTATGAACTTGCTGTCATCACCTTCCATATGAACTCTAGCCTCTGACCTGCTCCACTCCTGTGTTAGACCTCCCCCCCACACATCCACTCTATCCAGTCCTTTCACTATTCAAGTATCGGGTAATCTGGAGAATAATTAGTTTGTAGGTTAATTGGTGTCTGTAAGTTGCCTCTAACATGCAGGGAGTGGATGAGGAAGTGGGATAACAAAGAACGAGTGTGAACGAGCGGTCGATGGTCAGAGTGGATTCGGTGGGTCGATTGGCCTGTTTGTATCTCTAAACCAAACCGAGCCAAATTACTACCCTCAAAGTCCTGTTCATTATTGATTTGCTTGGCACCCTGTATTTGCTCTGTAGGACCTCATCCTTTTTTAATCTATATCATTTGTGCCAACATGCACTATGACTTCCAGCTGCTCATCCTCCCCTTAAGAGTGTTATGCAGCCGTAACAAGGATATCCTGACCCCTGGCTTCAGGGAGGGAAACACCATCCTTGGGGTCTCTTTTGCTTCTCCAAAATCTCCTGTCTGTTCCCCCTAGCTAGCAAATCTCCTATCACTAAGGCTCTGCCTCTATTCACCCTTTCTCGCAGTGCCTCAGAGCCCAGGCCAATATAGCAGACCTGACCAGTACTGCCGTCCACTGACTGGTCATACTCCCCAACAGTATCCATAGGGGCATACCTGTTATCAAGGACAATGACCGCAATGACAATGCACTCTCAGCATATTCCTTTCCTAGTGGTCACACATCTACTTTTGGTCCACACCCTAGCTGTGTCCACCTCACTGTAACTCCTATCCGTGTCCTCCTGTCTCCCAGATGATCAAGAGATTGTGTATGAAGGAACTGCAGATCCACAAAATGCTGGAGTAACTCAATGTGACAAGCAGCATCTCTGGATAGAGGGAATGGATGAAGAAGGGTCTTGACCTGAAACGTCACCTATTCCTTCTATCTAGAGATTTAAAGTTTAAACCAACATCTGCAGTTCCTTCCTACACAAGGATGCTGGTTTAAACCGAAGGTAGAAAGCCTCTCTCGCCAAAACCTCATACATATCCTCATCCCAACCACTCCCCACAGGCCACTCCATGACTGTCTGCTTTCCCCTTGATACACATAGCAGGAAGAGTCACTCCAGGATGCCAACTGCTTACAGCAGCAAAACTGAATGAACCTCGATGACTGTCTGCTGACTTATAAAAGTCTCGCTCTTCTCCTGTTAGCAGCTGCTCACTGATTATGACCTTCTGTCCTGCAGACCCTTTGATACTCTGCCTTCCTTCATTTGCCAAAAGCAAAAACAGTATGCTTGGTATCTTTGTGTTTCTGCCCTCAGACTGGAGAGCATCTTGCCCAGGACATGCACCTCCCAAGTTGACCAATTTGTAATAAAAGGAGTTTGATCTGAAAGTAAACCCTGGACTCCACATGGATCTTTCCCATCCTCAAAGAAATAAAACAGAGTGCAGAACACAGTGTCACAGTATTATAGAATTGCATCCAACATCTGCAGTGAGGTAGGCTGAAAACATTGGGATGCCATGCTAGCTTATGGGAGGACCATTCAGTCGGCTGATAACAATGAGGAAGAACCTAATACTAAATCTGCCGGTAGGTGTTTTTAAGCTGTTGTATCTTCTCACTGGTGGGAGCGAGGAGACGAGGGAATGACCAGGGTGAAAAAGGTTCTTTGATTATGTTGGTTGTTTTCACAAGGCAGCGTGAAGTATAGATCGAGTCAATGGTGGGGCTGCTTGTCGGTATGATGGGTTATGTCCACAACTCTGCAATTTATTGAAGTCTTGGGCAGAGCTGTTGCCAAACCAGGCTGTGATGCATCCTGATAGTATTGATTCTACAGTGCTTTTGCTGAAGTTGGTAAGAGTCATTGCAGACATGCCAAACTTCCTTGTTTCTTCCCAGCTCTTATCAGGCAACTGAATCATCCTACCAACACCAGAGCGCAGTCCTGTACTACTATCTACCACATTGGAGACCCTTGGATTACATTTGATCGGACTATGCTGGCTTTACCTTGCACTAAACGTCATTCCCTTAACGTGTATCTATATAACCATATAACCATATAACAATTACAGCACGGAAACAGGCCCTCTCGGCCCTTCCAGTCCGTGCCGACCATTTGTTTTCCCCTAGTCCCATCTACCTGCACTCAGACCATACCCCTCCATTCCCTTCATGTCCATATACCTATCCACTTTACTCTTAAATGTTAAAATCGATCCTGCCTCCACCACTTCTGCTGGAAGCTGATTCCACACAGCCACCACCCTCTGAGTAAAGAAGTTCCCCCTCACGTTACCCCAAAACTTCTGTCCCTTAATTCTCATGTCATGCCCTCTTGTTTGAATCTTCCCTACCCTCAATGGGAAAAAAACGTATCCACATCAACTCTGTCTATCCCTTTCATCATTTTAAAGACCTCAATCAAGTCACCCCTTAACCTTCTGCGCTCCAAAGAATAAAGACCTAACTTGTTCAACCTTTCTCTGTAACATAGTTGCTGGAACCCTGGCAACATTCTAGTAAATCTCCTCTGTATTCTCTCTATTTTGTTGACATCCTTCCTATAATTAGGCAACCAAAATTGTACACCATACTCCAGAATTGGTCTTACCAATGCCTTGTACAATTTTAACTTTACTTCCCTACTCCTATATTCAATGCTCTGATTTATAAAGGCCAGCACACCAAAGGCTTTCTTTACCACCCTATCTACATGCGATTCCACCTTCAGGGAACTATGCACAGTTATTCCTAGATCCCTCTGTTCCACAGCATTCCTCAATTCCCTACCATTTACCATGTACGTCCTATTTTGATTTGTCCTGCCAAGATGTAGCACTTCACACTTAACAGCATTAAACTCCATCTGCCATCTTTCAGCCCACTTTTCCAAATGGCCCAAATCTCTCTGTAGACTTTGAAAATCTACTTCATTATCCACAACACCACCTATCTTAGTATCATCTGCATACTTACTTATCCAATTTTCCACCCCATCATCCAGATCATTGATGTACATGACAAACAACAGTGGACCCAACACAGATCCCTGAGGCACCCCACTGGTCACCGGCTTCCAACCTGACAAACACCCATCCACCATTACTCTCTGACATCTCCCATTCAGCCACTGTTGAATCCATCTTGCTACTCCGCCATTAACACCCAAAGATTGAACCTTCTTAACCAACCTTCCATGGGGAACCTTGTCAAAGGCCTTACTGAAATCCATATAGACAACATCCACTGCTTTACCCTCATCAATTTCCCTAGTTACCGCTTCATAAAATTCAAGAAGGTTTGTCAAACATGACCTTCCAGGCACAAATCCATGTTGACTGTTCCTGATCAGACCCTGTTTATCCAGATGCTTATATATATTATCTCTAAGTATCCTTTCCATTAATTTGCCCACCACTGACGTCAAACTAATAGGTCTATAATTGCTAGGTTTATTCTTTGAACCCTTTTTAAACAATGGAACAACATGCGCAGTACGCCAATCCTCCGGCACTATTCCCGTTTCTAATGACATTTGAAATATTTCTGTCATAGCTCCTGCTATTTCTACACTAACTTCCCTCAATGTCCTAGGGAATATCCTGTCAGGACCTGGAGACTTATCCACTTTTATATTTTTCAAAAGTGTCAGTACTTCCTCCTCTTTGAATCTCATAGTTTCCATAGCTACTCTACTTTTTCCCCTTAACTCCCCTTATGGTGTAAATGGCTCGATTGCAATTTTGTATTGTCTTTCCACTGACTGGATAGCATGCAACAATAGCTTCTCACTGTACCTCAGTACATATGACAACAAACTAAACTGCAACTGAAACTGGAAATTAGTATAAAAGAAAACAGAAATTATGCACCTTTGTGAATGGTCAGAGGCTTTCATTAGTGAGCAAGTTCACATGCCTTGATATTTTCCCCCAAGATCAGTCAACATTGATGATACAAACATAGATGATAAAATCAACAGCAGAACAGCAAAGCTATCCCTTCTTTTGGAAGACTGAGAAATGAAGGATGGAAACAATGAGGAATCAGCCTAAAAACAAACTGAAGTTATATCTTGCACGTGATACCCACTTTGCTCTGTATATGTGATATGGTCAATGTACAGCAGACATGTGAAACAGGTTAATCATTTCCACATTAACTATATGAGAAAAATAGTCCACATCAAGTGGCAAGACAAGATTCCAGACTCATAGTTCTGTTGCAGACAACCCTATCCAGCATTAGTCTGATGACAGAATACTGAAGCAGCGACTTTATAGAGAGCTGATCGAGTGCAAAGGGTCAAATGATTGACAGAAAAAAGAGATTTTATCATCCCTGAAGAGTTTCAACATTGACACACGTTAATGGGAACAACACAGTGGTGTAGCGGTAGAGTTGCTGCCTTACTACGGGTTTGATCCTGACTGAATGTACAGAGTTTGTACTTTCTCGATATAGTCCAGTTTCCTCCCACACTGTAACGATATACAGGTTTGTAGGTTAATTGACTTTGGTAAAAAATTTAAATTTGTCCCTAGTGTGTTGGATGATGTTAGTGTATTGCTGGTTGGCACGGACCCGGTGGGCCGAAGGGTCTGTTTCCATACTGTATCTCTAAAGTCTAAAGTCTAAATCTGCTCTGGCAATGTCCAAAATGCTTTTTTTTGTTATTTAAATTTCTCAGTTAACTACTTTTCAAAACAAATTGTAATCGTTTTGACTGACACTCGAGAACAATCAAGATCTTCTTCTAACATCTTTTCTAAGGAGAATTTATAACAGATTCAACAGAGCTCTGGATTGAACCTGGGTCTCTGGGGCTTCACATTGCTGCCTATACATTAAAGGTAAGATTTCAGTTTGCGGCTATTCAGATAATGTCTTCATTCATGCAGTTTATGAGGGGAATGCAGATAGGTTGTAATGCTTTGAAGAGTTACAGGAATGTCTAGAACTGGCCACTGTTATAAATGCAGGGAATGGCAATCATGAATTTATGCAGGGAACGTGCTCATTCACAGCAATGTAGTGGATGGCCAAAGATTTGATTCAGTTGAAGATGTGTAACCATTCAGATGCATGTTCCTCCGAGTGTTCTGCTCAGAAAATTACTGAAAAAATACAGAAATGCGAATGGATAAGGCAGCATATCAAATTTATCTAAAATATCTAAATGCATTCACAATGGTGGTGGAGGGAATCTAACTCCTGCACTTAGTTTAAAGAAACAACATGGTATCAGGCACTTCGGACCACCCAGTCCGTAACGACCAGTGATTCCCTGTGCATTAACACCATCCTACACATACTCGGGACAATTTACACTTATACTAAGCCAATTAACCTACAGACCTGGGTCTCCAGCGCTGCAAGTGTTGTAAGGCAGCAACTCTACCACTGCACCACTGTGCCAGTGACATGCTTGAGATGACCATTGACTAGACCACTGAGGCTACAAGGGTGTAACGTAGTAAGTGATTCATGGCCAAATATTTCTTGTCCTGGCCGATTTCTCCAAGGCACAAAGGCAGAGCTTGATTAAATACACTCTGAATGATTGCACCAACAACACTGTAGAATTCCACTTTGATCATTTAGTTCAAAGCAGCCCTCTTGCCCAACATTAAAATCTGTTGCAGTTACTTACCTCGGCTTCTCTGGCAGCACCTCTTGGACGGGAGACCTCTATCAGCAAGAAAGACAAAGGAAATATGTTCCCAATGATGGGGGAGTCTGGAACAAGGGGCCATAGTTTAAGAATAAGTGGTAAGTCATTTAGAACGGAGATGAGGAAGAACGGAGAACAGAGATGAGGAAACACTTTTTCACACAGAGAGTTGTGAGTCTGTGGAATTCTCTGCGTCAGAGGGTGGTGGAGGCTGGTTCTCTGGATGCTTTCAAGAGAGAGTTAGATAGAGCTCTTAGGGATAGCGGAGTTAAGGGATATGGAGAGAAGGCAGGAACGGGGTACTGATTGTGGATGATCAGCCATGATCACATTGAATGACGGTGCTGGCTCGAAGGGCCGAATGGCCTACTCCTGCACCTATTGTCTATTGTCTATTGACAGTAGGAGCTTAAAAACACAACGGACATTATTATCAGCATTTACCTTCCATACTGCACACTATTAGGGGCGACACAGTGGTGCAGCGGTAGAGTTATTGCCTTATAGCTCCAGAGACCTGGGATCGACCCTTACTACGAGTGCTGTCTGTACAGAGTTTGTATGTTCTCCCTGTTACTGCGTGGGTTTTCAACAAGATCCTCCGTTTCCTCCCACGCTACAAAGATGTACAGGTTTGTAGGTTAATTGATTTGGTATAAGTGTAAATTGTCCCTAGTATGTGTCGGAGAGTCTTAATGTGCGGGGATCGCTGGTCGGTGCGGACTCGGTGGGCCGAAGGGCCTATTAACGCGCTGTATCTCTAAACTAAACTAAAATAAACTATTCTGACTTGGAAATAAATCACCATATCTTTATTGTGGCTGGATCTAGAGCCCTGGACTCCCTTATTGAGAACATTCATCAGGGGGTCGGCTGCACTTCATCACCATCTATTCATGGAAAATTAAGAATGGGCAATCAATATTTGCAGTGTGCATCTCGATTCCATACCACGCAATAAAAATGCTTCCTATTATAGTCTGCTTGCTGCTACCATCAGGCAGGAGGTGCAGACGCCTGAAGTCCCACACTACCAGCATCAGGGGCAGCTAGTTTCTAGCAACCATCTGGATCTTGAACCAACCTGCACAATATTAAACCTATCTCAGCATCAGAACACTACACAATGACTTTGTGCACCACCATCACTTGTTTTTCTAATTGTGTTTTGCACTAATGTCCAGCTTTTTCGTTTCTATGCACTGCATTGTATAATTTATGCATAATTTATGTATCATTTATGTATTCTTTTGTTGTCTGAGTCTATGGGTCTGCAGCAAGTAAGATTTTTATTATACCTATACCTCACTACAAGTTCACAAGTTCATGTTACAGGAGTAGAATTAGGCCATTCGGCCCATCGAGTCTACTCCACCATTCAATCATGGCTGATCTCTGCCTCCTAATCCCATTTTACGGCCTTCTCCCCATAACCCTCGACACCTGCTCTAATCAAGAATTTGTCTATCTCTGCCTTAAAAATATCCACTGCCATGGCCTCCACAGCTCTCTGTGGCAATGAGCTCCACAGATTAACTATCCTCTGACTAAAGATGTTCCTCCGCACCTCCTTTCTAATTCTGAGGTCCTAGACTCTCCCGCCAGTGGAAACATCCTTTCCATATCCACTCTATCTATGCCTTTCCATATTCTGTAAGTTTCAATGAGGTCCCCCCTCAACTTTCCAAGCTCCAGCAAGTTGAGGCCCATTTCAGTCAAACGCTAATCATATGCTAACCCACTCATTCCTGGAATCATTCTTGTAAATCTCCTCTATACCCTCTCCAGAGCCAGCACATCCTTCCAAAGATATGGGGAGATATCCTTCCAAATTTACTCACAATACTCCAAATGCGGCCTGACCAGTGCCTTATAGAGCCTCAGCATTACATCTCAGTTCAGATTCAGATCAGTTTAGTTTATTGACACGTGTACCGAGGTACAGTGAAAAGCTTTTGTTTTGTGCTATGCATGATTACAATCGAGCCATTTACAGCAGGGCTGCCAACATTGGGTGAGAGTTGAGAGTGAGAAATTGTGTGGGAGCGTAGCGACCAAATGGGCGGGAGGATGTGGGGGGGGGGGGGGGGGGGGGGGGGTGGGGGGGGGGAGAGTGTGGGAGGGGGAGGGTGTGGGGGAGGGGGGGAGGGTGTTTGCTGCTCCATCCTAGGCCCCATTCTCTTCTCTCTGTATATGCTCCTCCTCGGCCAAGTCATTCAAAGGCACAGTATTTCTTTCCACTATTATGCAGACGATACACAGCTCTATCTCTCCCTGAAACCCAACAACAAGAGCAAGTCTGAGGTAATCCTATTCGGCCCCCTCGGACTCCATCACAACGATCGCAGGCAACCTTGGAAACCTAACCTCCTTAATCAAACTTCAAAAACCTTGCCGTGATATTTGACGCCACATTAAAGTTTGACAAACAAGTTAATGCGGTGGTAAAAGCTAGCTTCTTCCAGCTTCGCACGATAGCTAAAATCAAATCATTCCTCCAATTCGATGACCTTGAAAATATCATCCATGCATTTATCTCCTCCCGCCTTGATTACTGCACATCCCTATACACTGGCATCAGCCAATCATCCCTGTCCCGCCTACAATTGGTCCAAAACGCCGCAGTGAGACTTCTGTTGGGTGCCTGTAAAAGGCACCACATCACCCCAATTCTGGCCTCTCTCCACTCGCTCTCAGTAAGGTACAGAATCCATTTCAAGATCCTCCTATATGTATACAAAGCCCTTAATGGGCTTGCCCCCACCTATATCAAAAATCTGCTAACCCACCATTCTACCTCCAGGCCCCTCAGGTCGGCCGACATGGGGCTACTGACAATCCCGCGTTCCAGGTTTAAGCTCAGGGGCGACCGCGCTTTTGCTGTTGCAGCTCCTAGACTGTGGAACAGCATCCCATTCTCATCAGAACTGCCCCCTCCATCGACTCCTTTAAGTCTAGTCTTAAAATCTATTTCTACTCACAAGCGTTTCTCGAGGTCCTCTGAGGGAGCGCTATATGTATGTATTTATGTATGTATTGTTAGATCTATGTACCATTGTATGTGGCATGTTAGTACTTTAACTGATGTAAAGCATTTTGTACAATGAGAGTTGTTTTTAAATGTGCTGTAGAAATAAAATTGACTTGACTTGACTCGACTCCAGTCATTCTGTTTTATGGCTGGTTTTCAACCTCTTCAGTCTGAAGTTCACGAACCGGAACATTCTTTCTCTCCAGAGATGCTGCCTGTCCCGCTGAGTTATTCCAGCTTTTTGTGTCTATCTTCAGTTTTAACCAGCATCTGTAGTTCCTTCCTACACTCTTTGGTAAGCGAAACAGGTCCTATTCTCATAATATTATTCACCTCAACTAAGTCTTTGCTGCAGAGAATACAATCCCAGTTATCAAATCTTTCTTCAAAGTGAATAAAATGTTTTAGCCCTGCCAACATCTTCATATATCACCCCTGCCATTTTAAATAGTGTGCTTAAGAGTCTAAGACAATGAAATTGCTCATTCTCTACAGAAAACCCGCTTACAGAAAATTATCCTGATTGGTGAGTGTGGAGGAGATCTGAAAGCCTTGGGCGAATTGAATTGTTCTTGACTTTATTTATTTATTTATTTTAAATTTGAGCATGAGAAATTTGTGATCAGCGTGAGAACGTGAGAATTTCATGAAATGCGTAGAGTCCCACGCTCAATGCGTGAGAGTTGGCAGCCCTGTTTACAGTGTATAGATACATGATAAGGGAATAACATTTAGTGCAAGGTAAAGCCAGTAAACATTACATTACGATAAACTTGACTTGACTTGAGATACCTTTTTGGGAGAGCTTCTTTTGATATTGTCATGATATCAAATTGCAAATTGGAAAGAAAGTGAATGAACAGTACGCCTTTGGAAGGCAAACTCAGGTATTAAAAATGGTATGATTTTAACCTTATTACACTTTGTGAAATTTGGTGTGCATTCTGGCATTCACATCTCGCTACATTGCAACAGTAACCAAGGCAAGATCATATCAAACAGGGAATACTTAAAGGATTTAGTTCTTCTCAGATCTTCATAAGCAGTTGATGTCATGGATTAAACATAGCAACGAGTGATTCTGAAACATAAATTTGCTGCTGTATAACCTTAAAGAAAATTTGGCAAGAGTTTAATTCAATAAACATCTGAATCTTCACTGATTTTGGAATGGGGACAACATTTTTTCAGTGAGCATGTGCTTTACTTCTGGTGGTAATCACTATATACAGACTGCTAATAAAATTTTACAGTCATAAAGGGGAAAAATATTCATCACACTTTCTCTTCTGAACTATTAAATAATCCATCAAAAGGAAATCTTTACTGATGAATGCCACAAAATAAACCTTTCACCTTTCCAAGATGGTCAGCTTTATACCTTTGTGTTTTTCATTTAATTTAGAATAATTTCCCTCAAACTCTTCAACTTATTCCATTATTTTCCGAACAGAAAATTGACCAAAACTCATTTCATGTACGGGATTGATTTGCTTTAATCAGCATTAAGCCCTTGGCAAAAATCTCCTGTAAGAATCTCTGCCTTTATTTGATCATATCTAAATGTTAATTTTATTAACTCTTATAAATCTTGCTGTCTCTTTTGCCCAACGAGGAGATAGATCTAATTCTCTTGAGAGATGACCCCCCTGGCCCATTGGTTAGCACTTCATTATTCGAATCAGTCTGAGTCCATTAAACATACACAAGTGTTGAAGTGCACCCACAGCAGATTATCCTATTCTTTTGAATGCTTACACATCTTCAACAGAATCAAATTATTGGCCATCTGCTAGATTGCTGCAAGTGTGCGTGCTCTGCATAAATTCACGGCTGCCATTCTCCGCGTTTGTAACAGTCACCTGTTTTAGACATTTCTCGAAACTATAAATACATTACAACCCATTTGCATTCCTCGCTGAAGGACTCCATGACTCCTTGACTCTTTAGTAGAACGGTCTCAAACTGAATTTTACCCTTTAAAGTAAAAGGCAGCACCGTGCTGCAGTTAGTAGCTGCTGCCTCACAGCTCCAGAGACCCAGGTTCAATCCTGAGCTCTGGTGTTGTATGTCAGGTGTATTTTTACATTCTCTTTGTGACTGTGTGGGTTTCCTCTAGGAGCCCCGGTTTCCTCCTCACCTCGAAAATATGTAAATTGTAAATTGCCTTTGTATGTAGATGAAAGGGAGTATCTGTGGGCAGTTGATGGGAATGAAGGGAAAATAAATCTATTGAAGTAATGTTAATGTAAAATTTGGTGCTTGAAGATTGCAGACTCATAACCGAGTGCCCATAACTGAACACAATACTCTAAATGGGGCCCCACCAATGTCGTATACAACTGCAACATGATCTCCCAACTTCTATACTCAATACTCTGACTGATGAAGGCCAAAATGCCAAACATCTTTTTAGCCACCCTATCTACCTGCGACTCCATCTTCAAGGAACCCTACACCTGCACTCCTAGATATCTCTGCTCTACAACCCTCCCCAGAGCCCAACCGTTCACTGTGTAGGTCCTTCCCACGTTAGACTTCCCAAACTGCAACACTTCACATTTCTCTGTCATCGTTACTTTTTTTGCATATCTTTTATTTATTTGCTCTAATTCTCTCTACATCATCATCTACTTTTCCCATTTCCCTTTCCCCTGACTCAGTCTGAAGAAGGGTCTCGAACCAAAACTTCACCCATTCCTTCTCTCCAGAGATGCTGCCTGTCCTGCCGAGTTACTCCAGCATTTGGCTCTATGGATTAAACCAGTAATTCCTTCCCACACACCTATCACATTGTTGCTGAGACTCGTATCTTGCAGTCTTTGGGTCCAGCGATCATGAGTAAACTACCAGGAAGGCTTTGTACCTGCTCCAGCATATTCTCCTTGGTGGAATCCTTCATTCTGAGGGTTGCCTTGTAGAACTAAGCCTCACTTTCCATTACTCCATCTTCATTCCACAGGAGTCTCAATCAGTGAGCGCACACGTCCTAGGGAGGTGTTATGGATGTGCCTTATCCAGATATATTTTGGTGTGCATGGAAGAATGTAATGAGGCTTTGAATTTGATTTTTTTAATGAATAATCATAAGTCTGGTCGTCATACAGTATATGCTTGCTTGGCTTCCTGCACTAAACCGATTCATTTATGAAAAAGTTATATGATGTTGAACAACATCTAAGTTAATATGCCAATCCTATTCATAGAAATCACATTAAAATGTGTTAATTGATGTTTTGGGTAACTGCTTCATTCTCAGTATGTCCTGAGTTCAAAAAGAAAATTAAATTTGGGCAGCACGATGGCGTAGCAGTAGAGTTGGCGCCTTACAACAGCAGTACCTGGGTTCGATCCCGACTACGGGTGCTGTCTGTACGGAGTTTGCACGTTCTCCTCATGACAAGCGTGGGTTTTCTCTGAGATCTTCGGTTTCTTCACACACTCCAAAGACATACATATTTGTAGGTTAATTGGCTCAGTATAAACGTCTAGATGTCAAATTGTCCCTAGTGTGTGTAGGATAGTGTTAATGTGCGGGGATTGCTGGTCGGTGTGGACTCAGTGGGCTCTAAACTAAACTAAGCTCAACTAAATAATTATGAATGGTCCTTATATATGCACGCTTGGCTTCCTGCAAGATACTGATTCATTTATGAAAAAGTCATATAATATTGAACAACATCTAAATTAACATGCCAATACAATTTATAGTATCCCATCAAAATGTGTTAATTGATGTTTTGGGTAACTGCTTCAGCCTGAGTATGTTCTGAGATCAAAAAGAAAATGAAATTCAGACAGCATGGTGGCACAGCAGTAGAGTTGCCGCCTTAAAACGCCAGTAGCTGGGTTTGATCCTGGCTACGGGTGTTGTCTGTACAGAGTTTGTAAGTTCTACCTGTGACCTGCGTGGG
Organism: Okamejei kenojei; assembly: GCA_035221665.1. NCBI lineage: Eukaryota > Metazoa > Chordata > Chondrichthyes > Rajiformes > Rajidae > Okamejei > Okamejei kenojei. Next base: position 4,354,493 of record CM069150.1, on the reverse strand, counting down.
TTTTCTCTGGGATCTACGGTTTCCTCCCACACTCCAAAGATGCACAGGGTTGTAGGATATTTGGCCTGGTATAAATGTAAATTGTCCCTAGTGTGTGCGGGTTAGTGTTAATGTGCGCGTATCACTGGTCGGCACGGACTAGGTGGGCCGAAGGGCCTTTTTCCGAGCTGTATATCTGAACTAAACTAAACTAAAGATGCTCGCGACACACGTTAACCCTTACATTGCCGATGGGTTAATGTGTAAGTCAATTACATCTGTAATATAAAATGTCCAGTGTGTTAAATGTTGACATGGGCCATTGTAATATTTCCCAGAAAACCATTATTTCCTACTATAACAATTTATACTTTATGTCCAAACTTTAAACTTGTCATGGAATTAGGCTGCTCCACATCTTGAGTCAAAGTACAAACCCCAGTCAATAGTATAAATCTATGTCAACCTTGATGGGATAGAGGTTAGATTTTTCATTCAGTGCTGATATAAACAGTGTCAAGAGTCATAAATGTTTAATTGTCATATGCACTAGGATTAGAATACTGAAATTCTTACTTGCTGCAGCTTTTCAGATTTTTTATCAGAATAAAATAATAACTAAATATACAGTCATTAATGTGGCGCAGCGGCAGATTTGCTGCCTTACAGCTCCAGAGACTCGGGTTCGATCCTGACTACAGGGTGTTTGTCAGTCCGGGGTTTGTACGTTCTCCCTGTGACCTGTGTGGGTTTTCTCCAAGAACTTTGGTTTCCTCCCACACTATAAAGACGTACGGGTTTGTACATTAATTTTCTTGGTATAAATGTGAAAAAAATCTCCCTAGTGTGCGCAGGGTAGTGTTAATGTGTGGGGATGGCTGGTCGGTGTGGAATCGGTGGGCCAAAGGGCCTGTTACCGCACTGTGTCTCTAAACAAAACTAAACTAATAAGATAAATCATCACTGACTACAAGATAATCAGACAATGATAATAAAAAACAAAGTTCGTTAGTGCAACTTATACAAGGTCCATAGTAGATTGCAGTGGAGTAGATTTATAAATAAAAATACAATTTGTGAAACATGCTATCAACTAACAAAATATGTGCAGCTCTAATCTGAGCTGTCCTCCAGTATCTATGAAAAACAGCCTGCAGGTGTCATTGAGTACTGCTGTTCTCTTGCTCTCCAATATTTTACAGTGTAACTCTCTCATGACTTAATAACCAACCAGCACTGCTCTTACTCACTCACATACTGGATGTGAAGGCCACAATCTTTAACAAGTTCAACAGCTCTCCTGCCAGGCTTAGAAACTACCTTGTGCCTTATCAGCTGTGTTCAAGTGCTTCCATGCAGGAGACCAGGGCCAATGCTCTATGAAGGCCCAAGGATAAGCTGATGGAGGAAATCAACTGTACTTCAGATCACAATGTTTGGGTTTTTTACTCTATGGTCAAAGTCATAGTCACAGAGTCGTATTGTGATACAGCATGGAAACAGGCCCTTCAGCCCAATTTTCCCACACCTGCCAACATGTCCCAGCCACATTAGTCCCACCTGCCCGCATTTGGTCCATATCCCTGCAAACCTGCCCATTCCATCTACCTGTCAAACTGTTTCTTAACTACCTCCTCTGGCAGCCTCTTCCATACACCCACCACCCTTTGTGTGAAAAGTGTTTTTTTTTAAAACTGTCTTTACGTTCTTCTTCTTATCGAGTCCACACACAAGATTAGAAGTCTGGCGCGTTGATCTCTACAAAGCTGAGGCCACGCGCCAATTCTCGGACACCTCCTCCTACTTACCCCTGGACCATGACCCCACTGATGAGCACCAGGCTACTATCTCTAGCACCATCACCGACTTCATCAACTCCGGCACCCTGCCCCCCCCCCCCGAGCCTCCAGCCTCATCGTTCCTCAGCCCCGCACGGCCCGTTTTTACCTTCTCCCCAAAATCCACAAACCTGACTGTCCCGGTAGACCCATTGTCTCTGCCTGTTCGTGCCCTACCGAACTAATTTCCACATACCTTGACTCCATCCTATCCCCCTTGGTTAAATCACTCCCCACTTATGTTCAAGACACCTCAGACACTCTCTGTCATCTCCCCGCATTCCATTCTCCAGGCCCCCATCCTCTCATCTTCACCATGGACGTCCAGTCACTCTACACCGCCATCCCCCACCAGGATGGTCTCAAAGCCCTCTGGTTCTTCCTCGACCAGAAGAGCAACCTGTACCAGTCCATTGATACTCTCCGCCTAGTGGAGTTGGTCCTTACCCTCAATAACTTCTCGTTTGACTCCTCCCATTTCCTCCAAATACAAGGCGTAGCTATGGGCACACGCATGGGCTCCCGCTACGCCTGCCTCTTGTCGGGTACGTCGAACAATCCTTGTTCTCGGCGTACCAGGACCCCATCCCTGACCTCTACCTCCGTTACATCGACGATTGCTTTGGTGCCACCTCCTACACCCACACACAACTGACTGACTTCATCCACTTCACCACTAACTTCCATCCAGCACTCAAATGCACCTGGACCATTTCCGACACTTCCCTACCATTCCTTGACCTCACTATCTCATCGTAGGTGATAGACTCCTGACCGACATCCACTATAAACCCACTGACTCCCACGGCTATCTTGACTACTATTCCTCCCACCCTGCTTCCTGTAAGGACTCCATCCCTATTCCCAATTCCTCCATCTACGCCGCATCTGCTCCCAGGATGTGTTCCACATCAGGGCATCGCAAATATCCTCATTCTTCAGGGAGTGGGGATTCCCCTCCCCTACTATAGATGAGACTCGTATCAGGGTCTCCTCCATACCGCGTAACAATGCTCTCTCTCCCCATCCCCCCCATTCGCAACAAGGCCAGAGTCCCCCTGGTCCTCACCTTTCACCCCACTAGCTGGCACATACAAACAATAGTCCTCCATCAGTTTCGCCAGCTCCAACGTGACCCCACCACTCGTCACATCTTCCCAACTCCCCCCCGTCTGCCTTCCACAAAGACCGCTCCCTTCATCACTCCCTTATCAATTCTTCCCTTCCCTCCCGCTCCACCCCTTCCCCAGGCACTTTCCCTTGCAACCGCAAGAGATGCTACACTTGTCGCTTTACCTCCCCCCTCGACTCCATTCAAGGACCCAAGCAGTCGTTCCAGGTGCGACAGAGGTTCACCTGCACCTCCTCCAACCTCATATTTTGCATCCACTGCTCTAGATGTCAGCTGATCTATATCGGTGAGACCAAGCGTAGGCTTGGCGATCGTTTCGCCGAACACCTCCGCTCGGTCTGCATTAACCAACCTGACCCCCTGGTGGCTCAGCACTTCAACTCCCCCTCCCATTCTGTATCCGACCTCTCTGTCCCAGGCCTCCTCCACGGCCAGAGTGAGCAACACTGGAAATTGGAGGAACAGCACCTCATGTTCCCCTTGGGGAGTCTGCATCCTCTTGGCATGAACATTGCTTTCTCACAATTCTGTTAACCCTTACTGTCTCCTCCCCTTCCTAACTCTCCTTCAGCCCTCGGGCTCCTCCTCCTCCTTTTTCCTTTCTTCTCCCCACCTGCCTCCACCCTCTATCAGTCTGAAGAAGGGTTTCGGCCCGAAATGTTGCCTATTTCCATCACTCCATAGATGCTGCTGCACCCGCTGAGTTTCTCCAGCATTTTTGTGTACCTTCGATTTTCCAGCATCTGCAGTTCCTTCTTAAACAAAAGATTTTATTTTGGAGTCACGTGAGTGATTCCGTGAAGAACCCTGCCAGTTCGCATGCGCATCTGTCAGGTCTCACGTTTGATCTAGTTTCTGTTTCTTATTGGTTTTTAGTATTTGAGTTTGCATTCTTGTTTTATTTTAGTGTCTCACATCTCCTCTTCTTTCAGGTCCCATTTCCTGTCAGATCGTTTACCCTCATGTGATTGTTGGCCCCACTTGATGTGTTTCACCTGTGTCTCGTTATCCCCTGTTGGTCTGTATATAAGCCCTTTGTGTTTTTGTTCTCATTGTCAGTTTGTTGTGTATGCTACTTGGTATCACCTCGTTCCAGCTCTAGAAATATTGTGACTTTGTGAACTTGACCATTGCCTGTTTTTCGACCACTGTTTTTGCCTGCTCCTAGATTATACTGTTGCTTCAGTGTTTGCTTACCTGTGTACCGACTTGGACCGATTAAACTTTGAATGCGGATCTGCCCTGTGTCTGAGCCTGCATTTGTGTCCTCCACCTCGTTCAGTTCTAACAGTACGAACTGGCCAACAATGGACGCAGTGGGCTCTGGTCCTTTTCATGCAGCGCTCCAGAAGCAAGAGGAGTGCATCTCGCATTACGAGGGTCCCCACAAGCAGAAATTGTGTTTACGAGACTCAAGAGGAGTTTCTCCTCAGCCCCATCCTGGTTCACCCTGACCCGTCACTCCAGTTCGTGGTTGAGGTGGATGCCTCTGGTGTGGGCATCGGGGCTGTACTCTCCCAGAAGTCATCCACAGATGGTCGACTACATCCCTGCGCTTTCCTCTCAAGAAAGTTTTCTCCTCCTGAGAGAAATTACGATGTGGGTAACTGTGAACCGTTAGCGGTTAAAGCAGCCTTGGAGGAATGGAGACATTGGTTGGAGGGTACAAAGCAGCCGTTTCTAGTTTGGACAGACCACAAGAACCTGGAATACATTGTCAGCCAAACGCCTCAACTCACGCCAAGTAAGGTGGGCTCTCTTCTTTAATCAATTTGATTTTGTACTATCTTACCACCCTGGTGCCAAGAGTGGCAAACCTGATGCTCTCTCCAGACAGTTTGATCCTGACCTGTCCCCTAAGGTTTCAACTCCCATTCTGTATGCTTTGTGTTTTGTTGGGGCAGTTACTTGGGAGATTGAGAGGAGAGCTTCCGAGGCTACTGCTGGTCTCCGCTAGGGTGTCCTTCTAATCGTCTGTTTGTTCCCGAGTCTCTTCGTTCACAGGTGATTCACTGGGCTCATACGTCTCGGATCTCCTGTTATCCCGGTGTCCGCCGAACCCTGTTTGTGGCCAAACAGCGGTTTTGGTGGACTTCCATGGAGAGGGGGATTAAGGAGTATGTCGCCACCTGCAGTATTTGTGCTCAGAACAAAACCTCGCGTCGGCCCGCCTTTGGCCTCCTGAATCCGCTGCCTGTCCCCTCACGCCCCTGGTCAGAGATCTCCATGGACTTTGTCACGGGCCTGCCCTCTTCTGAAGGGAACACCAGTCATGACTGTGGTGGACAGATTTTCTAAGATGGTCCATTTCATTCTGTTGCACAAGCTTCCCTCCGCCAGGAAGACGGCAGACGTCATGTCTCATGTTTTTCGAATTCGTGGATTTCCCAGAAATATTGTGTCTGACCAGGGGCCTCAATTTGTGTCCAGGTTTTGGAAGGAGTTTTGTTCTCTGTTGGACGCCACGGTCAGCCTTACATCTGATTACCACCCGGAATCCAATGGACAGACTGAACGCCTTAACCAGGAATTGGAGACAGGACTGTGGTGCTTGGTGGCACAGAATCCTTCAACTTGGAGCAAACACCTTATTTGGGTGGAGTATGCACACAACACTTCCTTGCTCATCCTCTGGTCTCTATCCATTCCAGTGTGCCTATGGTTATCATAGAAACATAGAAACATAGAAATTAGGTGCAGGAGCAGGCCATTCGGCCCTTCGAGCCTGCACCGACATTCAATATGATCATGGCTGATCATCCAACTCAGTATCCTGTACCTGCCTTCTCTCCATGCCCCCTGATCCCTTCAGCCACAAGGGCCACATCCAACTCCCTCTTAAATATGGCCAACGAACTGGCCTCAACTACCTTCTGTGGCTGAGAATTCCACAGATTCACCACTCTCTGTGTGAAAAACGATTTTCTCATCTCTGTCATAAAAGACTTCCCCCTTATCCTTAAACTGTGACACCTTGTCCTGGACTTCCCCAACATCGGGAACAATCTTGGAACAATCTTCCTGCATCTAGCCTGTCCAACCCCTTAAGAATTTTGTAAGTCTCTATGAGATCACCCCTCAATCTTCTAAATTCCAGCAAGTACAAGCCAAGTCTATCCAGTCTTTCTTCATATGGAAGTCGTGCCATCCCAGGAATCAGTCTGGTGAACCTTCTCTGTACTCCCTCTATGGCAAGAATGTCTTTCCTCAGATTAGGAGACCAAAACTGTACGCAATACTCCAGGTGTGGCCTCACCAAGATCCTGTACAACTGCAGTAGAACCTCCCTGCTCTTGTACTCAAATCCTTTTGCTATGAATGCCAACATACCATTCGCTTTCTTCACAGCATGCTGCACCTGCATGCCTACTTTCAATGACTGGTGTACCATGATACCCAGGTCTTGCTGCATCTCCCCTTTTCCTAATTGGTCACCATTCAAATAATAGTCTACCTTCCTGTTTTTGCCACCAAAGAGGATATCTCACATTTATCCACATTATACTGCATCTGCCATGCATTTGCCCATTCACCCAGTCTATCCAAGTCATCCTGCAGCCTCCTAGCATCCTCCTCACAGCTAACACTGCCCCCCAGCTTCGTGTCATCCGCAAACTTCGAGATGTTGCATTTAATTCCCTCGTCCAAATCATTAATGTATATTGTAAATAGCTGGGGTCCCAGCAGTGAGCCTTGCGGCACCGCACTAGTCACTGTCTGCCATCCTGAAAAGGACCCGTTCACTCCTACACTTTGCTTCCTGTCTGCCAGCCAGTTCTCTATCCACATCAATACTGAACCACCAATACCATGTGCTTTAAGTTTGTATACCAATCTCTTGTGTGGGACCTTGTTGAAAGCCTTCTGAACGTCCAGACACAACACATCCACTGCTTCTCCAGGAGTAGGCTTATTCCACCGCCATTCTACTATCATCCAACTCAGTATCCCGTACAATCTCAAAAAATTCACTCTTATATAGCCATGAACTGGCGTCAGAGAGTTCATGTGTGAAAAAAGTTTATCTCGTTCGTAACTTCCCCAACATCGGGAACATCTTCCTGCTGACTTTGTCCAATGATTTAATAAGATTCGTCAGGAATGATTTACTTTAAATCCATGCTGAATGCGCTGCTATCCCATCTTTAATAATTGACTCTAGCAATTTCCCCACTACCGATGTTAGACTAACTGGTCTGTAATTCCCCGTTTTCTCTCTCCCTCCCTTTTTAAAAAGTGGGGTTTCATTAGCTACCCTCCAATCCTCAGGAACTACTCCAGAATCTAAAAAGTTTTGAAAAATTACCACTAAGGCATCTGCTATTTCTGGGGCTACTTCCTTAAGTACCCTGGGATGTAGCCTATCTGGCCCTGAGGATTTATCGGCCTTTAATCCATTCAATTTACCCAACACCACTTTCCGGCTAACCTGGATTTCACTCATTTCTTTTGTTTTACATTTGTTTTAACTAATCTTTTGCACTTCACATATCGATAAAAACTTTTGCAGTCAGTTTTTATGTTTCCTGCCAGTTTTCTTTCATACTCCATTTTCCCTTTCCTAATTAAGCCCTTTGTCCTCCTCTGTTGGTCTCTGAATTTCTCCCATTCCCCTGGTAGGCTGCTTTTTCTGGCTAATTTGTATGCTTCATCGTTTTCTTTGATACTATCCATGATTTCCCTCGTTATCCACGGATGCGCCACCTTCCCTGACCATCAACCACCATTGTTCCCTGCTGAGGAGAAGGAGTCCAGTGTGCCCTCTGCTCAGGCTCTCATCCGTCGCTGTCGCAAGGTTTGGAATGGGGCTCGTCAGATGCTGTTGCGCGTTACAAGAGGCTGGCTGATTGTGGAAGAACGCCGGCTCCAGTACACTCGCCGGGCCAAAAGGTTCCACTCCAGACTTACCTCTGAGAATGGAATCCCGGAAGCTGGCTCCTCGTTTTGTTGGTCCTTTCCCGATATCGAAGGTCATCAATCCTGTGGCAGTTCGTCTCAGACTCCCCCGTGCCATGAGGGTCCACCCTACTTTCCATGTCTCCCGACTGAAGCCAGTTAAGGAGAGTTCTCTGGTCCCTACCTCCACACCCCCTCTGCCCCCCCCCGGTTCCTTGATGGGGGTCCAGTGTTTACGGTCAGCCGGTTGCTGGGAATGCGCTGGCGTGGTTGTCAGTATCTTGTGGATACCACGGAAGCAGACAACTGGCAAAAGATCGAGTTTTAAGATAAGCAGCCACTGACAAGGCAGTCAGTGGCTTCCAGCCTGCGGGGATGCCGTTGAGTGGCAAGTAACGCCAGAGTCGCTGACAGTACGGTCAGTGGCTCACAGACGTTGGTCCCCAGGCAGGGAGTAAATTGGTGGAGAAAGGACTCGTCAGCCCAAAGGCACTTGAGTGAGTTGGGCTGCAAGGTTTTTCTCTAATAATAGAGTTTGCATGTATGCTATAGTGTTTTAAGTCAAAGTCAAAGTAGTTATTGTCATGTGTCCCTGTTAGGACAATGACATTCTTTCTTTGCTTAGCACAAGTTGCTGTGAAGGGTTAAAATTGCTTTACAGAAGCTCTACAGTAAAAAAAAAATTGAATTAGTGAGCCTACACTGTAATAGGGGGACGGGCCACGCCAGCAGCGCCTGGGACAGGGCTGCTTCGTGTGTAATAGCACGGGCCTATGGGACAGGCCGCGCCAGCAGGGCCGCTTCATGTATGAAAGCACTGGCCTACGGGATAGCGCACCAGCAGCGCCTAGGACAGGGCTGTTTCATTTGTGACATTGCTGGCCTATGGGAGAGCAGCGCCAAAAGTGCCTGGGACAGGGCTGTTACATGTCAAAAAGTGCCGGCCACTACGAGAGGCAGCGCCGGCAACGCCTGGGACAGGGTTGCTCAAGGTAACACAAAAGTCTGCTAGGCCTACGGAGTTGGGGGAAGATTCCCCGCCGGGGCTGGATAGCAAAATAATAGGCCCACGGAGTCAGGGGATGATTCCTCAAGGGGCTGGATAGTGCGTTTGAAAGACTATCCCAAATGCAGCAACTGTTGCATACAGTGCTACAGCAGGGCACATGCCAGCAGGAGGAGTGTCAGCGTCACCCTGAACAAAAAGGCGCCAGCAGCACCTAGTAGAAAGCTGTTTGATAGCATCCTCTTGGATGAGGAGGCATGGGCCGTGGGTGATCTTAGCTCTGACCCCAACTCTGATGGTAAGGTTGAGCCAAATGTTTCACCTCTGCAGGCCGCGCCAGTTGACAGAGCTGCTACAGGTCTCCCTCTTGGAGGCGGAGACCAAGACGGGTCAGTATCCTGCTGACGCTGAGTCTCAGGGTATGGTCATGGGGCATACCCCAAGGGATGAAGGGCATGTGTCGGAGGTACCTTTTCCTGAAAACAAAGTTGCCATCCCAGCAGAATGTTCTATTTGGGTATAGGTCCAATGGGTTCATATTAGCATAGGTATCCTGCGGCCTGCGGCAGTGCCTGTTTAGGGCTGCCTATGAATCTCCCTCTCTGAGGAGGGAGTGCGAAAGGTCAAGATATAACTGACTCCAGGCTCTAAAGAAGTCGATGGAACATACTGGAGCACATATGTGCCAACAGGGGGATGTGAGGTCCAGCCGCCGAATCTGTTTTTCAGGTAGGCCTATTCAACAGGGGAGAAAACCTGGCAGATGAATCAATTAAGGCCAACGGCGGGCAAAGGTTCATCATTTCAGAACGCACCCCAGGCGCTCATCGGCAATAGATGGTTCACAGGAGCTGGGGACAGCAAGACAGCTGGGCAGAAATTCCATGTACCCTACCAACCCTACTCAACAAAGTGTGTCTGGCACTTCCGAAACATGGGTAAGTACACCACTCGCGTTGTAATATTTACACTTGTTTGTACAACACACAAAGGATAAAAACATCTGTTTAGAGGCACAGTACTAGCATTCCAAGCAAGTTTGGATTAAGCCCAGGGTTGTCTTTGAAGATAAGGTTCAGAAATTGGACCAGAGTTATCATGCAAAGCACCCATGGAATAAGGCCGGAGTGGCCTGTTTATTATGAAAAATGGAGTGCACCGCATGTGAACTTTCCGAATATGGAAACGTCTTTTCCTGACTAACTACAGATTCATAAGGGTCTCAAAGAACCATTCTCTGCAGTTCCCATTACGGAGGTTATCAAAGACAATATAACTGTATTAATAACAGTAAAACATTGCGGAAGGGATAAACTGTTTATTACTCATTGGGATTTACCTTTAACTATTAATTAGCCTATTACTCTGCCCTGTGGCAAGAGATTGGAGTTAATAGCAACCTGTTATAAAACTGACTTCTATCCATCAAGAGGAATTGGCAATATAGTAGCTGTGTTTCAGCTGTGCAAATCAAGGAACTGATATCGTGCAAAGTAGCGATCTCTCAAAGGACATGTAGACCATTGTTAACAACCTTATGCTATTACCAGCTGAAGCTACCTCACAATGATGAACAAACAGTATTCAGCATTGCTCCAGTAGTTTGGTCGGTTGAATTCTGTTATTACAAACTGATGCTAAGAGCTCTAAGGTGAGAAGTTCCGATTACCATCTCTAGTTGGAGGTAGTGGAGATTTGCATGAGTTACCAATTCTTCAGTTGGTATCAACTAAATATATGCACTAGATGCACCCCATGGGTAAGCGGCAGTTGAGCGAATATACATAATCTACATGCTCAACCAAGTTGCTACACTACGGTGGTGGCATATGTTAGTCACATGGCAATCAAGTAAAAGTATCCTGTAATAATTTACCTAATCTCCTTTGCCACTGGTGTATCATCCAGTTCCGATCGATGACAACACAGAATAGGTATTTGATCTCAAAGTATTATGTAAGTATGGTTCAATGCTACATCGAATATCGACATGTTGGTTTCATGTTTATTCACTGATTGCAAAAATATGTGGCACAACAGTGCGGAGAAACACATTCTCGCTACAAAAAGGTGGAATGTTCTTTTATGTCTTCCTCCATTTTGCCTCATTAGTTGGGTCTTAAAACAGTCAGCAAGACCTCGCTTTAGGTTTCGTACTGACGGGCTGGATAAGCAGCCATGTTCATCAGACTTAATAATACAACGGCATATGGTTATTCTAAAAAATGAAAACTTTGCTGGTTCAAACTGTGGTTGAGGAAACCGCCTCTGCATAATAAAACAATTGACTTACACATTCTGAATGGATTGACTTGCGGCTCAGGTTGTCACATCAAGCCATGGATGTGCTCACTACAGAGTGTAGGGATAGCATCCAAAAAAGCAGTACATTCCTATTGAGGGGATCGGAAGTGGTTTTGCTTAAATGTTAATGTTACATTTAATACGGTACAGATTACTGATGTCTTCCAGTTCATTTTTAAATGGTCTTTGACAATAATTCAGTTATAGAGCCACTACAGCTGCAACAAACGGGAACCACTCTGTCGGGTTCAACCCCAGATATCGAGTTGTTAAAGAGATCTTGACACAAGTTCTCCCACTACAAGAAAATGCAGTTTGGATATTGAAAATGTGTTAACCGGGGGTTCCAGCTACATTCTTAGTCATGGCACTAATATCAGCACAACAAGGGCAAACATTGCAAATGCTGTGGCTAGATAGGATGGAATTGGCTGCAGGTGCCATTACATTTTACATTTCTGATCTACACAAACAGAGCAGCCCAGGGGTGGCAGGATTTAAGATCATTTTTTGGATACCCCACGGACTCACGTCTATGAGGGAGGGCAGGCTTGTTATATTATATCAAGGCCACCAGAATCCTAAGAAGTGTGGAATCAGCATTGTTTATTAAGCAACAAACAACCACACAAAGGAAGGTCGGTTCAGACTATTTCAAGGTGGCTGCAGCAGGTTCTGGTTTATGCAGGTATTAACACTGATGATTGTATATATCATTCCACCAGGGCAGCATCAACGTCAGCAGCCAGGGCAATGGACATTCCCATCGACCATATCCTCATGACCGCAGGATGGTCAACTGAATTGATGTTTTTTAAAAATAATTATTTTTTACCATAGGCCGGTTACTGACCCGGGGTTTTTGCCCATTCTGTTTTGTGTCCACTTTAGCCTCACCTGAGATACTGGGGTTGCTATTGATTTCTTTATTTACGTAAACCATTAATACATTTGAATCATATCTTGCTTAATGCATTTTTTGATTATTCACTCATCCTGAGTCACATGATGCAGTGAGACGCCTAAATTTGGATCTGCGGCATGAAATCACAGGGCTTTGAACCCTTTGCGGAATCACTCGCATGACTCTGAAATAAAATGGTAAGATTAAACGAGAACTTACCAGTTTGAAGTTTGATCTTGATTTAATGAGGAGTTATGTTGGTGATTATGTGCCCTCCACGTCCAACCCTCTCTCATAAAGATCATCTGGTAGTTCTCAGCTTTCTAATCTTACTATGTTTACTTCGATTTTTGGTTATCTGTGATTTCATACCGCTGCTTTGAAGATTGACGCGCATGCAAACTGGTGTGGTTCTTCACGTAATCACCAACGTGACTCATAAAATCAAGATCAAACTTCAAACTGGTAAGTTCTTGTTTAATCTTACTATTAGAATTTGTTCAGCCAGAGCTGAGCACACTTCTCGGCATCTGCATGCAATGGTGTCTGACTTGTCGCTTCTTGTGTGCGGTGGAAAGATTGGTGAAAACAGGGTCGCGACATGAATGCTCTCTCCTTGACCCCACTGTCTTTAAGTAAAAGTATTCATACATCAAACAAAATATTGGTTGTAAAATACTGCACACATTTGTGGGTAATTCCCATCGTGGTGGCTTCTTACACCTACTATTCACTAACCTTGGTGTTTTAATTGTCAATATTTAACTGTCAGTATTAATTAGATAGCACATTCTTCGATTGGTTTGAGAAAAGGCAGTCTCTCGAGCGCAGTGTTGATGAAGTGCTGTGCAGAATATTACTTTTATTCTCACAAAGAGTTGTGATGTGTCCAAGAAATTTGGAGTATTGCATGCACATCTGACCACTCCATTGCAGGAAGGATGTAGAGGCTTTGGAGAGGTTGCAGAGGAGTTTTACCAGAACATTGCCTGGCTTAAAGTGCTACTGCTATGGGGAGAGGTTTGATAGACTTGGATTGTTTTCCCTGGAACATTGGCTGTTCAGGGGAGACATAAAATTATAAGACATCATCATCATTGAATACATTAGCGACGCAGTGGTGTAGTTTCCAACGGGAACGGTGATGGACGCACCGCATATCTCTGTCCTCCAGTTCCTGCGGACGCCCGCCGCTGGAAGTGTAGGATTTTGGTGTGTGTGCTTTATCATCATTCCTTACAATGCTATATACGACAGTGATCGCAACTTCTACTGAAGTGTGGATGGCCATTGGCTCGCTGGAAGCTCATCCAACATTTGACGGGTCTTGTTTTTGGCCCTGCTAGGGGTCCATAGCCCCCTCCTCACCTAGCAAACCAGGTGGGGGAGATGGTTTAGTCACCGGCTTTCCGACCATGGAGCATGGAACCTGTGGCGGGAGGAACTCCCCCTGACCTGACATATACATGGACAGTTAGAACTTTGTCCAGCGCTAGAGGGCATAGATATAAATTAAGAGGGGGGAAGTTTAACAGAGATATGCGGGGCAAGTTTTTTTACATAGACTGGTGGGGGGCTGGAACCCAATGCCAAGGGTAGTGGTGGCATTTATGAGGCTTTTGTATATGCACATGGCAATGCAGTGATTCGCAAAATAGGGATCAGGTACGGGCAGACGAGATTAGTTTAACTTGGCATCATGTTCGGCACAGACATTGTGGGCTGAAGGGACCCTTTCTGTGTTGTGCTTTTGTATGTAAAAGAAGGGTTTGGTTATCCCTCAGACTCGCACAACACTTGTTTAACCTCTGCCAGTGCTGGAGAAATCCCCAAAATGAGATTGAAATCCAATAGGGAGTAGTTTGCAAGGGTGACATTTTGGGTCGAGACCCTTCTGAAGAGTCTGTAGAATGGTCTCGACCCAATCCTTCTCTCCAGAGATGCTGCCTGTCCCTGCTGAGTTACTCCAGCACTTTGTGTCTTTCTTCAGTGTAAACTGACACCTGCAGTTCCTTCCTATACAGGAAGTAGTTGCAATTCAGGGAGAACTATCGTGAACTTCTAAAAAAAAAGTCACAGTGAATAGTATTTGTCTCTTTAGATTGTTTACACAGGAATGCAATTTTAAGAAAAGTTTGCTTTTTTGGTGCTTTGACAGACATTTAATAAAAGCATTGTAAAACAACACAGTTTGAGAGATGCAGGGCGGAAACCGGCCCTTCGGCCCACAGAGTCTGCAGGACCAGCGATCCCCACACATTAACATTATCCTACACACACCAGGGACAATTTATACATACACGAAGCCAATTAACCTACGTACCTCTGTCTTTGGAGTGTGGGAGGAAACTGAAGATCTCGGAGAAATCCCACGCTGTCAAGGGGAGAACGTACAAACTCCGTACAGACAGCACCAGTAGTCGGGATCAAACCCGGGTCTCCAGCACTGCAATGCTGAAAGGCAGGAATTCTACCAACGCCACCGTGCCACTCAACGGCGTAATACCAACCGTGTCATTAAGAGGTCATAGACCTTGTCCTGGAATGAGTTAGCTGATCTTGCAAATAGTTAAAAACCTGGAAATGATTCTGGGAAGCACAAATCCATTCATATTTTTTGAATGACCTTACAAAATACTAAAATGAATACTCTAATGTATAATCTGCAAGTAGGCATGTGTGCCAATTTTAATATTCACAAGCATGGGGTAGAGAATCAATTCACTAATGAACGTCTTGCTTACAGCAGCATTACAGGAATATGGAGTCGGACAACACACAAAAATATAAATTTTACTTTGGAGTCACGTGAGTGACTACGTGTAAAAGCCAGGCGCATGCGCATCATTACGTTCGACGCATGGCGCACCAACGGGCTGGAGAGCTCAGCTCCACCAGCGGGAAGTAGTAACCCGCAGGTAAGTCAATGTTAAACCTTCCCTGCGAGTAAGTTTTAAAACTGTAAGTCTGGCTTGGAGAGCCAGTTAGAGTTAATAATATGGAGGTATTGTAAATATAAACTGCTGTAGTGAAGCGGAACGCGCGGGGACCGCGGTTACAGCTTATAGATCGGGTCGGGAGATAATGCTGCACTAATGCCGGCTCCAATACCGGCTATTGTTTCTACTGGCAGCTCAACTGCCTCCATCAGTTTCCAGTACTTCAGGGCACTCTGGCTACTCCACCAGGGAGGAATACTAAAACAAAGTACTCTGGCTCATTTTATCTCATGAGTCTAATGATGTGGAAGACTCCCCTCCTTTTAATGTAAAGGTATGGGGACGGCTCAACCGAATGGGAAAATGCTCCAAATTTAAAGAGCCATGTAAAATTTTAATTGGGGTCGAATGCCCCTTGGATTCCCCACACAGCCCCTCTCGGAGGTCCATACAGTGAAGAAGGAAACACCGCGTATGGATACCAGTGGGAATCATCCTCTCCAGCACCTTGTTTAGGGCTGGAAGAGACCGCCCTAGAGCATGTCTCGGGAGAAGCCAGGGCAGGAGGAATCGTGTCACTGCATTTGTGCACACACCAGAGCACACGAGCCACGCTCCAGGTGTCCCGGACTTAGCATTAAACTTCGCTAATCCAGAAGGGACTGGTGAGGCTATGGTGGAAAACCTAGCCGCAAATGTAAAATTACATGGCTTCTCACCTGCTCCAGGATATGTTCATGGAGGAGACAGCCACACATTACGAAACACCTGTAAACTGTGCGTCACTCAAAGTGTCCACCGTGAACTGGGCAATATGGGCACAAATGAGTGCAACGATGCGGGGACAAGGAATGTTGTTTCAACGTGTCCTCAAGTTGGTGGCAGCAGGCATCACTGCATTCGAGAAAATGGTCCGGAGGGCACCCATGTCTGGTACCCAACAAGACATGCTGGCCCTGTTCTACAACGCCTACTTTGAGGTTAACTGCATCAGGAAGATAGCCATCAAACCAACGTTGAACCCGAAATTTGCAGCGCTATGTAGGTCTACAAACATTCAAGCCCCAGATTATTCATTTGGGGTGGACCTCATTAAACAAGAAGCACCTGGAGGAAGATGCCAAAACAATCTGTCTCATGAAGACATACGTCCCTTATGCCAGGATACCACCTCGCAGGTCGTTTTCAGCGCGTAAGGTGACGGATGGGATCCAGAGGCAGGGCCAAGCAGAGTGGGGCCAGTGGGACGACAATATTACTCACCTGTGTATCCCAGCTACAACCCCAATATGGGAAGAAGGAGGACTTCAAGGCCGACTGTAGACGTACAGGTGATTCATTCTGTCCAGGATAAGCTTTCTGGGGAACAATTGGTATGATGAATGGCGCAGCATAACATCTCATCGGTTTATACTAGACACTGTGTCGGGCTCGAATAGGGTTTATGTCAGGAATTGATCTGCCTGTACACAATATCCCTAATAAAGTATTGGGGTTTTTTCTGCACCACAAACTCAGCAGGTAAAAGAAGAAATTACGGTTTTGTCCCGAAAAAGGGGTAATTGAGAGGACGACAAACCATCCTCAACAATTTGTGTCCAATATATTCCCCAGAGAGAGAAAAGATGGGGTATGTAGAGTCATTCTGGACCGAAACCGGTTAAATTCCTATGTTCAGTATAGGCATTTCAAAATGGACATCTTTAATACTGTGAAACAGCTGTTATCACAAGGCTGTTATATGGCAACTATAGATCTTAAAGATGCATATTATTCAGTACCAATTCATCATCAGTATCGGAGATACTTGAAATTTAGTTGGATGGGACAGCTTTCGCAATTTAAAGCATTACCCAATGAGTTGACCTCAGCTCCTAGGCTGTTCAAGATATTGTTGAAACCAGTGCTGCCGCAACTTTGGGCCCAGAATCACATGGTAATGGTTTATTTAGATGATATTTTAATCATAAGCAACACTTGGGAGACAGCTGAGGAATTGGTTTCAGCAACCAAATACCTGTTTCAAAGGTTAGGGTTCCTGGTCCATCCAACCAAATCCAAGAGCCATCCTAAAAAAAATGATTATTTGGGATGTGTCATTGATTCAAGTTGATATGTCAGTGACTTTGCCTACAGCCAAGGCTGTGGAGATCGGTCTGTACTAATCTCACTGAAAAACAATATCCCACCATCCGGGAAGTAGCCAGTGTCATTGGTAAATTGGTAGCAGCTTTCCCTGCAGTGCAGTTTGCACCACTGCACTATCAAAGTCTGCAAGGAGCTAGAGAACTAGTACTTAACAAACATGCAGGTCATTTTGATAGGCCTATGCAGATACCAACCAGAGCCATAGCTCAATTACAATGGTGGATTATCAATATTATACAACTACCAAAAACATTTTGGTTCAGCAACCTTCAGTGCTTTTGCAGACCGATGTGAGTGCTGCTGAATGGGGAGCTGCAGACAGCGAGTCTAGCTGTGGTGGTAGATGGAGTGTGCAAGAGGATTTAATCCTGCACAGGCACCCAACAATTACTTAGAATTGCTGGGTGCATTCTATGGATTAAAAGCTTATTGTTCAACAATGAATAATTTACATGTTCAACTCCAGATTGATAATACCATGGCTGTGCCATATATCAATCACATGGAAGGAATAAGGTCAGTATCATGTGATAATCTGGCTAGCCTCATGTGGCACTGGTGTATTTCCAGAAACATCTGGGTCTCAGCTATCTTCCTACCAGGTAGAGCCAATGTGTTGGCAAACAACAGGTCACAAAAGTTCAATGACAACATAGAATGGATGTTAAATCCTGAAGTTTTTTAAATGATTGTTAGCTGCTATGGGTTGCCAGATATTGATCTGTTTGCATCCAGGCTAAATCACAAGTTGCCTAAATATGTTTCGTGGGAACTGGATCCAGGAGCAGTAGCGGTGGATGCATTCTCGCTACATTGGGGACGTACATTCTTTTATTACATTCTGCTTGATTAGGCAATGTCTCACCAAAATAGAACAGGACTCCGCCTTGGGCATTTTGGTGGTTTCGGACTGGCTTATACAGCCAAGGTTCCCATTGGTGCTCAGAATGATGACTCAGCCATTCATGACTGTCCCCAACTGCAGTAATTTCTTGGTGCATCCAGTAACAGGAGAAAGTCATCCGTTACACGATCATATTAATTTATTGATCTGCAGGTTCTGACCAGACCGTTCCAAGGCTTTGGACTGTCGAATAGGACCATGGATGTCATAACTGCAGCTTGGGGAGATAGCACTAAGAAACAATATGTGTCTCATATTAAGAATTGGGAGATGTTTTGTTTACAATCAGATATATCTTATCATACTGCAAGCATACCGGATGTATTGGAGTTCCTTGCTATGTTGCATTTTTGATGAACACTTGAGTTATAGTGCCATTAATAGTGCTCGGAGTGTTTTGTCCTCATATTTAGGGCAGTTTCAGAACAAACTATTAGGTCTCATCCATTAATGTCCTGATTCATGAGAGGAATTTTTTTAACAAAAATCCTCCTAAACCTAGATTTACAGAAATCTGGGATGTCGGTATATTTCTCACACTGCTTCGGTAATGGCTCCAATTACGTCATTATTTTTTCAGAAGTTAACACCAAAGTGGTTAAGCTCATGGCGCTAGTATCAGCGCAAAGAGTGCAAACATTGCAAAAGTTACGACTAGATAGCATGTATTCTTCTGCAGGTAACATTACGTTTTATGTGTATGATTTAATCAAACAAAGCAGGCCAGGAATGGCCGGAACAAAAGTAAGTTTTAAAGCATACCCTGTTGACCAAACATTATGTGTAGTTAAGCACCTGAGTCAATATCGAGGTAACTAAGAGTCTCGGAGGCTCTGAGACAGCAATGCTCATCAGTCACAAAAAAACTCATAAAAAGGTGACAGTATAAACTATTTCTTGACGGTAAACCAGGTTTTGCATTCCGCTGGAGTAGACACTCGTGTGTTTAAATCTCACTCCACCAATATCTGCAGAGAGGCCGCAGGATGGTCTAAGGAATCAAATTTTCTAAAATTTATGATAAACCTGTCCTGACAGTGCCAGGGTTTGGGCATGTTGTGTTGATTTGATTTGCTTTGTCTTTATAAATTTCATTTGTAATTTCCCCTGGGATAGAGGGGTTATTACTGTTTTGTTATTTAAAAAATGATTATTGGATAATTCGAAGCAATGTTCAATACATTATTTATTCACTACTGTGTCAAGTGAAGCAGTGTGTCGTATGGAATGGATCTATGGCATGAAATCACAGAGCTTGGAAATCTTCACGTAGTCACTCACGTGACTCCGAAATAAAATAGTAAGATTAAACGAGAACTTACCAGTTTGAAGTTTGATCTTTATTTTATGAGGAGTTACGATGAGGGATTACGTGCCTTCAGCTCCCGGCTCTCATAACCGCAAAGATCATCTGGTAGTTCTAGTCTTCTCAGCCTTACTAGATCACTTCGGCTATTGTTTCTGTTTCACGCCGCTGCTTTGAAGTATGACGCGCATGTGCCTGGCAGGGCTTCTTCACGTAATCCCTCATCATAACTCCTCATAAAATAAAGATCAAACTTCAAACTGGTAAGTTCTCATTTAATCTTACTATTATAGGCCAATTCTTATAATTTCCAAATTATAATAAAAAGAAAAACTGTGCAAAAAACTTTAATGCAAAACATAAAAGTCAAGAGTCTGGAGTGTACAATTTCATGTACAGACAACAAAACAATGAAATTCTTACTTGTTGCAGCTTCACAGATATGTAGGTAGTTTATTATCACACGTACCTTGAAGGTATAGTGAAATTCTTTGCTTTGCATGCACAGTACACAAAAGTGTTGCGACAGGTTGATTCATGCAATACACAACAATTAAATTTACAATAATCCATAACACAATAAATCAAAAAGTAAATTACACAATAGTAATAAGTAACCAGACCATAATTCCTCCCACGCTCCATTGAAGTACATAGTTTTCATTGGAATTCTTTGCTATAGAAGGCCGTGGAGGCCAAGTCAATTGATATTTTTAAGGCAGAGATAGATTTTTGATTAGTATGGGTTTCAGAGGTTATGGCGAGAAGGCTGGAGAGTGGGGTTAGGAGAGAGAGATAGATCAGCCATGATTGAATGGTGGAGTGGACTTGATTAGTTGAATGCCCTAATTCTGCTTCTGTCACTAATAAACTTATGAACAGTGCAGTCTGTAAATTTTACACAGTAGTTTGGTGTTGCTATCGGGTTGATGTTATGTTTGGGGAGTGTTGTTCCAGGCCCTCATAGTTAATGGGAAGAGATTCTTTTTCAATGTGGAGATGACGGTTCTCAGGCTCCTGTATCTTCTTCCCAATGGTTGGCCAATGTTCACCACTTTTTGCATCTTCTTCATTCCTGGGCATTCGATTTTCCGAACCAGGCCTTGATGCGACCAATGAATATGCCCACTAATGTACACCTGAAATAGTTCAGGAGAATGTTTGTCTGCAAAATGAATCTCAATCTTCTACAAAAATCCTCAACAAAAATCCACATTATTTTAAAGAAGTGGAGGCGTTGATAGGCTTTCCTTATGATTGCATCCATATTCAGGGTCCAGGATAGATCTTAAGAGATATGCAGGCCCAGGAATTTGAAGTTTCTGATTCTCTCCACCTTGTCGATGAGGACTGGTTTATGGCTCCTTGGATTTCCTTTTTCTGAAGTCAACATTCGGCACCCGGGTCTTGCTAACATTGAGAGCAAGATTGTTCTGACATTATTCGCTCAGATTATCAATCTCCCTCCCATACCCTGTCTCATCATTATCAGTTATTCGTCCAACCTTGGTGGTATCGTCGGGTGAATTTAAAGATGGCTTTGGACTGTGCCTGCCTACACAGTCATGGGTACAGAGAAAATAGAGCAGTGGATTGAGCACACAACCTTGGGTGGTCGTGTTAATAGTTATCGAGGAGGAAGTGTTGTGAAACAAATTGTAGTCAGCCAATGAGAAAGTCAACGGATGCTTTGGGGTGATGAGAGATGCGATTTCCCCATTTGATGATCGGTTTGGAGAGGATGATATTGTTGAATGCTGAGTTGTAGGCCCTTACAAAGGCAGCAGTTGATTCGTAAAAAAAAAACAGAAAAGAGACACTTTGGTCTGAACGAAAGGATGTAATGACTTTTGGCAGCTGAGTTGGGGCTTGCAGGCCATCACTTGCTAAAGGAGTAGACAAAAAAAGCTGGAGTGACTCAGCAGGTCAGACAGCTTCACCAGTGAAAAAGAATAGGTGACGTCTTGGGTCTTGGCTCTTCTTCAGACTACTAAAGGGAACAGCTTAAACACCATATCTCCAGGACCGGACAACGTTTTCCCCCTCTACTCTCAAGCTCTGTGCCGAACAACTGGCACCGGCCTACACAGACATTTTCAACCTGTCCATGCAAACCTGCACTGTTCCTGCCTGCTTCAAAGTCTCCAATATTGTCCCTGTACCCAAAAGGCAATGATTACTGGTTTTGATGACTACAGGTCTGTCACACTGACCTCTGTAGTCATGAAGACTCTTGAAAGGCTTGTGCTGGCCAAGCTAAAAAATATCACAAACCCCCTGCTGGACTCTCTGCAGTTTGCATATCGGGCCAATAGATCTGTGGATGACGCAGTCAACCTGGAGCTGCACTTCATCCTCCAGCTCCTAGACTGCCAGGGGATCTATGTGAGGATCCTGTTTGTTGATTTTAGCTCTGCATTCAACAGCATTGTGCCAATGCTACTACACTCCAAACTTTCCAAGTTGATTAGGCCTGAACCTTTCTGTCGGTGGATCACCAGCTTCCTGACCGACAGGAAGCAGCATGTGCGGCTGGGAAAGCACATCTCAGACCCGCAGACACTCAGCATAGGAGCATCGCAAGGCTGCGTACTGTCCCCTCTACTCTCTCTACACCAATGACTGCACCTCCACAGACACCTCTGTCAAGCTTCTCAAGTTTGTGGACACCAGGATGGGGAGGAATTTGCCTACAGACAGGAAGTGACAGAACATAAAAACTGACTGCAAAAGTTCTTATAGATATGTGAAGAGAAAGAGATTAGTTAAAACAAATGTAGGTCCCTTGCAGTCAGAAACGGGTGAATTGATCACGGGGAACAAGGACATGGCAGACCTATTGAATAACAACTTTGGTTCTGTCTTCACTAAGGAAGACATAAATAATCTGCCGGAAATAGCAGGGGACTGGAGGTCAAATAAGGTGTAGGAACTGAGGGAAATCCAGGTTAGCCGGGAAGTGGTGTTGGGTAAATTGAATGGATTAAAGGCAGATAAATCCCCAGGACCAGATAGTCTGCATCCCAGAGTACTCGAGGAAGTAGCCACAGAAATAGTGGATGCATTAGTGATAATTTTTCAAAACCCCTTGGATTCTGGAGTAGATCCTGAAGGTTGGAGGGTGGCTAATGTAACCCCACTTTTTAAAAAAGGAGGGAGAGAGAAAACGGGGAATTGAAAACCAGTTAGTCTAACATCGGTAGTGGGGAAACTGCTAGAGTCAGTTATTAAAGATGGGATAGCAGTACATTTGGAAAGTGGTGAAATCATTAGACAAAGTCAGCATGGATTTATGAAAGGTAAATCATGTCTGACGAATCATATAGAATTTGAGGATGTAACTAGCAGAGTGGATAAGGGAGAACCAGTGGATGTGTTATATCTAGATTTTCAGAAGGATTTCGACAAAGTCCCACATAAGAGATTAGTATACAAACTTAAAGCACATGGTATTGGGGGTTCAGTATTGATGTGGATAGAGAACTGGCTGGCAGACAGGAAGCAAAGGGTAGGAGTAAACGGGTCCTTTTCAGAATGGCAGGCAGTGTCTAGTGGGGTACCGCAAGGCTCAGTGCTGGGACCCCAGCTATTTACAATATATATTCATGATTTGGACGAGGGAATCTCCAAATTTGCGGATGACACTAAGCTGGGGGTTAGTGTTAGGTGTGAGGAGGAAGCTAGGAGGCTGCAAGGTGACTTGGATAGGCTGGGTGAGTGGGCAAATGCATGGCAGATGCAATATAACGTGGATAAATGTGAGGTTTTCCACTTTGGTGGCAAAAACAGGAGGGTAGACTATTATCTGAATGGTGGCAAATTAGGAAAAGGGGAGATGCAATGCGACCTCGATGTCATGGTACACCATTCATTGAAAGTAGGCATGCAGGTGCAGCAGGCAGCGAAGAAAGGGAAAGGTATGTTAGCATTCATAGCAAAAGGATTTGAGTATAGGAGCAGGGAGGTTCTACTGCAGTTGTACAGGGTTTTGGTGAGACCACACCTGGAGTATTGCGTACAGTTTTGGGCTCCTAATCTGAGGAAATACATTCTTGCCATAGAGGGAGTACAGAGAAGGTTTACCAGACTGATTCCTGGGATGTCAGGACTTTCATATGAGGAAAGACTGGATAGACTTGGCTTGTACTCGCTAGAATTTAGAAGACTGAGGGGGGATCTTACAAAAAGAAACTTACAAAATTCTTAAGGGGTTGGATAGGCTAGTTGCAGGAATATTGTTCCCGATGTGGGGAGGTCCAGAACAAGGGGTCACAGTCTAAGGTTAAGGGGGAATTCCTTTAGGACCGAGATGAGGAAAACATTTTTCACACAGTGGTGAGTCTCTGGAATTCTCGGCCACAGAAGGTAGTTGAAGCCAGTTCATTGGCTATATTTAAGAGGGAGTTAGATGTGGCCCTTGTGGATAAAGGGATCAGGGGGTATGGAGAGAAGGCAGGTACAGGATACTGAGTTGGATGATCAGCCATGATCATATTGAATGGTGGTGCAGGCTCGAAGGGCCGAATGGCCTACTCCTGCACCTATTTTCTATGTTTCTATAACACAGCTGGCGTCCTGGTGCCATCACAACAACCTGGAGCTCAATGATCTTAAGACAGTGGAATTCATTGTGGACTTTAAGAGAGCTCCCCCTCCCATCACCCCACTCACCATCAACAACAGCACAGTCACATCTGTGGACTCATAAGTTCCTGGGAACCATCATCTCCAAGGACCTTAAATGGGGGGCCTCCATCGACTGCACAGTCAAAAAGGCACAACAAAGGATTACTTCCTGCAGCAGCTGAGGAAGTACAATCTGCCACAGGCAATGATGGTCCATTGTATACGGCCAATGTAGAGTCTGTCTTCACCTTCTCCACCATGGTCTGGCTTGGCTCAGCCACCAAGCAGGGCACCTGGAGGTTGCAGTGAATCGTCCCGGTCAAATAAGAAGGTTATTGGCTGCAACCTTCCCTCCATTGACGAACTGAATACTGCAAGGGCCAGGAAGCGAGCGGGCAAGATCATCTCTGAACCCTCTCACCCTGGCCACAAACTCTTTGAATCACTTTCCTCTAAAAGATGACACTGGACTGTCAAACATGCCAGAGCCAGACATAAAAACAGCTTTTTTTCCACGAGTAGTAGCTTTACTCAATAACCAAATATCTGTAGCCTCCTTTTGCTCTGGTATTTTATTTAATTCACATGTTTAATCAATAATGTATTATTATTATTATTATTATTATTATTATTATTATTATTATTATTATTATTATTATTATTATTATTATTATTAATGTTTAATGTTTTATTTGTCATTCTTAACTGTCACTGTATATCACTTGTGGGTGTAGCACCAAGGCAAATTCCTTGTATGTGAATACTTGGCCAATAAACTTATTCATTCAATCATTCATTCTCAAAGTCATAGAGTGATACAGTGTGGAAACAGGCCCTTTGGCCCGAAGTGCGTACACCAGCCAACATGTCCCAGCTGCACTAGACCCATCTAACTGCATTTGGTCCATATCCCTCCAAACCTGTCCTATCCATGTACCTGTCTAACTGTTTCCTAAACGATGAGATAGTCCCAGCCTCAACTACCTCCTCTGGCAGCTTGTTCCATACACCCACCACCTCTGTGTGAAAAAGTTACCCTTCAGATTCTTATTAAATTATTTTTATTCCTCTCATGATTTTATACACCTCTATAAGATCACCCCTCATCCTCCTGCGCTCAAGGAGAATAGTGACCCAGCTTACCCAACATCTCCCTTTAGCTCAGACCCTCTAGTCCTCGCAACATCCTCGTAAATCTTCTCCGTATCCTTTCCAGCTTGACAACATCTTTCCTATAATATGGTTCCCAGAACTGAACACAATACTCTAATTGCAGTCTCACCAACGTCTTATACAGCAGCAACATGACCTCCCAATTTCTATACTCAATATTCTGACTGATGAAGGCCAACGTACCAAAAGCCTTTGGGAAAAGATTTAATAGGGATCGAAGAGGTAACTTTTTCACACATGGTGGGTGTATGGAACAAGCTGCCAGAGGAGGTAGTTGAGGCTGGGACTATCCCATTGTTTAAGAAACAGTTGGACAGGTACATGGATAGGACAGGTTTGGAGGGTTATGGACCAAGCACAGGCAAGGGGGACTAGGGTAGCTGGGACATTGTTGGCCGTTGTGGACAAGTTGGGCCGAAGGGCTGTTTCCACACTATAAATCTATGACTATTTCATCTGGAACCATTACAATTTGTCTCCCACAACAACAGATCAACTGAGGATGCGATCTCACTAGTTTTCTGCTCTGCACTGGAGCAGGTGGACAGTAAGAACACATACATCAGGCTTTTGTTCATCAAATACAACTTTTCATTTAATAACATCCAAACTTATCAAGCTCGGAGAACTGGATCTCAGATTTTTGCAATGTAATGGGATCCTCACCATCATCGACAGATCCTAATCAGCTTATCGAATCATAGAGTCATAGAGTGATAGTGTGGAAACAGGCCCTTCAGCCCAACTTGCCCACACCAGCCAACATGTCCCAGCATTTGGTCCATATCCCTCCAAACCTGTCCTATCCACGTACCTGTCTAACTGCTTCTTAAATGTTGGGATAGTCCCAGCCTCAACTATCTCCTCGGGCAGCTTGTTCCATACACCCACCACCTTTTGTGTGAAAAGATTATCCCTCAGATTCCTATTAAATCTTTTCCCCTTCACCTTAAACCTATGTCCTCTGGTCCTCAATTCACCTACTCTGGGCAAGAAACTCTATGAATCTACTGGATATATTCTTCTCTTGATCTTATACACCTCTATAAGATCACCCCTTATCCTCCAAGGAATAGAGTTCCAGCCTATTCAACCTCTGCCTATTGCTCAGGCCCTCTAGTCCTGGCAATATCCTCGTAAATTGCAGTTTTAATGAGACGGTGTACAGGAGGGAGATCTGATTGTAGGGTGCCAGAATAACTATCTTGCTCTTAGACAATAGACAAAAGACAATAGGTGCAGGAGTAGGCCATTCAGCCCTTCGAGCCAACACCACCATTCCCTGTGATAATGGCTGATAATCCACAATCAGTATCCCGTTCCTGCCTTCTCCCCATATCCCTTGACTCCGCTATCTATAAGAGCTCTATCTAACTCTCTCGAAAGCATCCAGAGAATTGGCCTCCAATGCCTTGAGGTTAGCAAGATCAAGGTCCATGCGACCATGTATCTTGGGAGCATTTGTGGGATAACATTGCAACAAAAACCTCGCATCTGTGTGTCATAAATCCTGTCAAACAGTTAACTGTGAATCTCTGATATCTTCTCTTTCCATAGAGCATTGAAAAACAGTCTTCAAAGCTTTGCTATCTATTCCAGGATTGAAAGGGGAATGAAGTGCAGGTTGATAGTCAGATATTTTGATTAAGTTGGAAAGTAAAAGCTAAATATAACTTGATATGGTTAAAACCATAATGGGGTAAATATCTCAATTGTAATAAAAATCACTTTCATGCCGGTGAAGTATTTATTAGTTTAGTTTACAATGAAAAGCTTTTGTTGCGTGTTATTCGGTCAAATAAAAGACCATGCATTATTGTCATCAAGCCATCCGCAGTGTACAGATAAAGGATAACGGGTACAACATTTAGTACAAGATAAAGTCTGATAACGTCCAACTAAAGATAGTTTAAAGGTCTCCAATGAGGTAGATGGGAGGTCAGGATTGCAGTTGTGCTGGTGAGGGAAAGGTTTTGTTGCCTGATAACAGCTGGGAAGAAACTGTCCCTGAATCTGGAGGTATGTATTTTCAAATCTCTATACCTCTGGTCTGATGGGAGAGGGAGGGAAGAAAAGGGAGTGACCAGGGTGAGACTGGTCCTTGATGATGCTGGTGGCCTTGCTGATGCTGTTTGAAGTGTGGATAGAGTCAATGGAAGGGAGGTTGGTTTGCGTGATGGTCTGTTTGCTTCATCCACATCTCTCTGCAATTTCTTGCGGTCTTGGTTGGAGCAGTTCCTAAACCATGCTGTGATGGATCCCAATGAAATGCTTTTTATGACGCATCTGTTGAAGTTGGTGAGAGTTGTTAGGGACATACTGAACTTCCTAAGCCTTCTGAGGAAGTAGAGGTGTTAGTGTGCTTTCTTGGCCATTGCTTCAATGTGGCTGGTCCATGACAAATTGATGTTGATATTTATTCCTAAGTACTTGAAGCTTTCAACCACCTCTACTTCAGCAACATCATTGCATATGGTGGTGTGCGTACAGCTTCTCAATCACAATTTCCTATGTCTTACTGACTTTGAGGGAAGAGTTGGTGCCTTGGCATAGGTTAGAATGGAAACTGCCCTCTGTGCTCAGATATGCCTCCAGCAACGGTAACTACATGGTCTCTTCATATAAAATCAGTTTTCATGTAACATTCCAATACCTTGCACATATTTTGTATCCTTATGTTGCATTATTACAGGATTCTGCATTCTCCAGTAAACAACAGGCCCTTCGGCCCACTGGGTCCACGCTGACATACAATCACCCGTACACTAACACTATCCTACATACACCAGGGACAATTTACATTTATACTAAGCCAATTAACCTACAAATCTGTACGTCTTTGGATTGTGGGAGGAAACCAGAGATCTCGGGGATAACCCATGCAGGTCACAGGAAGAACATACAAATTGCTTACAGACTGCACCCGTAGTCTGGATCGAACCCGTGTCTCTGGTGCTGTAAGGCAGCAACTCTACCACTGCTCCACCATGCAACCCAACCCGCGTCACTAAGCCGCTGAACAATATGTCTTATTTCATGATCAATACTGGGGACATGGCTGAAAATTGTCGAATAGAAGAGAAAGGGCTGCTTCTGTAATTACACTATGCTCCTAACACAAAAGACATCAGATTAAAGAGTTAATGTGAAGATAATTCCGTTTTTAATTTGGACATAATGTTCTTTCATTAGTGAATATTCACTCTTGCAATCTCATTACTACTTAAGTGGTTATAATTCTGCGCCCAAGGCTTTCTTAAACATTTGTCTGCACAATATCCAGCATCTAAAAAAATAAATACTAGTCATTAAATGTGAGCAACACAATATGACAAAATAGATTTTTAGAATCAGTCAATATTAATAAAGCCCAAAATTAATTCAGCATTAGACAATTCAGATATGGTACTGATACAGGATACCTTAGACTCACTAATTAGCTCTTACAGTAGTTTATGCAATGCCCAGTGGCTAATTTACTGCATAAGCCAGTATCTGTGAAGATGGATCTCACACATTTCACATCTCACATTTCAACCTATCCGTTAGCCCTCTTTGCCTCAATGCAAATTGGAGGAACAGCATATCATATTTCACTTTGGCTGCTTACAGCCCAGTGGTATGAATATTAATTTCTCTAACTTTAAGTAACCGCTCCCTCTTTTCCTCCCTCTCCATCCCTTCCCCACCCAAGTCGTACCAGCTTCAAAATCATCTTGTTGAGTCTCCTTGTCTGTACTTGTTCTCACCTAACACACAGCTAACAATGGCCTGTTTCATTTATCATTGTTACTTTTCATACATCTTTTGTTCATTTGTTCTATATCTCTGTACATCACTGTCGATATCTCTCGTTTCCCTTTCCCCTAACTCAGTTTGAAGAAGGGTCTCGACCCAAAAAGTCACCTATTCCTTTTATCCAGCAATGCTGTCCAGCCCGTTGAGTTACTCCAGCTTTTTGTGTCTATCTTCAGGTTAAGCCAGCATCTGCAGATCCTTCCTACACAAGAGACAGGGGAAACGGGACAGGGGAAATTGGCAATACTTATGGAGAGGCACACCTCATGTTCTAGCTGATGAGTGCACACAGCACTCTGTCATTGCTCTCCCACTGCTACACACTCTCAGGTTATGGGATGTGCATGCCCAGGGATCACAATAATCCATATGGGCAGTTTACCAAAAGCTAAAAAACAATTTTCTCCTCTTGTATTATGTGAAAGAAATCACTGCTGTTCCGAATTGATATCTTGGGTTAGCTCATCTGCAAAGCTCACAGTTGAGAAGAGGTAAAGCCCCCAGAGAGTCTTTGCTATCTGTATAACCCTGTTTGCACTGCATTTCCAAGCAATGCAGTAATTAAATCCTGACTGCAGATTCAGCAGCAAGTTTTCTAAAACAAAAACCAGAGTTGAATTTTTGAGAGCTTTAGTTTCAGTTTAGTTTATTGTCATGTGTACCCAGGTACAGCGAAAAGCTTTTGTTGCGTGCTAACCAGCCAACGGGAAAGGCAATATATTATTACAATCAAGCCATTCTCAGATACGTGATAAGGGAATAACGTTTAGTGCAAGGTAAAGCCAGTAAAGACCAATGGGTAGTCTGAGGGTCCCCGATGAGGTAGATAGTGGTTTAGGACCGCTCTCGGGTTGCAGTAGGATGGTTCAGTGGCCTGATAACAGCTGGGAAGAAACTGTCCCTGAATCTGGAGGTGTGCGTTTCACACTTCTATACATTTTGCCCGAGGGGAGAAGAGGGAGTGGCCAGGGTGCGACTTGTCCTTGATTATGTTGCTGGCCTTGCCGAGGCAGTACGAGGTACAAATGGAGTTAATAGAAGGGAGGTTGGTTTGTGTTAAGGTTTGGGCTGCAATTTCTTGCGGTCTTGGATGGAGCTGTTCCCAAACCAAGCTGCAATGCATTCCGATAAAATGCTTTCTATGGTGCATCTGTAGAAGTTGGTGAGAGTTGTTGGGGCCATGCCGAACCTCCCAAGCCCTTGAAGGAAGTAGAAGTTGGTGTGCTTTCTTGCTCATTGCAAGAAAGTCCATGAGAAGTTGTTGATGATATTTTCTCCTAGGAATTTGAAGTTTTCAACCATCTCTACTTCAGTGCTGTCAATGCAAACATGGTATGCATACCGCTTCGCTTCCTGAAGTGGATCACTATCTCCTTTGTCTTGCTGACATTGAGAGAAAGGTTGTTGGCTCATCATTAAACACTGAATCTGTTTTCACCAACCTTGCTACAAGAAATGTATTTGATTGTTTGTGCTACATTAATTGGAGGATAGAAGCTCTGCATAAATTCTCAGCCATGGGCTAATTTTGCACCACTCAATACAGCAGTATTTCCCGTGCAGCAAAAGCAAACAGTATTGGATACAAAACCACGACAGAAGAAATTGTAATAGAGTTGACTAAACACTTGGTCAGAGAGCAAGCTTTTACGCAGCTTCAATTTAGGAAAGTGAGGGGAGATTTCAGGAAAGAATTGCAGAACCAAGAGCTTTAGTTTAGGGATAGAGCATGGAAACAGGCCATTCAGCCCACCAATTCCACACCGACCAGGGATCCCCACACATTAACACTATCCTACACACTGTTCCAGTCCGTAGTCCTCCCTACAGCCCTCTAGACCAGTGAGACATGGAAAATCAATGTGAAGATGAAAAAGACATTGGTTGTATTCCAACAACGATGCTTGAGGAGGATCCTGAAGACTAGCTACGGAGACCACATCACGAACGAGGAGATCTACCGGGAAACTGCATCAAAGCCTCTCAGCCAGGACATAGAGGGACGAAGGATGAAATCTGTAGGACATGTACTCAGAATGTCACCAGAACTTGCACCTAAGATAGCAATGACATGACAAACTGATGGAAGAAGGAAACGAGGCTGACCAAAACTCACATGGAGGCGAACATTCCAGAAGGATTTGGAAGCCCGGGACGCAAACCTATCGAGGGCGGAAGACGTCGCACATAACCAAACAGAATGGCGAAAGCTTACTGCCCAATGCACTCAACAGTGTGGGAGGAACTAAGTCTATGTAAAGTAACACACACAAGGGACAATTTTTACTTTTACCAAGCCAATTAACCTACAAACCTGTACGTTTTTAGAGGGTGGGAAGAAACCGAAGATCTCGGAGAAAAACCACGCAGATCACGGGGAGAATGTACAAACTCCGTACAGACACAGCCATAGTCAGGATTCTAACCCGGGTCACAGGCGCTGCATTCGCTGTAAGGCAGCAACTCTGCCGCTGTGTCCACCGAGACCGCACACCCCTACGCTAGGGACAATTTACACTTTATAAAAAGCCAATGTACCGAGAAACCTATAGGTCTTTGCAGTGTGGGAGGAAACCGAAGATCTCGGGGGGGGAAAAAAAACCCACACAGGTCACAGGGAGAATGAGGTTCACCTGCACCTCCTCCAACCTCATCTATTGCATCCACTGCTCTAGATGTCAGCTGATCTATATCGGTGAGACCAAGCGTATGCTTGGCGATCGTTTCGCCGAACACCTCCGCTCGGTCCACATTAACCAACCTGACCTCCCGGTGGCTCAGCACTTCAACTCCCCCTCCCATTCCATATGCGATCTCTCTGTCCTGGGCCTCCTCCATGGCCAGAGTGAGCAACACCGCAAATTGGAGGAACAGCACCTCATATTCCGCTTGGGGAGCCTGCATCCTGGTGGCATGAACATCGATTTCTCACAATTCTGTTAACCCTTGCTGTCTCCTCCCCTTCCTACCTCTCCCTCAGCCCTCGGGCTCCTCCTCCTTCTTTTTCCTTTCTTATCCCCGCCTCCCCCCACCCCCATCTAAAGAAGGGTTTTGGACCGAAACATTGCCTATTTCATTTGCTCCATAGATGCTGCTGCACCCGCTGAGTTTCTCCAGCATTTTTGTATTTTCTCCAGTTTCTCCAGCATTTTACCTCCAGATTTAGGGACTGTTTCTTTCCTGCTGTTGTTCTGGCTGCTCACCCTCCCCCTTGAGAACGCTCACCAGCCATTCAGAAATATCCTGGATCCTGGTACCAGGGAGGCAATACGTCATCCTGGAGTCCCATTTGCTGCTGTACAATTACCTTTCTGCCTCTTACACTAATGAGTCCTCGGTCACCATGGAATGAATGAGTGAATGAAAACTTTATTGTCACATGAAAACAAGTCACATTTAAATTCTTTGATTGCATACCTTGCCAAGGTATTCAAATAGGCGCCCATAAAGGGCGCTAACAAAGTCACAAATCCTCCCCCCCACCCCCACACCAGATCCCCCTTTGTTCTTCCCCACCTTCCCACCTCCCCCCTCCCTCATGCCGGTCCCCCCACGCCAGGTCCTCCTTTGTTCCTTCCTCCGGCAGCGGCATCCTTACCTCATGTGTCCGTCACCGTCCATCGATCGGCGTCATCACCGACCTCTCCACTATAGCAGCCGGGTGCTCTCAGGACGCCTCCGTGGTGCCAGCCCAGGCCCCAGCCGTGGGCGCCATCAACTCGCAGAATGCAGTGCAGGCTCCGACCTCGCCTGCGTGCTCAACCGATCCAGGCTCTCACCAAACCCCAATATTATCCAAAAGGGTATATTTGTTTAGGAGGGGAACGGTCACAGGGAATTCCAGCACTCTCTGACTACTTGCTTCCTGATTGTCTCTCATCTACTCTCTGCTGCACCTTAGGTGTTTACATCTCACTAGAACCCTCACTAGAAGCGGCAGGAGTGATTTTGGTGATTGGTTAAAAGGTAAGCTCGTGGGAGTTTCTTTGTGTTCCCTCTCAGGAGCGATTAGTTTAAAGCCGGGTGAGACCAGCTTAGAACACATTCCTTCAAGTTAGGGAGCGATAGGAATGAGTTCGGTGATTGGCTGAGGAATTCAATTCACAAAATTAATGTATTGGTTAAGTGGCAAATTGGACAGGTTTGCAGTCAGGGAGCGACCAGTCGGGAGCGCCTTGTCGAGGGAAGTACCTTATGAGAAAAGTGCGAGTCTTTGACTCGAGAGTCTTCGGCAAGGAATCTGAGGAGAGGAGACTACGCAAAAAGCTGGAGAGGACGGGACGTGGTGAACACTTGATGGGTAGGATGAGACAGTGTGATGCTTGCAGGATGTGGGAGGTTAGGAGCATCGATGGAGCCTCTGGCTGCTACAACTAAGGTAAGTGTGTCCAGGGTCAGCTCCTGAAGGACCATGTTGGGGCACTGGGGAAGCAGCTGGATGACCTCAGGGCCATCCGGGATAATGAGAGTTTCCTGGACAGGACCTACAGTGGGGTTGTCACGCAAAGGATACAGGGAGAATGAAGGTGTGTGACTGAGAGAAAGGGGAGTAACCTTGGAGTGCAGGAGACACAGGCAGCTGTGCCTAAGGAAAACAGGTGCACCCTCTTGGGAACTGTCGGGGAGACGGCGCGTCCAGTCCGAGCGTTGGACAGGTCGATGGATCCAATCCTAGGGATGAGACTCGACCGGTGAGACCGACGTCGGTCAGAGCCATGGTGATGGGTGACTCCATTGTCCGAGGTGCAGACTGGAGATTCTGCGGCGGCAGGCGAGACTCGAGGATGGTCTGTTGCCTCCCTGATGCCAGGGTTCAAGATATCACAAACCAAATTCAGAACATCCTTGAGATGGAAGGTGAACAGCTGGCAGTAGTTGTGCACGTAGGCACAAACGACATCGGGAACAAGAGGAAGGAGATTCTGCAAAGCAAATTTAGAGTTCGGAGGGAGACTGAAAAGCAGGACTTCTAGAATTGCTTCCAGTACCTCGTGCTAGTGAGGACAGCAACAGCGAGATAGGGGATCTGAATGTGTGGCTGAGGGGCTGGTGCAGGGATAATGATTTAGATTTATAGACCACTGGGATCTCTTCTGGGGTAGGGGTGACCTGTACAAAAGGGACGGGTTACACCTTAACTGGAGGGGGTCCGACTTTCTGGCAGGCAGGTCTGCTCGGGCTACACATGTGGGTTTAAACTAAATAGTGGGGGGGAGGGATTGACAAATTTGGAGTGTAAAGATGGAGTTAAAGGGGAAGTGAGTACAGAAAAAGTTACAAAAGACTCCCGAATTAATGGGAGGGAAAGTTCAAGAAGAGATAATAGAGTAAGGTCAGGGCCAATTGAAAGCGGTGTGAGAGGGGAGGTGAACACTGAGTGAAAGTGTTGTTATATGAATGTGAAAAGTATAAGAATTAAAGTGTACGAGCTTGAGGCTCCGTTAGAAATTGGCAAGTATGATGCTGTGAGAATTACAGAGACATGGCTGCAAGAGGGCCAGGGCTGGGAACTGAATATTCAAGGGTATGCATCCTATCGAAAAGACAGGCAAGTGGGCAGAGGGGGTGGGGTAGCTCTGTTGGTGAGGAATTAAATTCAGTCACTTGCAAGGGGTAATATTGAAACAGGAGATGTGGAGTAAGTATGGATACTAAGGAATTGTATGGGTAAAAATAACCTAATGGGATTTATCTACAGGCCCCCAAACAGTAGCCTGGGCATAGGGTGCAAGTGGAATCAAGAGTTAAAATTGGCATGTCGTAAAAGTAATGCTGCAGTTGTTACGGGAGATTTCAACAAGCAGGTAGACTGGGAAAGTCAGGTTGGTACTGGACCCTAAGAAAGGGAGTTTGTGGAGTGCCTCCATGATGGAATCTTCGAGCAGCTTGTATTGGAGCGTACCAGGGAGAAGGCAATTCTGGATTTAGTGTTGTGTAATGAACCAGATTTGATAAAGGGAACTTGAAGTTAAGGAGCCATTAGGAGGTAGTGACCATAATATGGTCAGGTTTAATCTACAATTGGAGAGGGAGAAGGGTAAATCGGAGGTGTCAGTGTTACAGTTTAACCAAGGGGACTATGGAGCCATGAGGGAGGAACTGGCCAAAGTTGACTGGAAAGATACACTGGCACAGATGACAGTGGAACAACAATGGCAGGTCTTTCTGAGAATAATACAGCAGGTGCAGGATCAGTTTATTCCAAAGAGGAAGAAAGATTCCAAGGGGAGTAAGGGGTGACTGTGGCTGACAAGGGAAATCATGGACAGTATAAAATAAAAAATAAGTACAATGTAGCAAAGATGGGCGGGAAGCAAGAGGATTGGGTAATGTTTAAAGAGCAACAGAAGATGACTAAAAAGGCATTACGGGGAGAAAAGATGAGGTACGAAGGTAAGCCAGCCAAGAATAAAAAGAGGACAGTAAAAGGTTCTTTAGCTATGTGAAGAGGAAAAAAATAGTTAAGACCAAAGTTGGACCCTTGAAGACTGAAAAAGGTGACTTTATTATGGGGAACAAGGAAATGGCAGATGAGTTGAACAGGTACTTTGGATCTGTCGTCACTATGGAGGACACAAGTACATGGGGAATCATGGTTCGCAAGGGTAAGTTGGCCCTAAGTTCCTAATTCCATGCTGTATGACACTATCATAGTCCCAACAGGTCAGGTAGCAGCTGAAGAGAGATGAGCTTGCTGCTGCAAGTTAATATTTAATGCAATTTGCTTCCGTATTTTCGAGTTCCCAGTAACCACAGCAGTTTATTTCCAGGCCCATTCAACATTTGATCTTGCTCTAGGAGAGGTGAATGCATTATGTACAGTTAAAAACATGTTCTGGAGGCACACTGGGCTGCAGATCCTGAAATCTGGAGCAAAAGGCAAACTATAGGAGGAACTCAATAGGCCAGGCAACAGCTGTGCAGTCAGAGGGATAGTCCATGTTTCGGGCTGAGACCCTGCATCAGGACTGAGTGTGGAAGTAAGATAGGTAGTATATTCATTCTCCCGCCTGTTTCCATCTGCCCAACATCTCTGGTTCCACATATCACCATCACACTTTTATCGACCAGATATCCTCACTCTGCACTCTCAGACCTGATGCAGGATCTTGACAAGAAATTCTCTGAATAAAGAAATTTCTCCTCATCCCCTTCCTAAAAGAATGTCCTTTAATTCTGAGGCTATGAGCTCTAGTCCTAGACTCTCCCTTCTACTGTCTCTTTGCCTCATAACAGCTTTTGGGAGGAGTTTGGTCTCCTCTCCTTGTAGAGGAAAATACAGACAAAAGGATGTTGGGCCTTGCCTTGAAGGTTCCTTCAGAATACTGAAGAGGTAATGGAAGAGAAGCTCTGAATATTAGCGGCATCGCGCTAGGGAGAATTCCGCCAGGACACTCCCAGTGAGCATGTCCATGAGACCCTCCGTGGGTGGTCAGGTTCCAAAGGGATATGAGCAAAATTAGGCCATTCGTCCCATCAAGTCTGCCCTCCTCCCACTCAATCATGGCTGATCCATCTCTCGCTCCGAACCCCATTCTCCTGCCTTCTCCCCACAACGCCTGACACCCGAACTAATCGAGAATCTATATATCTCTGCCTTAAAAAAACATTATCCATTGACTTGGCCTCCGCAGCCTTCTGTGGTGATGAATTCCACAGATTCACCACCAATGGGGGGTGACTAGCCCCTTGGGCGCCGCGACCTCCGGAGAGGCGGATGCAGAGCGATTGGTCGAAGGCCCGGTGGTCGGGTCAGTGCACGAGGGTTGAGTTGGGCCGAGGATGAGTCGAAGCCTCAAGGCCAGGTCGGGCCAAGGAAGGAGCCTTGAGGACGAGGTTGAGCCGAGATGGACGGGCCGCGTCCTCCAGAACCCAGAGGGTCCCGGTCTGGGGGATGAAGAAGGGACAAGTACTTTTTGTAACTTTGTCAGCCTCTTTGTGGTGACTCTTTTGTGTACTTTGTATGCAAAAACTACAAGATAGACTGAAAAAGCTGGAGCAACTCAGCGGGTCAGACAACATCTTTGGAGAAAAGGAATAGGTCACATTTCGGCTCGAGATGCTTCTTCAATATACTTTGAGTCTAACTAATGATCCTAAGGAAATGAACATATAAACAATAGGAGCACATGGTAAGAGAATGGAATGCAAAGGAATACTTTATTGTCAAATGTGATGAGTCACAGTGAAATTATTTTCTTGCAAACCCAAGGTATTCAAATAGTCGCCACATTTGACGCTGACAAATATACAAAGTACCCTCACCGGCTCCTCCTTTTTCCCCCCCTCCCTCCCCCGTTCCAGATCCCCTTTGTTCTTCCCCCTCCCCTCCCTCACGGTGGTCTCCTCACGCCGGGTCCTCCATTGTTCTCCCCCCTCACGGTGGTTCCCCTGCTCTCTCAGGTCAACCCGTGAGGCTCCATCAGACACACGAGACCCCATCACTGCTGAGGAGGCACCACCACCGCTGCCGAGGCCCCACCGCCACAAGGCTCAATTGGCCTAGGCAGGCCTCACTGCCCGGCATCTCCACAGCCTCCGGTGTGGGGGCAAGCCGACATGTCTGAAGGTTGCGGTGGCCAAGTCAATGGATGGTTTTAAGGCAGAGATGCACTGTGGATAGGTTCTTGATAAGTCGGGGTGTCAGGGGTTATGGGGAGAAGGCAGGAGAATGGGGTTAGCAGGGAGAGATAGATCAGCCATGATTGAAATGACCTTATGAATGTTGAAACAGTTTTGCTGTAGTAATTCCACCACCAGATAAAATAATTCACATGGATGGTCGAGAAACATCTGAGGACACGCGCATAAAATCAGTAGGAACGTGTAGGAAAGAACTGCAGAGGCTGGTTTAAACCGTAGACACAAAATTCTGGAGTAACTCAGCTAGACAAAATCAGTTGTGTGGGTTGACTCCCTGAGTACACTAATAGCAAAATCATTGATAGACCAACAAATATTGTAAGCTTATGACAGTGTATGATGTGCTAATTGACAAACTAAATCTAATCTGGAAGCTTCCTTAATTATATTGGTGGAAAATAACTTTGCTGCAGTTGTCGGCTGCTTTGTTTTAAGGCCAATTGTCAATATGTCCCATTGTCTTATGTTTGGCTGATGCCGATGAGAATGGCTCATGGTCATGTTATTTTACTTCGGAGTCACGCGAGTGACTACGTGATGAAGGCCGTCCCCACGCATTTACGTCTTTACGTCTGACGCATTGCGCAACAACCGACTGGCAGGCGCGTCGCTCCTTCCAGTGGGTAAGTTTAAAAGGTCCAGGTAAGTGTTTTTTCAAACAGCTAATGCTGGAATCGTTGCTCCCGGTCCAGAGTATGTTTGTTGGAAAATTCTTGAATTGTGATTTGCGCAAACATGTCTAAGGTGAAGAGGCGAGCCGTGACCAAAACGGTTGCGGAAGACCATGGGCCTACGGACAGCGTGCGACTGCCGAATTCACCTATTGAACTGCTGGCAGAGCAGCCAGCAGCCACAGACTTGGTGCGGCCAGAAGGCACCTTGGCTACTCCACGGGGGAGGAAAGCCACTAGAAAGTCTGTAAGGACCCTGGACTCTGAGGAGTCGGGTCAGGAGGAGATGGACGAGTTCCCTCCTCAGGGCAGTGTTACCGGCAGGCTGGCCCAGCTGGAGAGCCTTGTGGAGAGGTTACTCCAGCACGATACGCTCCAGAGGAAGGAGCTATCGGAGCCCGGGGAGTTTATTGTATCCGAAGCAGCAGCGCCTGTGTCAGGGCTGTGTGATATCTCCCTGTCAGATGACGGGAGCGTACGAGGTCAGAGCTATGCTGACCCAGAGTACGGCGGCACAGTTGGGCTAGAGGGACCATCGGGTGTATTGGCCATAGCATCCAGATTTGCGGTCCCAGCCCTCACCGGCGAGCCATTGGACACAGAGCTCGCCGAGAACATAAATTATATGGCTTCCCATCCTCTGCAAGAACAGACGATGGAGGAGACCACGGCCAGGTACAACAGTCCACAGAACTGTGCCTCACTGCGTGTCCCGATAGTAAACCAGTCTATATGGGGGCACATTGGAGGGGGCGTCAGAGCCCAGGAGGTAAAATTGCAGAAGGTACTCCGGCTACTCGTCTCGGGCATCATGGCCTTGCAAGGCCAGTGGAGGGGGCGCCTCTCTCAGAGACTCGGGAGGATGCGATGGCATTAATGTGCAATGCACATTTTGAAATTAATTGTATCAGGAAAAAATGCCATCCGACCTACCATCAACCCTAAATTTGCTGGACTTTGTAAACCGGGGACAGGTCAACCCCCAGACCTCCTATTCGGAGAAAACCTGAGTAAACAGGTGAAAGATTTGAATGAAGAGTCTAAGATTATGGGGCTCATCAAGGTGTCTCTGAAGGGGTCGTCTTTTCGCAAACTGTACCCCTACCCTCATGTGCATGCCAAACGGTTCACTGGGTATGGTGGACGTAGTGTGGAGCAAACTGCACAGAGGCCTTTTTTTAGGGCAGGGCCTGAGCAGGGCCATGTTCAAGATGCGGCGTTCTCCAGTAATCCTACCCCCCAGACCTCAGGGGTAGAAGCAGCGACGTTACCGCCAGTAAATCCTAAGGTAGGTGTGACTGCAAAGGATACATTACAAGTTGGGGCGAGATTGCAATTTTTCTTATATGAATGGCAGTGGATAACATCTAACCCGTTTATACTGCATAGTATTCAAGGTTTTCAAATTGAGTTCATTTCTGACTTGCCTCCACCTAGTCAGCACACACCTGGCCGTAAGTTTGCCTTCTCACAACAGGAGTGTATTAGTGCACAAAAAGAGCTACAGTCTTTGTTTAAAAAAGGTGTAATTGAAAGGGCAAGGCGTGAGTCTTATCAATTTGTATCCAACATCTTTATGAGGCCAAAAAGAGGATGCAGGATGTAGAATTATTTTAGATTTGACAGAGCTTAACACTTCTGTGCAGTATAAACATTTCAAAATGGAATCGCTTGTTACAGCTAAACAACTGCTTTCCAGGGGATGTTATATGGCAAGCATTGACCTCAAAGTTGCTTACTATTCAGTGGCCATTCATGAGCAGCACCAACATTTTTTGAAGTTTAACTGGATGGGTCAGTTCTGGCAGTTTAAAGCTTTGCCTAATGGATTAATTTTGGCTCCCAGGCTATTCACAAAATTGCTCAAACCAGTCCTGGGATTACTCAGAGCACAAAATCATATTGTTATGGCATATTTGGACGACATTTTAGACATTGGGAAGACTTTTGAATTAGCTGAATCATCTGTGTCAGCTACTAAACTCGTTTTCGAAAAGATTGGATTCATTATTCATCCAGTTAAGTCTAAATTGGTGCCATCTAAGATAAACGATTATTTGGGGTTCACCATTAACTCAGTACACATATTAGTGACTCTGCCTCAGGGCAAGAAATTAGACTTAATTGAAGCCTGCAGGAAACTCATTGTTGATAATCACCCGTCTGTTAGACATGTGGCTCGGGTAATTGGAAAATTAGTTGCAGCTTTCCCAGCTGCTCAATTTGGGCCTTTGCACTACCAAAATTTACAGTGTGCAAAGGAACAGGCACTTAAGCTTCATTTCGATAGACCCATGCAGCTATCAGCTGACGCTCTAACTGAGTTACAATTGTGGATAGCCAATATTCAATGCTGCTCTGGTACTATCCTAGTCAATACACCACCAATTATCCTACAGACTGATGCCAGTGCACTAGTTTGGGGTGCTACTGATACTTTCTCAAGCTGCGGTGGCAGATGGGACCTGCAGGAAGCATCCATGCTTCAATCACACGGCATTAACTATTTAGAGTTGTTGGGTGCACTCTGTGTTAAAAGCTTTTTGTACCAATAGGCATCATGTGCATGTCCAACTTCAGATTGACAATACTACTGCATGGGTATCACATGGGTGGCGGTAAGTCTGTATCTTGTGATAGGTTGTCCAATCTTCTCTGGCACTGGTGTATTGCAAGAAACATCTGGGTTTCAGCTATCTATTTACCAGGAAGGTATAACGCATTGGCAGACACCAGGTCACGAGAGTTCAATGATAACAAAGAATGGATGTTAAATCACGAAGTGTTCAATGATATTGTCCTTCGTTATGGTGTGCCGGATATTGATCTGGTTGCTTCCCGGCTTAATCATCAGTTACCAATTCATGTGTCATGGGAGCCAGACCCAGGGGCAGTGGTGGTGGATGCATTCTCGCTACATTGGTGTGGAAAATTTGTGTATGTATTTCCCCTATTCTAACTTATTACCCGATGTGTGGCTAAGATCCAGCAAGATTCCGCCACTGGTATTCTGGTAGTGCCAGACTGGCCTACTCAGCATTGGTTCCCTCTGGTGCTAGCTTTAATCACACAGCCCTTTGTGGATTGTGCCCAAGAGCAGAAATCTGCTGGTACACCCAGTGACAGGGGATAGCCACCCTCATCATGGCCATATAAACTTGTTGGTTTGCAGATTCTGAGGAGACCGTTCCTGGGGCTCGGGCTTTCAGAGCATTCCGTTGATGTCATCACTGTGGCCTGGAGGAAGAGCACTCAGAAACAGTATATTTCTCACATAAGAAAATGGGAGATGTACTGTTCCCGCTCTCACATTTCATACCACACAGCTACAACCACTGATGTCTTGGAGTTTCTATCATCACTCTATCACGATAGCAAACTGAGTTATAGTGCCATTAACAGTGCCCGCAGTGCTCTGTCCAATTATTTACAGCTGGGGTCAGCACATCACACGGTAGGGTCCCACCCTTTAATAATTAAATTTATGAAGGGCGTCTTTAATTCTACTCCACCTAGACCCAGGTACACTCATATTTGGGATGTCAGCATGGTCCTCACGCTGCTCCATCAGTGGGCTCCAGTTTCATCTCTGTCCCTACACCATCTGACATTGAAAGTAGTTATGCTCATGGCCCTGGCCTCAGCACAACGGGTCCAAACACTACACAAACTTAGACTGGACAGTATGAGTTTGTCCGGCAATAATGTCACCTTTTTCATTAGGGACCTCATCAAACAGAGCAGGCCAGGGGTACTAGGGCTCAAGTTGAGTTTCATGGCATACCCCTCAGATCCACGGGTGTGTGACGTATCATCCATAACCCATTACATTAAGGTCACCAGGAGCTTGAGAGGCTCGGGACTCTCTCTTTTGGTCAGCTACATCAAACCTCACAGACAGGTTACGGTGCAGACCATCTCTAGATGGATCAAACAGGTTCTGGCGTGTGCAGGTGTGGACACTGACATTTTTAAACCTCATTCCACCAGGGCTGCGTCGACGTCAGCAGCAAGGGACATGGACGTTCCTCTTGACCAAATTCTGGCGGCTGCGGGATGGTTGAATGAGAGGACGTACCAGAGGTTTTATAATAAGCCTGTCACCAGATCTGGGGGTTTTGCTGACTCTGTTTTAAGTTCTGTTTCACAGTTTCCTCCTGGGTGAAAGGGGTCACTGTTTGTTTTTTTATTTTCTGTTATTAAACCATGTCATGTTTGAATGCATTAATTTTCTCACTCGTCCTTGTCAATTGATGCAGCTGTGACGCGTGGACTCATTCCTCGGCATGAAATTACAGACCTTCAAAGTCTTCACGTAGTCACTCACGTGACTCCGAAGTAAAATAGTAAGATTAAACGAGAACTTACCAGTTCGAAGTTTGATCGTTATTTTATGAGGAGTTACGATGAGGGATTACGTGCCCGCTGCTCCCTACCCTCGTAACTTAACGGTCATCTGGTAGTTCAAGTCATCTATAATCTTATGTTAGTTCAACAATTGTTATCTGACTTCACACCGTTGCTTTGAAGATTGACGCACATGCGTGAGGATGGTCTTCTTCACGTAATGCCTCATTATAACTCCTCATAAAATAACGATCAAACTTCGAACTGGTAAGTTCTCATTTAATCT
Source organism: Okamejei kenojei (assembly GCA_035221665.1). NCBI lineage: Eukaryota > Metazoa > Chordata > Chondrichthyes > Rajiformes > Rajidae > Okamejei > Okamejei kenojei. Next base: position 4,311,593 of record CM069150.1, on the reverse strand, counting down.
TACTATTTTACAAAACATATCACTCAAACGACCTTGTGCAGTGGGCCAGGAGTGTGCACTCTCTACACAACACTGTTTGTTTGCAAAGCTCTCCTTTTAATTTCAAACCGATTGCTGATTGTACTTTACATTTGAACAGGTTAAGAAAATTGATCCCATACAGTCACAGATTCATACAGCATGGAAACTGGCCCTTCGGCCCAATGTGCTCATGCCGACCAACATGCCGCAAAACTGAACAAAATACTCCAACTGTGGCCTCACCTGTGCCTTGTACAGCTGTAACATATCATCCCGATCTCTACTCAAAATCCTGATGAACGAAGGCCAATGAGTTGAAAGCTTTCTTGATCACCTTATCTACCTCTGACGCCACTTTCAAGAAACTATGTTCATGTACTCCAAGATCATCTGTTCTACAACATTTCCCAGAGCCTTGCCATAACCTATGAAGGTCCTGCCCTAGTTAGACTATCCAACATTCAACAACTCACATTTATCTGCTTAAAAGACCATTCCTCAGTTCACTTGCCCAACTGATCAAGATTCTGCTGTGACCTTTAATAGCCTTTTTCACTGTTTACAGTACCATGCACTTATCTGCTAACTTACTAATCATGCCTTGCATGTCCTTATCCAAATCTTTGATATAGATCACAAACACCAACTTACAAACTTACACAAACAACAATTACAAGGAACAGCACTGATCCTTGAGGCACACCATTAGTCACAGGTCTCCAGTCTGATAAGCAACCCTCTACCATCACCCTCTGCATCTTTCCATGAACCTAATTCTCTATCCTGTCAACCATCTCTCCTTGATCCCATATGATCTAACCTTCCAGAGGAGCCTACCGTGTGGAACCTTGAAGTCATTGTTATTAGAATGCTTTGTTTTCGTTCCAACCCAAAATGAAAATGATTTTTCTCAAACTTATATCTTATTATGACGTAGACCCAACATTTTATTTATTTGTTGTTGCTGATCAACAAATCCCCAAGACCATCGCTTGACTGCACAATTGATTTTCATAAGCCGAATGAGGCCATTCAATCCATCAAGTCTACTCCACCAATTAATCACGGCTGATCTATCTTTTCCTCTATTCCCCATTCTCCTGCCCACCGTATAACCCTTGACACTCACACTAATCTAAAATCTGTCAATCCCCGTCCTACAATACCTATTGATGGCCTCCACAGCCATCTGTGGCAATGAATTCCACAGATTCACCACCCTCTAACTAAATAACTTCTTCCTCATCTCTATTCTAAAGGTTTGTCATTTTATTCTGAGCCTATGGCCTCTGGTCCTAGACTCTCCCACTGCTGGAAACATCCTTTCCGCATCCACTTTTACCAGGCCATTCTCTATTTGATGTTTCAATGAGGGGCCCCTCATCCTTCTGAACTCTAGAAGATGCTCCGCAGTTTGAGGAGCTTCCTCCCCTCCGAGACCATCTCCAGTGTATTCATCCACCCCCTGGATGGAGCCAGCCTTCCTGATGAGCTTGTTACAGAGATATGTGCACAGTCAATTGATGTGCGTGCTATCCATCAAATCAGACCATAGATGAGAACAATAGAACAATCCTCTTCTGGCCCTGCATGCAGGGTCGCCATGCTCAGTCACTATTTTGCAACTTCCAAGTCTCTGAAATGTCCGATCTAGGCTGAAGTGGATGCGCATTTCTTATTTTTCTCTCTTCATGGCCCAGTGTCCAGGCACAACTGGACTGAAGAAATAAAGGTCAGCTTGGCCCAGTTTAATGTCATTGACTCCTTCCCTTGCTGTCCCTTGCAGCTGCCACAGGCCGATTCCGATCACAGAACCTTTAAATGCTTTTCAAGAGTATGAGAGATGAGTTCATGAATTGTTCACAGCCACTGACTGCATCCTTCACCTTCTGGTCAATTTTATGTGACCTGGTAAACTTGCAAAAATCACAATTACAAGGGATAAAGTATTAGAGACACTCAAGGATGAGGGGAGGGGAGTAATTTAAAGTTGGACAAGTTAAACTAACTAGACTGCATGATAGGTGTTAAAGAAAACTTTGAAACACAACACAAAGATCGGGTTAGATAATCAAGACTTTATTTAAGAGCGCCAAATACAGTAATCACTGGGAGCGATCTAGAAGATTGCTCAACGAGCAAAGATTCATCTACTTACATACAGAATTTTCCTTTGATGTTTTATTTACTGTAGCAGGCACTTTACACTTCAAAATGGTCTTATAACAGATATAAATCATGCACCTTTGAAAGACAGTGCAGAGAAAACGCAGCACAATTCCACCCCATTACAGATAAGCAAATGTTTTGTTACCTTTCGCCCTTATTTTATTGTTTTACGATTGCCATTTGTCCTTTGACAACCGAGAACAGAATCTGGCTAAGGTCAACTGCAGTATAAGTTACACATGCTCAGCTTCAACCTGCTTTTAAGCTCAGAATTATTATAACACATGAAGAGGACTTGAAGCAGTTTTAGGCATGCTACCTATTCCTATCCCTTGCAGTCTTCTTGAAGTTTTACAATTTATTTTTGACAGATGTGGCTACAGAGATAGCGGATCCATTCGGTCGATCCATTGAGTAAAATTGTTCATAACTTGTGGAACATCAGCAAGGTACTAAAAGATTTGGAAACAGCCATTGTTTCACTTGTTCAAAAAAAGAGAGAAAGAACCAACAGGTCATTTAGTTTAACAGTTATAATTGGCAATATGCTGGATTCAATAATCAAAGACAAATAATAATCATAATTTAGGCTGAATATAATCAAAAGCCCAGTCAACGTGGTTTTCTGAGATGTTAATCATGTTTGACAAATCTGCTCCAATTCTTTGAGTTGGAAGAAGGGTCTCGACCTGAAACATCACACATTCCTTCTCTCCAGCGATCTTGCCTGTCTCACTGAGTGTTACTCCAGCATTTTGTGTCTATCTTCGGTGTAAACCAGCATCTGCAGTTCATTCCCACCCAATCCTTTGAGGATGTAATAGTGATTGTTGATAAGAGGGGAATGTGTAGCTGTAGTGTATTTACATTTCCAGAGTGGCATTTGCCAAGGTGCCACACAAGAGACTTGTGCATAAATCAATAGTGCATGGAATTGGAGGAAGAGTGTTAAAAAAGGATTGAAGACTGGCTGTCACAAAGGAAACATTGATGGACTAAATGGGTAATTTTCAGACTGGAAAGATGTAACTAGTGGAGTACTGCTGAGACCAGGCTTTAATATACAGCATGGAAACTGATCCTTCGGCCCACAGAGTTCACACCAATCATTGGTTATCCATTCGCACTAGTTCTCTGTTATCCCACTTTCACATCCATCCCGACACATATGGGGCAAATTTACAGAAGCCAATTAACCTACAAGCCTACAAGTTCTTGTGTATGGGATGAAACTGGAGCACCCGGAGGAAACCCAAGTGGACACGAAGAAGAACGAACAAGCTCCACACAGACAGCACCCCTGGTCAGGATCAAACCTGGGACTGTGGCACTGTTAGGCAGTAGCACTACCATTTGTGTCACTGAAATCGTCCTCGGCTTGGAATTATTCATTATTTACATCAATGACTTGGAGGAAGGAGCAGTGGGTATGGTTTCCATATTTGTTGATGATAGAAAAAAAAAGGGAAGGACATATTGTAAACAGGATATGACTCAATGACTCTATGACTCCATGTCAGAATCTCTAGTAAAGAAAGGACAGCAGCTGGAATAACCAGCCCTGGAATTAGCCTGCTGAATCGCCTTCGACGCAGTTCAAAGGCGATTCAGCAGGCTAATTCCTGGGATGAGAGAGTTGTCTTACCCAGAGACAAAGTACTGCAGGCCTATACTCCTTGGGGTGAGAAGAAAGAGGGGTGGAGTTATTCAAACATATAAGATCCTAAGGGAGCTTGACAAATGGGTGAATTGATCATGGGGAACAAGGACATGGCAGATCAATTGAAAAACTACTTTGGTTCTGTCTTCACTAAGGAAGACATAAATAATTTACCGGAAATAGCAAGGGATCGCGGGTCAAATGAGATGGAGGAAATGAGTGAAATCCAGGTTAGCCGGAAAGTGGTGTTAGGTAAATTGAATGGATTAAAGGCCGATAAATCCACAGGGCCAGATAGGCTGCATCCCAGGGTACCTAAGGAAGTAGCTCCAGAAATAGCAGATGCCTTAGTGATAATTTTTCAAAACTCTTTAGATTCTGGAGTAGTTCCTGAGGATTGGAGGGTAGCTAATGAAACCCCACTTTTTAAAAAGGGAGGGAGAGAGAAAACGGGGAATTACAGACCAGTTAGTCTAACATCGGTAGTGGGGAAACTGCTAGAGTCAATTATTAAAGGTGGGATAGCAGCACATTTGGAAAGTGGTGAAATCATTGGACAAAGTCAGCATGGATTTACGAAGGGTAAATCATGTCTGACGAATTTTATTGAATTTTTTGAGGATGTAACTAGTAGAGTGGATAAGGGAGAAGCAGTGGATGTGTTATATATGGACTTTCAGAAGGCTTTCGACAAGGTCCCACACAAGAGATTGTTATACAAACTTAAAGCACACGGTATTGATGGTTCAGTATTGATGTGGATAGAGAACTGGCTGGCAGACAGGAAGCAAAGAGTAGGAGTGAACGGGTCCTTTTCAGGATGGCAGACAGTGACTAGTGGGGTGCCGCAAGTTTAAGAGGGAAGTCTTTTAGGACCGAGATGAGAAAGTCGTTTTTCACACAGAGAGTGGTGAATCTGTGGAATTCTCTGCCACAGAAGGTAGTTGAGGCTAGTTCGTTGGCCATATTTTAGTTGGATGTGGCCCTTGTGGCTGAAGGGATCAGGGGGTATGGAGAGAAGGCAGGTACAGGATACTGAGTTGGATGATCAGCCATGATCATATTGAATGGCGGTGCAGGCTCGAAGGGCCGAATGGCCTGCTCCTGCACCTAATTTCTATATTTCTATGACAAGGGAGATGTTGAGATATTTTCACTGGTGAGGGAATCTCAAACAAGGGAACATAACTAAAAAAAGCGATAATTTAAAACTGAATTACATAGACATTTCTGCTTCCAGATAGTAATAAATCCCTGAAATTCCGTGCCCCCGAATGTGGTGGAAACTGGAGAATTCAAAGTATTTCAAGTGGTTGTGAATAAATATTTAACCCATAGTGGAGGGATGCAGAGAAGAGTAGAAGAGGCCATTATAGATCATATATGTTGGAAGGAACTGCAGATGCTGGTTAAAACCAAAAATAGGCACTAAATGCTGGAGAAACTCAGCGGGACAAGCAGCATCCCTGGCGAAAAGGAATGGGTGACGTTTCGGGTCTGAAGAAGGGTCTCGACCCAAATCATCACACATTCCTTTTCTCCAGAGATGCTGCCTGCCCCGCTGAGTTACTCCAACGATCTAGCCACGATCATATTATATAATGGGTGAGACTTATGCGGCCAAGTTGTCTTCTACTGCCCCTCTGTTCTTGCGTTTTTGTGTTTTGTTCCCTCTGCAATGGGATAAATCAAAAGGATGTGTTACTGCCTATTTCATGGAAATCCCTTCACCTAACAAACTGGCTTCAGAATGCTGTCAAGCTCTCCAGTGTAACTAAACATGCAGCTAATGGTAATCGCTGCTGTAACTGTGCCCTCTTAATTGATGCTGGGTACTGAGCCGGTACTGAGAGATAGATCAGTCATGATTAAAATCCTTATGAATGTAAACTTGATGGGCTGAATGGCCTAATTCTGCCCCTATCACTCATGACCTTATGATTGTTGAAGTCTATTCTTTCTTGAACAACCAGCTTGTAAAATGTTGCAATAATTCAGAGATGTTCAATAAAGATTTGTTATTATTTGATACAAAATAATTTTGATTTGAATAAAGGGCCTGTCCCACTAACTTTTCAGCAGCTGTCTTCGTCCTTCAAGCTCGAGGGCACTTGAGCTGGATCGACCGTCAGCAATTAAACTGGGAGGTCACACACACACGCACACGCACACGCACACGCACGCACACACACACACACACGTGCGCACACACACACACACACACACACGTGCGCACACACGCACACACACACACACACACACACACAAACAAGGCGGGGGAGCGCTGTCTGATATTCGCACCCGTGATGAACAGGAAGGTAAAAGGCAGCTGGCACATTGTACGGTAAGTCCTTTAGAGAGCGCGGAGGGGGGAAGGGGGAGAGAAGGGGAGAATAGGGGAGAGTAGGGAAGAGAAGGGGAGAGAAGACCGGGAGCAGAAGTGGAGACACTTTTAAGAAGCCAGACAACTTTTAGTAAAGTTTAGCAGGCATTTAACATTACCAGCCAGTTTTCCTTGGTTCTGAAAACTCCAATGAGCCAATTAAAATACCCGGTCAGCAAAGGAGATTGCCTACGGCTACCTCAACTGCCTATAACTACATAGCAACCCCACTCCACTGCACTACGAGTTCTAAAGAATCATGCCGACCTGCAGAAAATTTTTCAGCATGCTGAAAACTGTTCCTCGACCAAACTAAGACTTGCGGGAACTTTCCTCGAGCATTAAGGAGAGTAAAGGCTCTGTCCCACTTTCCTGAGTTACTCACGATTTCTCCTGAGTTTTCTCCTTGATTCAAACTCAGAGAATTACGGTAATAGCCAGCCGTAGGTACTCAGGGCTATTTATTTTACTCGTGGCCATTTTTCAACATGCTGAAAAAACGTCCCGAGTACCTACAGCTGGCATTACAAGCCGCTACGACATATCTACACACGCCTACGGCCTCCTACGGACTTGCTATGGACATTCTCCGCGTTTGAAGCAAGGGGAAAACTCGGGTGAATTCGTGAGTAACTCGGGATAGTGGTACAGGGGCTTTAAGGGTCTGTCCCACTTGGGCGACATAAGCTGTGAATTTAGACGAGTTTGCCCTGGACTGAAACTCACAGCATGGTCGACACGAGGTCATAGGAGGTCGTATGAGGTGGCTGGAACTTTCCTTCATGCTCGAGGGAGGATCCCACATACTGGCGGCCTCAGCTAGGTCGCGGAAAGATTTTCAGCATGTTGAAAATGTTTTCCGTTAGTAACATCTGTTCATCATGGGTCTTTTTCACTCCTAGGGCATTGGAGTGGGGTCGCTATTTACTTAAAGCCACTCGAAGGCAGCCGTAGTCAATCTCCTTCGCTGACTGGCCATTTTGATTGGATCATTGGAGTTTCACGACCTAGAAAGACCTACCGCTAAATGCCCGCTAATTTTATTACACTTCTTGAAAGTGTCTCCACTCCTTCTTCCCCCCTTCTCTCCCCTTCTCCCCCCCTCTCCACCTTCTCTCCCCTTCTCCCCCCCTCCCCCCCTTCTCTCCCCTTCTCTTTCCATCTGTCTCCCTTCTCTCTCCGTTCTCTCTCCTTCTCTCCCCTTCTCTCTCCTTCTCTCCCCTTCTCTACCCCCCCCCCCCCCCCCCAGCCGCGCTCTCTAAAGGACTTACGGTACTCTGTGGCAGCCGTTTACCTTCATCTTCCTAGCACAGACAGCGCTACTCCGCTCTCCCTGGTCCCCATCTTTGTGATGTGTTTGTGTGCACGGTCGGTAAAGGCAGCTCGCGGTCGGTTGATCCAGCTCACGGTTTCAATGCGACCGGTCGATCCAGCTCGAGGCTTTCCAGGAGAGTGCCCTCAAGCTTGAAGGTCGAAAGCACTCTTCTGGACTCGCGGATTAGGTTGCCCAAGTGGGGCAGGCCCTTTATAGTGACCTCCTAGGACCATGTGTCGACCATGCTGCGAGTTTGAGTCGAGCGCAAACTCTTCTAAACTCACAAATTAGGTCCCCGCAGTGGGACAGGCCCTTTATGGAACAGCAATAACGTGGATGGGTTGGAGTAACTGGAAAAGCTTGATTGTTCTTGTCAGAGCAACCAAGGTTCTGGAGGGAGTGGTGGAATGTAGTGGAGGTGTTCACAGTTTTGGAATGTGATAGAGTAGATAAGTTGGTGCTTCTTCTGGAAAAGACCCTGCTGGGAGATATGAGGTTTACATTAGTTTAAATATACAGCGTGGAAACAGGCCCTTTGATCCACCGAGTCTGCACAGACCAGTGATCCCCGCACATTAACAGTACCCCCAGGGACAATTTACATTGATACCAATCCAATTAACCTACAAACCTGTATGTCTTTGGAGTATGTGAGGAAACCAAAGATCTAGAAGAAAAGCCACGCAGACATGGGGAGAACATACAAACTCTGTACAGACAGCACCCGTAGTCGGGATCGAACCCAGGTCTCCGGCGCTGCAAGTGCTGTAAGACAGCAACTCTACCATTGCGCCACCGTGCCGCCCAGTGAGGGGAATGGGAAGTGGGAGGCGAAAAAATTAAATGGATCAGAAAAGCAGATTTTTTCCACACAGAGGTTGTTGGTTATGTGGAACGAGTTGCAAGATCTGATTGAAGCTGGCACATTATAATTACAACATTTAAAATGTATTTGGACAGGTTAAGGGTAAAAATGTTTTAAAGAGATATGGGACAAATGCAGGTAAATAGCAGTAATCTAGATAGGCATCTTGGTCACTATAGACGAGTTGAAGGGCCTGTTTCTGTGCTGTATAACTCCTTAAATCTATGAAGAAGAACCAACAATATATTTCTAAGTCAGGATGGTGTATACCTTGGAGAAGATTCTGCAGGTTGTAGCATTCCCCTCCACCTACCACCATTATCCTCTTTATTGGGAAGGTTTTGGGAGATGCATTTGCTCTCTCGAAGAGAGCTTTTGCACTTTTAGAAAGACACAAAATGCTGGAGTAGCTCAGCGGGCCAGGCAGCATCTCTGGAAAGAAGGAATGGGCGACGTTTAGGGTCAACACCCTCCATCAGAGTCAAGGGAGAGGGAGACATAGAGATGCGGAAGGGTAAGGTGTGAAAATGAGACATCAAAGGGGGCGGTTTAAAAAAAAATAATTTAATAGAGGTAAATACATCAAAGTACATCACATATATATTGTTACAATCATTATAGGCTTTTAAAGAAAAAGAATAGAAGCAGGTAAATACACCAATGTACATCACATATATATTGTTACAATCATTATAGGATTTTAAAGAAAAATAATAGAAGCAGAGAGAATGGAGTAGGTGAAAAGAGTTGTGAAAGTGGAAAAGCATGCCAAAGGGAAGAAAAAAAAACCCTTGGTCAAGGAGTTAGAGAAAGGGGATTAAGAGATAGACCCTAGAAAAGAGAAAGGGGGCGAAGTTCAAGGAGAATGTAAAATAGATCATTGTTTGCTATGGGAAGGTGCACTTTTACTTCAATTAATGGTATCCAAAAAATTGCTGCATTAATTTCATGGCTTTCACCACTGTCACAGGGTATAAAATAATGGCCTGGCGGCCTGGCAATGCTCTGATTAATGAATGTTAAGGATCTATCAGGAATTCAATTTATTATTCTGTGTGTATAACTGCAAGCGATGACTGGGAGATTTATAGGCATTTTGTTACCTCCGTAAATTACATACTGTTTCTTAATATCGTGTTATGATTTAATAGATGCTTTTAAAATTGGTGTGTGAGTGTTTCAAATCTGCAGCTCGGCCAAGACAGTTTTGCAACCGAATGGATAATCTGCTGATTGAAACATTGTATCTTGCTTTAGAAACCAAAATGGTAAGAAGTATTTAGTATGTCTGACAGTACCTGTGTAGTGGAGTTAATGTTTCACATCCATGACCAGTGAGTGGAATAGCTTTTTACTTTCTCAGATATTATTGGCTTCTTATTATCCAGTGAGCCAGATAACTGACTTAGACCCAGCAACATTGAAAGACCTACTGTGCACCTCCAGGTCAGGTTTTACTACACAAGGATGTTGCCGGGGCTAGAGGGTCTGAGCTACAGGGAGAAGTTGGGACTCTATTCTTTGGAGAGCAGGAAGGCGAGGGGTAATCTTATTGAAGTGTGTAAAATCATGAGGAATAGATCGGGTAGATGCACAGAGTCTCTTGGCCAAAGTCGGTGAACCGAGGACCAGAGGACATAGATATAAGGTGAAGGGGAAAAGATTTAATAGGTATCCAAGGGGTAACTTTTTCACACAAAGGGTGGTGAGGGCATGGAACAAGCTGCCAGAGGAGACAGTTGAGGCAGGGACTATCCCAACGTTGAGACAGATACATGGATCGGACAGGTTTGGAGGGATATGGACCAAATGCAGGCAGGTGTGACTAGTGTAGCTGGGACATGGTGGCCGGTGTGGGCAAGTTGGGTCAAAGAGTTTCCAAACTGTATCACTATGAATCTATGACTCTATAACTGAGGGGATCATGTACATGGTTGTGTCCAGTTGCACGTGCTGCCCTTCTCCTTGGCAGTGGGGATGGCGAGATGATACAGTAAGTAGCTGCAGTGCCTTTATAGGTGAAACACACTGCAGCCATGGAGCACTGGTGGCACAGGGGCAGAGTATATAAGGTGGTGAGTGGTATGCTAATCAGAGAGGTTTACTGTATCTCTGGAGATTTGTTGGTGCGGCATTTATCCAGGGATGTGGAAAGTATTCCATCAGGCTCCTGACATTTGCCTTGCGGAGTGTGGATAAGCCTTGGTGTGTTAGCGAGACATACCTGCTACTGGACATTCTGGTGCTGCCCTGGTCTTGTAACAATGCTGCATGTCGATGGTTGGAGTTTTATGACCATATATATCTATATTACTAAAAGTAAGATCTTGACCGCTTTTGACTCGCTGCTATGTGATTTCTGAGAGAACGCCGCCACTTACGACCGTCATTTTTGGCCACCTCGCTCCGATCCCCCCTCCGCCGGACTGAACTGGAGGATTTTTCCCATCGATGAAAAGTCTGAGAGATATTAATGTTTATTTAAATTTCACCATTCTCTCTGCTGCCCCTGCCGCTGGGAGGGGGAGGGACTATAACACCCGGAAGTGGTGTGCCTCAATCAGTCTCTGCAAGATGGAGGAAGCGAGAGGGTCATGTCTCTCTGAGCCCTGAATAACACTGAACACGTGTCTACTCAACTGTGAGTGCCCTTAATGTGGTTTGAAAATAAAAATATGGTTGCTTTGAAATGCTGCACTGCAAAAAAAAAAGATGTTGTTGGTGGTGGTTACTGCTTTGAAAGGCTGCACTGCAAAAAAATGGCTGTTGTTGGTGGTGGTTACTGCTTTGAAAGGCTGCACTGCAAAAATAATGGTTGTTTTTGGTGGTGGTAACTGCTTTGAAAGGCTGTACCACAAAAACAATGGCAGTGTTGGTGGTGGGAACTGCATTGAAAAGCTGCACTGCAAAAAAAAAAGGCTGATGTTGGTGGTGGTAACTGCTTTGAAAGGCTGCACTGCAAAAAAAAAGGCTGATGTTGGTGGTGGTAACTGCTTTGAAAGGCTGCACTGCAAAAAAAAAAGGCTGTGTTGGTGGTGGGAACTGCATTGAAAAGCTGCACTGCAAAAAAAAAAGGCTGATGTTGGTGGTGGTAACTGCACTTAGTCTAGTACATATACAGTGGCTTGCAAAAGTATTTATACCCCTTGAACTTTTCTACTTTTTGTCACGTTACAACCACAAACATAAATGTATTTTATTGAGATTTTATGTGATAGACTAACACAAAGTGCCATATTATTGTGAAGAGGAAGGAAAATGATACATGGTTTTCAAATTTTTTTACAAATAAAAAACTGAAAAGTGTGGCGTGCAAAAGTATTCAGCCCCCTTCACTCTGATACCCCTAAATAAAATCCAGTGCAACCAATTGCCTTCAGAAGTCATCTAATTAGTAAATAAGTCCACTTGTGTGTAATCTAATCTCAGTATCAATACAGCTGTTCTGTGAAGGCCTCAGAGGTTTGTTAGAGAACATTAGTGAACAAACAGAATTATGAAGCCCAAGGAACACACCTGACAGGTCAGGGATAAAGTTGTGGAGAAGTTTTAAAGCAGGGTTAGGTTAAAAAAATATATCCCAAGCTTTGAACATCTCACGGAGCACTGTTCAATCCATCATCCGAAAATGGGAAGAGTATGGCACAACTGCAAACCTACCAAGACATGGCCGTTCCACCTAATCTGACAGGCCGGGCAAGGAGAGCATTGATCAGAGAAGCAGCCAAGAGGCCCATGGTAACTCTGGAGGACCTGCAGAGACCCACACCTCAGGAGGGAGAATCTGTCCACAGGACAACTATTAGTCGTGCACTCCACAAATCGGACCTTTATGGAAGAGTGGCAAGAAGAAAGCCATTGTTGAAACAAAGCCATAAGAAGTCCCGTTTGCAGTTTGCCACAAGCCATGTGGGGGACACAGCAAACATGTGGAGGAAGGTGCTCTGGTCTGATGAGACCAAAATTGAAGTTTTTGGCCTAAATGCAAAACGCTATGTGTGGCAGAAAACTAACACTGCACATCACCCTGAACACACCAGCCCCACTGTGAAAACATGGTGGTGGCAGCATCATGCTGTGGGGATGCTTTTCTTCAGCAGGGACAGGGAAGCTGGTCAGAGTTGATGGGAAGATGGATGGAGCCAAATACAGGACAATCTTGGAAGAAAACCTGTTAGAGTCTGCAAAAGACTTGAGACTGGGGCGGAGGTTCACCTTCCAGCAGGACAACGACCCTAAACATACAGCCAGAGCTACAATGGAATGGTTTAGATCAAAGCATATTCATGTGTTAGAATGGCCCAGTCAAAGTCCAGACCTAAATCCAATTGAGAATCTCTGGTAAGACTTGAAAATTGCGGTTCACAGACGCTCTCCATCCAATCTGACTGAGCTTGAGCTATTTTGCAAAGAAGAATGGGCAAAATTTTCAGTCTCTAGATGTGCAAAGCTGGTAGAGACATACCCCAAAATACTTGCAGCTGTAATTTCAGCGAAAGGTGAGTTCTACAATGTATTGGCTCAGGGGGGCTGAATACTTTTACATGCCACACTTTTCAGTTTTTTATTTGTAATAAAATTTGGAAACTATGTATCATTTTCCTTCCACTTCACAATTATGCACCACTTTGTGTTGGTCTATCACATAAAATCCCAATAAAATACACTTACGTTTGTGGTTGTAACGTGACAAAATGTGGAAAAGTTCAAGGGGTATGAAAACTGTTGCAAGCCACTGTATATAAAGTAGAAACAAAATGCTGGAGTAACTCAACGGGTGAAGCAGCATCTGTGCAGAGAAGGAATAGGCGACATATTGGGTCTAAATATATATATATATATGTGTGTGTTTGTATATATATTTATTTTTCTATTTATTTCTTTAGTTATTTATTCATTTATTTGTTCATTCGTTCGTTCATTCGTTCATTTATTTATTTGTTTGTTTGTCTGTTTATTTGGCTGTTTATTTATCTAGGCATTTATTTATTTATTCATTTATTTATTTGTTGAAAGTGCAGGGAACTGACAGATGGAGTTGTAACTGAGCAAGTGCGATGTGTTGCTCTGTGGGAGGTCAAATGTAAGTGGAAAGTATGAGGTTAATGGCAAGACCCTTCACAGCATTGAGGTGCCGTGGGATCTCCTAGATCCAAGTCCATACATAGATCTCTGAAAGTGGTAATACAATTAGATAGAGTGGTATGGAATGTGTATGGCATTCTTGGCATATGGCAAGTAGTCATGTCACAGCTTTAGAGATCTTTGGTGAGACTGCATTTGGAACAGTGTACAGTTCTGATTACATTACAAGAAAGATGTGGTGATGTTTGAGAGCATGCAGAAAATGTTTATTATGCCCCTGTCCCACTTAGGAAACCTGAACAGAAATCTCTGGAAACCTTGTGCCCCACCCAAGGTTTCCGTGATGTTCCCGGAGGTTTTGGTCACTCTCCCTAATAGTCAAAAGTGGTTTCCGCGTAGTCGAGGCTTCTTCTATGTTCCTGTGATTATTTCAACAAATTCAAAACCGGCCTTGACTAAAAATCGGTTGCCATTTGGTCGAAGCCAATGGAGTGGGGTTGCTATTTACTTACAGGCAGTCGAAGGCAATCTCCTTCGCAGGCCGGCCATTTTGATTGGCTCATTGGAATTTTCAGGACCTACAAGATCCACCGGAAGGTGAAAATGCCTGCTAACTTTATTAAACTTCTTAAAACTGTCTCCACTCCTTCTCCCCCCCCTCTCCCCTTCGCTCTCCCCTTCGCTCTCACCTTCTCTCTCCCCCCTCTCTCCCCTTCTCCCTTCTCTCTCCCCTTCTCTCTCCCCTTTTCCCTCCCCCTTCTCTTCCACTTCTCTCTCCCCTTCTCTGTCCTTCTCTCCCCTTCTCTCCCCTTCTTTCCCCTTCTTTCCCCTTCTCTCCCCCCCAATCCCATGCTGTCTAAAGGACGTACCGTGCTCTGTGGCAGACGTTTAGCTTCCTCTTCATCACGCAGACAGCGCTCCTCTGCTGTCCCTGGCCCCCACCTTCACGATGTGTGTGTGTGTGTGTGTGTGTGTGTGTGTGTGGTGTGTGTGTGTGTGTGTGTGTGTGTGTGTGTGTGTGCGGTCGGTAGCAAGGATCCTGCAGGATCTTTGGTCAGTAGATGCAGCTCACGCTTCGGTCGAGGCTTTCCAGGCAAGTGACCAAAACCTCTGGCGACTAATCGAAACCTTAGGTGGGGTGCAAGATAGGTTTCCTTTCAGGTTTCCTAAGTGGGACAGGGGCTTAAGAAAGCTGCCTTGATTAGTGAGTATTGGGCAAACTGGGATTGTTTTCTCAGGAGCATCAGAGACTGAGAGACGTCATGATAAAATTCTATTAAATTATATGAGCCTTTATGAAAGATCAGATTGCTTTTTCCTTTTTGACAAACTCTACTGAAGAAATATCCAATGGTGTAGTCTGGGATGCTTTCAAGGCATATATTCGTGGACAAATTATTTCATACTCCGCGGGATTAAAAAACAAAATCAAAAGTGGCCATAATATGGTGAGTGACCATGACAGCAAGAGTGACCATAATATGGTTGAGTTCTTCATTAGGATGGAGAGTGACATAATTAATTCAGAAACAAGCGTTCTGAACTTGTTCTGAACTTAAAGAAAGATAACTTTGAAGGTATGAGACGTGAATTGGCCAAGATAGACTAGCAATTGATTCTTAAAGGGTTGACTGTGGATGTGCAATGAAAGGCATTTAAAAACTGCATGGATGAACTACAACAATTGATGATCCCAGTTTGGCAAAACAATAAATCAGGGAAGGTAGTGCATCCGTGTGTAACAAGGGAAATCAGGGATAGTATGAAAACAAAAGATGAAGCATACAAATTAGCCGGAAAAAACAACCTACCAGAGGACTGGGAGAAATTCAGAGTCCAGCAGAGGAGGAAAAAGGGCTTAATTAGGAAAGGGAAAATATATTATGAAAGAAAACTGGCAGGGAACATAAAACGTGACTGCAAACGTTTTTATAGATATGTGAAGAGAAAAAGATTAGTTAAAACAAATGTAGGTCCCTTGCAGTCAGAAACAGATGAATTGATCATGGGGAACAAGGACATGGCAGACCAATTGAATAACTACTATGGTTCTGTCTTCACTAAGTGGTGAAAATCATTGGACAAAGTCAGCATGGATTTACGAAAGGCAAATCATGTCTGACGAATTTTATAGAATTTTTCGAGGATGTTAACTAGTAGAATGGATAAGGGAGAACCAGTCGATGTGTTATATCTGGACTTTCAGAAGGCTTCGACAAGGTCCAACATAAGAGATTAGTATACAAAATTAAAGCACACGGTATTGGGGGTTCAGTATTGATGTGGATAGAGAACTGGCTGGCAGACAGGAAGCAAAGTAGGAGTAAACGGGTCATTTTCAGCATGGCAGGCAGTGACTAGTGGGGTACCGCAAGGCTCAGTGCTGGGACCCCAGCTATTTACAATATATATTAATGATTTGGAAGAGGGAATTGAATGCAACATCTCCAAGTTTGCTGATGACACGAAGCTGGGGGCCAGTGTTAGGTATGAGGAGGATGCTAGCAGGCTGCAAGGTGACTTGGATAGGCTGGGTGAGTGAGCAAATGCTGGGCAGATGCAGTATAATGTAGATATATGTGAGGTTATCCACTTTGGTGGAAAAAACAGGAGTATAGACTATTATCTGAATGGTGGCCGATTAGGAAAAGGGGAGATGCAACGAGACCTGGGTGTCATGGTACACCAGTCATTGAAAGTAGGCATGCAGGTGCAGCAGGCAGTGAAGAAAGCGAATGGTATGTTAGCATTCATTGCAAAAGGATTTGAGTATAGGAGCAGGGAGGTTCTACTGCAGTTGTACAGGGTTTTGGTGAGACCAAACCTGGAGTATTGCGTACAGTTTTGGTCTCCAAATCTGAGGAAAGACATTCTTGCCATAGAGGGGGTACAGAGAAGGTTCACCAGACTGATTCTGGGATGTCAGGACTTTCATATGAGGAAAGACTGGATAGACGCGGCTTGTACTCGCTAAAATTTAGAAGATTGAGGGGAGATCTTATAGAAACTTACAAAATTCTTAAGGGGTTGGACAGGCTAGATGCAGGAAGATTGTTCCCGATGTTGGGGAGGTCCAGAACAAGGGGTCACACTCTAAGTATAAGGGGGAATTCCTTTAGGACCGAGATGAGGAAAACATTTTTCACACAGTGAGCGGTGAGTCTCTGGAACTATCTGCCACAGAAGATAGTTGAGGCCAGTTCATTGGCTATATTTAAGAGGGAGTTAGATGTGGCCCTTGCGGCTTAAGGGATCAGGGGGTATGAAGAGAAGGCAGGTACAGGATACTGAGTTGAATGATCAGCCTTGATCATATTGAATGTCGGTGCAGGCTCGAAGGGCCGAATGGCCTACTCCTGCATCTATTTTCTATGTTTCTATGTTTCTAAAAAGAAATAGGTATATTGGCTGACGAAATTAGAGAAATTGATTAAAAATATTCAAAAGCTCCTTGTTTAGAGCTCTACAAGAAGAGAGTTGAACTTGAATTGAGACATTATTTGTTATTAGTATCACCGATTGAGAACCAGTTACTTAAAACCAAAAGTCAATTTTATACACATGGCGAAAAATCTGGTAAATTACTCGCTAATCAATTGAACGCGGTGTTGGCCAAGCGTCACATTACTAAAGTGAGAAAACGGGATGGTACAGTAACTGTAGACCATGACGAAATTAATGCATCCTTTCAAGAATTTTATACCTCCCTATACCAATCAGATCTTCCTACTGATTCCAATATAATGCATGAGTTTTTAAAGAAACTGAACTTACAAAATTTACCATATAATGAGTCTCTGTTGTTAGATGAACCCATCACGGAAGAAGAAATACAAAAAGCAATCTTTTCAAGGAATTCTGGTAAAGCTCCCGGTTTAGATGGGTTTACAGTAGAAGTTTTAAAATATTTTTCAAATTTATTGTCTCCATGGCTACGTAAGGTATTTCACGAAGCCTTTTTAAGGAATAGATTACCACAAACTTTTTATGAAGCATCTGTTTCTTTAATTCTTAAAAAAGATAAAGACCCTACTGAAGTGTCATCATATAGACCTATATCAATGTTAAATGTAGATTTCAAAATTCTTTCCAAAATATTAGCTATGAGATTGGAAAAGATTTTACCGCAAATTATGTCTGAAGATCAGACCGGTTTTATTAAAAATTGTTACATACTGTAACGTTAGGAGATTAATGAATATTGTATATACAGCGTCTAATAAAACCCCAGAATGTGTCATCTCACTTGAAGCCGAGAAAGCGTTCGATAGAGTAATATGGGATTATTAATTCAATACACTTGAAACATTTAAGATTGGTCCAAAATGTATTTATTGGATCATATAACTCAGGTTTCTGTATTTACTAATAATCAGAGATCCCCCTTTTTCAGGCTCTTTCGAGGTACTAGGCAGGACTGTCCCTTAAGTCCTTGACTATTTGATATTGCTTTGGAACCTTTAGCCACTGATATTAGGGAATCCCCTAATATTTTTGGTATTGTCCACGGCAATAAGATACTTTACGCAGATGATCTGTTATTATTTATTTCTAACCCTGAGAAATCTATTCCGGCAATAGTAATCAAATTTAGTTGTTTTTCTGGTTATAAACTAAATCTTAGTAAGAGTGAGCTTTTTCCATTAAATAATCTTGTTTTGAATTATGGTCAGTTTTCATTTAGATTGACTACCGAAAGTTTTACTTATTTAGGTATTAATATCACCACGAAACACAAAGATTTATTTAAAGTCAATTTTATGCCTTTAATTAACCATATTAAACATTAGTTTACTAAATGGTCACCAATGTCCTTATCCCTAATTGGCCAAATCAATGCTATTAAAATGTTACCTTAATTTCTGTATTTATTTCAGATGATACCAATTTTTTTATTTTGTTTAATATATATTTTTATTAGAGTAGGTAAGCAGTGAATTAGCAAACACATATTATGATAACAATATTTCGTGTACAACAATCATACATTATTAATATTATCAAATGCATCATTTTGTCTCTAATAATTTTTTTTATAAAAAGAGAGAAAAACAGAAAAAAATAAAATAAAAATCAAAAATAAATCATAAAGAATGGATTAATTTACCATTAATATATCATTGGAGATAAGATCAAGGAATATAGAATATAACTTTTTCAATCTAATCCTGAGTCCAAGTTTCAGTTAGGGTTCCCTACCGAACCGATCTACCCTTTTAAGTAATCAATGAAAGAAGACCATATTCTAACAAAAACTTCTTGTTTGTCCATTAGGGCAAATCTGATTCTTTCAAGTGGAGGGTCTCCGACATTTCCGTAATCCATCATTTTAATTGTGGGGGATATTAGGGCCTTTCCAAAATTTTAATATTAATTTCTTCCCAATTATTATTACTGTATCTAGGACATTTTCTTTGACTTGTTGTAAGTGTTAAACTTTGTTCTGATATTCCAAGTATTTTTTATTTTGAGTCCGGATCCAATTTAGTATTAATAACTTCAGAAGTTATTCTAAAAATCTCAGTCCAGAAATGCTTGATTGTTATACCATTTGCAAAAGTATGTGTTTAAATTAGGCCTCTGGGTGCTGACATTTATCGCAAATAGAGGAGACCTGTGGGAAGATTTATTTCAATTTAACTTTTGAGTAGTATGTAATCTATGTAATACTTTAAATTGTATAAAAGCATGTCTGGTATTTAACGAGCATTGGTGTATATATTATAACACTTTTGTCCCATATATCTTCTTCGTTATAAGTTGCTTTATTTCATTTTCCATGTATGTCTATTTGATTACGTCGATGGTATCTTGCTATCTAAAAGGGTATTATAAATATAAGTTGTTAGTTTTTCTGTATTAGGATGCTTATTCAAACATTCATCAAGGATTTCTCGGTTCTTAGTCTATAATCTTGTGTATTTGATTTAAACATAATCTCTGAGTTGTAGATATCGAAAAAAAAATATTTGAGTGTAATCCATAAATCTGTTGCAATTCCTGAAATAAAAGAAAAGTGCCTTTCTTATAAAGGTGTTTCCATCTTTTTGATTCCATAGTTTTTGCATTGTGTAAAATAGTAAGATTAAACAAGAACTTACCAGTTCGATGTTTTGATCGTTATTTTATGAGGAGTTTCGATGAGGGATTACGTGAAGAACCCGCCTCACGCTGGCAACGGCATACTTCAAAGCAGCGGCATGAAAAAACACAGAATAACCACCAAAAGCCGGAGTAACATAGTAAGGCTCAAAAATGACTTAGAACTACCATTTGATCATTTATTTTAGAGGGTGGGAGTGGAGGGCACGTAATCCCTCATCGTAACTCCTCATTAAATAACGATCAAACTTCGAACTGGTAAGTTCTTGTTTTAATCTTACTATTTTACTTCGGAGTCACGTGCAGTGACTACGAAAAAAGATTTCTAAAGCTTTCTGTGTTTTTTATGTCGTAGAATTAATCCGTCACGACAACAGTCCGGCTAAGTAAACACATACATGAGAAACCAGACTAATGTTAGATCATTTCACAATTAACTTTTTTAATGGTTTAAAGACCATTATAATAACCTCCGTATATATCTGAGGGAAATGATTACAAGCGATAAAGAGGTAGAAGTGACTACACCACTGATTATAGCAATTAATAGCGAAACAAAGCAGGTGATTATTAGTGATCCCAACACCGCGTGTCCAAAGCTTATCATAGTGTGAAGAGGTTTATTGTAGAACTTTGAAAAAGTTTTTCTTCATTTACTCCACCCTGCGATTTTTAAAATATGCGCGAGAGGTACGTCCCCGCCCCTTCGCCTGCGGACGTAGCTGCCGCCCTGGTGGAGTATAGATTTGAGCCCATCAGTTGTCTACTACCGCTAAAAGCAACACCTGTTTCAAACCACTTTGAGATAGTTTAAACTGAAGCTCTTGTGGTGTGGTTTTTTGTTGTGCGGAACCATTAACGTTTTTTCATTTCCTCGAAGAGCGTCAGTCTTAACTTTAATATATTGGTTCAAATGTCTAACCACACACAAAGTAGGATCAATATGATAAGCTTGAAAGGTTACCTTAGCTCCAGATCTCCGTGGTATGCTTTGTGATCAGCTCGTAAACATAGAAACAAATATTATCTGTAGTCACATGCATACTGTCTAAACGCAACATTTGTAAAGTTTGCACTCTTTGAGCTGAGAGACCAGTGACATTAACATTATTAATTTCAATGTTTAATCTTTCCAATGTCAATCCTTCAATTGGAGTCCATTGTCTAAGTTGAGTAAGTACAATGCTCACATCCCAAATCTCTGTGTATCTTGGTTTGGGTGGATTAATGTTAAAGATTCCTTTCATGAATTAGATATTAATGGATGTGACCCAATTGATTACTGATCAGTCATAAGTCCTAAATAGGATGACAAGGCACTGCGTGCAGTGTTTAATGGCACTGTAACTTAAATGTTGCTCAAAATGTAAGATTGGCAAGGAATTCCAAAACATTTGCATTATTTTCACAATATTCATAAGAATATTTGACTGTGTGCAAAATTCTTCCCATTAATTAGTATGTGTCATATATTGTTTTTTGTGTGCTATCTCGCCATGATGCGACTATAATTTCCTCGCAATGTTTTGTCCGATAATCCCAGCTCCTGCCAGTGGTCTATGGTCAAAACCAGTAGTATTAATAAATTCATATATGCAAGATAATGGATAAATTTCTTTAGTGTACTGGACGAATCAAAATATCACTTACAGTTAGGAATCAACATATATGGCTCTTTTAATCATATTCATGATCATTACTGGGAACCAAAGTTAAGTTGGCCAATTTGGAAACTACCAACAATCCTGAGGTAGAATCTTGTTCTATCTTCTTCAGACATCTCTGAATCAAAGCAAAGGGTGGAAAAGCATAAAAGAAACATATTTCCCCCAGTTTAACGAAAACAGCATTCTACTGCTACTGCATCTGGTTCGTGTTCCCAAGACACATATTTAGGTAATTGATGATTAAGCCTTGTTGATGCATACAAGTCAATTTCTGGTAACCCAAATTGGTGTATAATATTTTTAAATATTTGCTGGCTTAAGCATCCATTTCGTATAATCTTTAATATCCTTGATTTTTTATCTGCCTCCACATTGTCTTTACCTGGAATGTAGCTTGCTGAAATCCATATTTGGCGATCTATATACCATTTACCTTATTTATTGACCAGACATTCACATGATACTGATCTAACTCCCCCCATGTGATAACTATATGCAACAGCCGTATTATTGTTAACTGTATTAACACATGTCACACCTTGTTTAGCACAACAATATGTGTTTCTTTTAGTCCATAAAAGCACCCAATAACTCCAAATAGTTAAAACCATCAGCTTGAAGAAACGCTTCTTCTTGAGCTTTTTCATACTACCTCCACAATTGGAGGATGAATCTGTTGGCCCCACCATCGAGTGAGCACTAGCATCTGTTTCGTAAAACCATTTTAGGCTGTTTGAATCATGATATTTATTAGCAGCTTGTGGGACATTTTTGAACCCACAACATTGTAATTCCAACACAGCTTCTTTCGTTAATTAAAAAGGCCTGTCAAGTGGAACCTGCCTTCTCTTTGAGAGCTCGTATCTTGTCCCTTCGAAGATTTTGATAATGTAATGGGACCAAAATTCTACTGCAGGAAAACGCTGCTACCAGTTTACCAATGGTTTTCGCTATTTCTCGGATGGAAGGATAAGGTTTGAAATGAGATAATTACAAGTTACCAAAATTATCATCGACTTTATCTGTTGGTAAAGTTATATTAACATAGTCACTGAGTTAATTACAAACCCCAAAAGTTAATTGTTTATGCTGGCTGCAGCTGGGACTTATTTGGATGAATCAAGAACCCTAGCTTACCACAAAGCTTTAGTAACTGAAACTGAGTTCTCAGCTGACTCTTGATTAATCTTTAATGATCAGAATGTCATTGAGATAAGCCATAATAATGTGCATTTGTGCTCTTAATTGGGCTTAAACTGGGTTCAACGTTTCGTTAAAAGAGTCTAAGAGCTGAACTCAGTCCATTTTGGCAAAGCTTAACTGCCATAATTGTCCCAACCAATTAAATTTTAAGTACCACCGTGAAAACTGAGCATAGGTACAGAATACGAGGCCGTCTTTTCATCAAACTTAGCCATATAACAACTGCTGAATTAAATATTTTGCAGTATTCCAATGTATTCTCCATTTTTAATAAATGTTTGTATTCTACAAACTTATTTAGATCTGTAAGGTCCAGAATACAACTTCTGCAACCGCCATCTTTATTCCTTCTAAAAATATTAAAACAAATTGATGTCGTGTTCATAAGTTTTTTCCATTACCCCTTTTTTTCCCAGATAATTGGCAATTTGGACATTAATCTCTGCTTTTTTTATCAATTGCAGAAACACGAAAAACATAAGCAGGTTTATTCTTGTACAGGAGGATTAACCCCTTCTTTAAAAGTAAATAGTGGTTAATGAAACTGCTTGTAATATATTTACCGAGCAAAAGTAATAGTAAGCAAGGTCTTTATAACTTTTTGTAATCTCCCTCTAACTGGAGAGTAATCCGCAGTTTCTATTAAGCATTGAACAAGTTCCTTTTAATCCTCTCATTGAGCGTGGTGAGTCTCCTTTTTCCCCCCAATTGGGTAAAGTATTTGGTCTGTGCAGTACAATAAGAACTTCCTTGACATATTCTGCCTCTATTACCAAAATCCAAATCCCCTTCTGGGCGAAAATACTTTTGCAAAAGGACAAAGGTTTCAGGTCAGCTAAAAAATTATTTAACTTTTCATCCAATTTTTATAATTTAGGCAGATTACTCCAAAAGACAACCAGGAGCTTAACACCACCTGCTCACACATGGTATGCCAAACCTTGGGTGAAAAAATGGGCCGAATAGCCATTTTCCTCATACAAAATTTCATAGAAAGATTTGCACAATAGCGTTCTTTTTTTTTTTTTTTTTTTTTTCTTCTCTTATCATCTCCGCATAAGCCATAATAGCAGCAGATAATTTGTGAGGATTTTTGAAACCTCACTACTGACGCTATCATATTTGGGGTCATGGATGCCATATCAAGGATAAACGTTGGCACTTCCATGTGGCACAATTGCTTGTGCTGTGCCAATTTTAATATTTCAACTCATCACAGAATCATAGAAGTTGGTGAGATACCTTAGATATATGTTGGCAGCTAGGGTTTTCTTCCATTAGCTCTCCACTTCCTTCATATTTATAGCAAATTCTTTTGCTATCCAGGCAATTTGGGCCTTTTTTTTATTTTTATTTTTTTAAATTTATTTTTGTGTGTGTGCTTTCAATGCCAAAATCACCAATCAACTGGGTCTGCCTTCTGGCAGCCTAATTCAATTGGGATTTATCCATTGAGACTTCTTCCGGCCACAAATTGGTCCGGGAGTTCCACTCCCAATTAGGGTCCCACAGCCATATTCAGAATAATTAATTAAAAACCCTCAGGGATTTTTTGGTTGGGATTATTGGGTACTGCGACCCCTAGTCTCTTATTATTTGGAGAACTTTCTCAATATGTCAATAATTAGTTCCAATAGTTAATGTATCTGGAGGGACTTTCAAATATCAGAGTCATCAAAACCTAGGGCTCTAGATTTTTTTTTTTTTTTTTTTTTTCCCAGTTTCGGGAGCTTTTCTTTCCGTGGTTATAGTTTTTGGAAAATAATTCGATAACTGGGTATCTTTCGGCCACGGTATCGGTATACGGGGACTCCGCACTGGCTTTCCCGTAGATTTATTTTTCACACCAGGAAGCCTTTACCGCCGATTTGCCTTTACTTCCAGAATCGGTGTAGCCAGCACTTAACTTGTCTCTGTCTGGAATTTTACTTACTAGTATGCTGGACGACCAGCGTCGCCTAAAAACATCGCAACTTTGCCTGCACTTTCCTGCGGGGCGTTCCGACAGCATGCGAGGAGATGCCTCCTTACTTGCTGCTCCTCCTTCGCCAGTCAGCGTGACGTTATGCCGTTGCCGCGTGAGGGGGTTCTTCACGTTAGTCACTCACGTGACTCGAGTAAAATCTTTATCCTGCATGGAAGGTTTGATAAGGGGGTTGTTTACACATAGCTGGAAGCAGAACAGAGTGGTAAATTATCCAATTTAAAGCCTTTTTTAGTTTGTTTCCAGATTTCTGTACCATACTATTATTGGGTTTTCCTTATGGTTTATTTTTTGTGCTGCATTTTTGTCGGTGCGTTGCAATATAATCAAACCGATTTCAAAAGATAAACAAGTCCTCCTTTTCGAGCCTTAACCAGTCTGGTTTGTTGATCCATTTCTTCCAGCACAAAATTCATATTTTTAATTTGGACTGCCCAAAAATAATACAAACAATTTTGTAGAGCTAATCCTTATTAATCTTTGATTTAATAAATGTCCCAGATGTAACTTGTAACAGTAGAGTCTATTTAAAAAAAAAAGGATTTTGGGAATATGTATCGGGATGACTGACTAATAAGTACAATAATTGCGGCAGAAAGATATTTTTTATAGCTTTTTTCTACCCGAACATTGAAAATAGGAAGGTGTTTTCCAGTATTTGAATATCTTATTTAATTCATTCAGTAAAGGTGGAAAATTTGAGTTAAATAAGAAGTATACGCCTTAGTTACATAATACTAGATATTTAAATTTTTCCTCAACTATTTTAACGGGTGATTGCTGTAGTATTGTAAATTGAGTTCCGTTATTGACATAATTTTGCTTTTATTCCAATTTATTTTTATCCTGAGAATACTGACCGAAATCAGTTATTAGATTGAATAAATTTGGATACTAATTCTGGTTTGTAATATATATAATTACATATCTGCATGTAGAGAACTTCTGATAGTTGTATCTTTAGTATTATACCCATGTATTTCTGGAGTTGGATCTGACGCTTTCTGTGAGTGGTTCAATTGACTTAAAGCAATATTAATTGAGATAAACGAGCTTCCTTGTCTCACAAACCTCTAGAAAGATAAATTTAGTTGTAACTTGTGTTTGTTCGATTCTAGCTGTTGGGTTAGAATATAAATGTTTAACCCATGTACAGTACTTCTCCCCCAGTTGAAATGTTTCCATCACTGAAAATAAATATGACAATTCTACTTGATCAAAGGTTTTTTTTAGCATTAGCGAAATAATTGCTAGATCTGCATTAGCAATTCTATTTGAATAGATAATATTAAATAATCGTCTCAGATTGTAAAATGAGTGACGTTTTGGGATAAAACCTGTTTGGTCAGCGTGTATTAATTTGTTAATCACTAAGCTAAATCTATAAGATTGGATTTTTGTTAATATTTTCTGATCAGTATTTAATAGAGCTATTGCTCTACATGAGGCCGGGTCTTCCAGATTCTTATCAGTTTTAGGTATATTATTGTAGATTTGTTTAAAGTTTCCGGGAGTTGCTGTTGAGTATAAACATGTTTATACAGTGTTTGTAAGCATGGAGAAATCAGATCATAAATTTATTATAACATTCAGAGCTTAGGCCATCAGGGCCTGTGGCCTTTCCATTTTTTAAAGATCTAATTGACTCTTCGATATCTTTTGTTGTTATTTCAGCTCCTAATAACTCTTGCTCTTGCAAATCTAAGCCTTTAAGGTTACATTTCTGTAAAAATGCTTCCATTCCTATTGATTGTTCTGTCACTTTAGTTGAATAAAGATTTTGATAGAATTGTGAAAATCTGTCATTAATATCTTTGGGGAGTGTTAGTATTTCTCCCTTATCTGATCTAATCTTATGAATCGTTTTTTCCCCGTCCAATTTTACGAAGCTGTCGTGCTAATAGTTTTTGTGGTTTATCACCAAATTCAAAATTTAATTGTTTTGTGTGTTGATAAAGTTTTATTACTTGGTCAGAGTATATTTTATTTAACATATTTCAGTGGCTGCAATTTTGTTATGTGTTTTGCCAATGACAGGTATACTGCATTTTCTATGTCTAATTGCCTGGGTTTCCAATTCCAATGTCTGTTGTTTAGCTCTATTTCTCTTTATTAGGAAATGCCTGAGAGGAGATACATGCCCCTCGTATAAATGCTTTAAAAGTTGCCCAAGAAAGGGAAGCAGAGATTTCAGGTTGGTTACTGACCTCGAAGAACTTATTTAATCTATTTTACAAGATATACACAACATACCTGTTCATATAAGATTTGAGGATTAAGTCTCTATTGTGTCCGTTTCTTGTTCCATGTCAATTAATTTTGAATCATAAACATTGAATAACATAAAAGGAGCCTGATTCCAAAATTTTAATGTTTAGGAAATTGTGACTTGTAATAAATTGGAGATCGTTTGGAGTCTACTAAGAAATAGTCTATCCTTGAATATGTGTGATGCACAGGTGAGTAAAATGAATATTTCTCGTCCCTGGATGGGTTTTCAATTCTCCAGACATCCTTAATATTGGTATTGTTTATATATGAGTTTAAAAATTCACTTGGCAGAGATTTTGATTTTCTTTGAGTTGATGATCTAACTAAATATGAATCTAGTGTACAATTTAAGTCTCCACCAATTATTAAATTATGTTGTGTGCATTCCGGAATAGTATTAAGTATTATCTTGAAAAACAGTGGACTATCAAATTTTGGTCCATATACATTAAGGAGAGTCACTTTTTTTGAGTATAATTCGCCGACTACTATGATATAGTTGATATATGTTTAAAAGGTATACCTTTACGGATTAAAATTGCAACCCCTCTAGATTTATGTGTGAATGAGGAATGATACGTTTGAGCAATCCAATTTGCTTTCAATCTATATTGCGCTTCCTTTTTAAGGTGAGTCTCTTGGAGGAAAATTATGTCTGTTTTAAGCAATTTTAGATGAGCTAATACTTTGCCTCTCTTAATGGGCTCATTAATTCCCTTAACATTCCAACTGCAGAATGTAATTCCTTCACCCCCAGTTTTCACTTTATGTCTTGCATCTTATGAATAGGGTGGTCTATAAGAGCGATGATTTCAGCACGTTAAACCAAACCTACACCCGACCTTTCAGATAGGTTGAATTTTAGATCATGTAGGTTTTTCTTCTCGGTTCCATATCTCCTTAAATCTTAATTATTTAAATTCCATTCAAAATAACGAATCATACTGATTATCCTATACTATAAAATAGAAAAGAGTAAGAGATTATTATATTAGAGAAGTGTGAAAGAAAGACAAAAACTACATCTATGATTAGTGCAGTTTAGTGATAGCCACCCTGAATTTGCTAGCATCTTAAGGACTTCTGTAGCTTTTGGTAAAAAAAATTACTAGCTCCGTACTTTTCCTGAAGGAAACACTTCAAATTTCAATAAAGAAAAACATATACCGGGGGGGGGGGTGGGGGGGGGGGGGGGGGGGGGGGGTGAATAATGGTTATATTCCTATAGTGGAATACTTAAAACTCTCAAAGTAATAAAATCGTAGTTTCCTATGACAAAAGTATTAGTCCATGATTAGACCCAAAATAGCTATCAAATATCAGTACTGAATCCAATATCATCACGTCGAAATTTTAGTGTTAAGTATTAAAACCTCTTTGGGGTCCCTTTTTTCGCTCAATGATACCATTTTTTATAGTCAAATCTTTCTTTGACATTATATATCTCCTAAAATTCTCTCATATATATGGCAGAATAATAATCCCCAGCTAAGTAAAAAAAACATTCTACAGAAATAAAAAACATGGCGTTTGGCATTGTTTGCCGAACCTTAGATTTATTATTGGGCAGTCAATGTTTCGTTAATTACATTTTGGACAAAAGATTTAGAAGATGCCCAATGCTCAGGATGGATAAATCTTGAACGTGATTGCCTTAACAAGGGCAAATCCTGGCCCTCTATTCTAGGGCCTCGTTACCTTTCAAATTACAGATGAATAAATATATGACTAACCCAATAATAAGACATACGCCTCCGAATAATGGTTTCCATTTTCGTAAAGTTTTTTTGGGACATAAATTATTTTCTTATCAAGTCCTATTTTATCCAATTTTCTCTTCCAAACATCTAGTACTGATCAAGTCTTTTTGTTATGGAAGAGATGGGTTTAGTACTTTTCGTGATTTTGTTTTTGCAGTTTTTTTTATGCTTTCGAACAACCTCCCAATAAATATATCTTACTCATAATTCACATTTTTTTTAGAATTACAAATTAGACCACTTTTCTGAAGCTCTCTACCCCTTTTTTTTCCCGGCTCCCACAAACAACAAAATTTGGAAAATGTTTTACAGCTGAACCCGTATCAGAATGGATTACTAACGACATTTATAAGTTGAATTTTGAATTATACAAATAGATACAGTTTGATAAAATAAGAATGACTGGGAAAGAGAACTCCAAACTTCTTATCTATAGAGAAATGGGAGAGGATTTTCTCATTAGTTCCATACCTCTTCAATGTTGCAATACATGCTTTGATACAATCAAGGTGGTTCACAAAAAGCGTGTAAAAGATAAGTTGCTCGTTGTTTATGGTCTATAACCCTACCTGTGGACAGATTAAACTCTGAAGTGACCTCTCTGACCCATAGTTTTGGTCCTGCCCACCTTTGGAAAAATATAGAAGGATATATTTGAATTCATATCTTGTGGCTTAGGAATTGATTTACAACCTCCTCGATAGCTGCAATTCTAGTGCTACCAATTTAATTCTATTCATTTGGTCCGCTCTGCCCATCGGTTGATTGCTTTTAACCACATAATCCGCCAGAAGATTTATTTTATTTAAAGGGAAAGATTCCCAACCATCCGACCACACTCCCGTGGTATTCTGAAACAATATCATGTTTAAATGAGAAAAAATTGTTGAGTGACATTGTGAAGGCTCCTTGTTAAATTTGATAAGACTGTGGGAAAATGTATTGAAACACTTTCATACAATATAAATACTCCCTCTTTTAGTTAACCGTTATAAAAATTATATTACTTCTGGATGGAAAGGGGGGGATAAAAAAAAAAAAAACCCCGGCCGTGACGGTCATACAGACTGATATGTTGAAACTTTTAGTTCAGATATTGTTTGCTTTGTTTAGAAAGTATTTATTTATTATTTATTTATTTTATGTTTAAGTTTTTTATTTTATATTAATTTATTATTAATTTTATTATTTATTATTTTTATATTTTATTATAATAGTTTTTGGTTAGGGGGGTATTGATTTTTTGCTTTTTTGATTTTTATTTTTGCTCTTTTTATTTTTGTATTTTTTTTTCTTCCTTTATAAGTTTTCTTTTGAAGATTTAACTATATTTACATAGTCTATACTTAATATGTATTTTGACATTAGTCTCATATCAGGTTATACCTGTTATTAATGTAATCCTGATCCCTATGTATCAATATCATTGTTATGTTTATCACTATTTTTTTTGCTGTTTTTTTTTTAATGTTTTATTTTTGTTTTCTTTGGAAAAAAAACCCAATACAAAGATTTTAAAAGAAATAAATTATATGAGCCAAAGAAAGGGTAAATTGTCAGAACATTTTTCCCGGGGTGGAAAGGTCAAAGTCTAGAGGGCATGGCTTTAAGGTGAGAGGGCAACGTTTAAATAGTAGTGTTGGGCATATAAGGGCTGGTATTGGAGGCAGATCTGATGATGCTATTCACAATGCATTTGGATAGGCACATGGTTATGCAGGTAATGGAGGTATATGGATCATGTGCAGGTGAAGGAGACTCATTTAACGGCATCATGCTTGGCACAGATATTGTGGGCTAAGGGGTGTTTTTGTGATGTACTGCTCTATGTTCTGAGATGGTGAGGGACTTGGTGATGGTATTGCCACTGTAAGTCAAGCATAGGTGGTTTTTGTTTTTTCTCTTGTCATATTGTATTTGCTGGGACTTTTGTCCAAGGCAGTTCCCAACAAGGGATGGACTAATCAGCTTTGTCGTGTATCAGGCTATGGGTAAATGTTACCTTGGCCTTGCTGCACCAACACAAGGGGGGGTTGCAAGAGGAATTGTAAATGGAATTGGAGTAGCGGCACCTAGTGGAGCCTGGGTAAATGTCATAGCCCTCACTATTGGCTGGCACAGTCACGTGAGCACGGGAGCGTTTTCGCGGGTTTTGGCAAACCATTCATTCGAACTCCATGAGCTTTGAGTGAGCTTCGTTAATGTTGCTGTTTCATATCAACCGGGTAATCGCTTCATTTTCCGTTACAAGTAAAGAACAACTGTTAAACCCGACTGTCGCGACTCGCCAAAATGGAATACTTTATTGTCACATGTGACAAGTCACAGTGGAATTTTTTGCTTGCCACCAACTTGTTCTAAAATCCCCCCAGACTTTATCTTTCTGACCCAGCTTTTGCACCTAGCAATGGATACAGCACTACATTGCACTTCAAACTGATCCACTGCCCACATCAGGGCTCACTGGGGGTGGAAGATTGCAACCTTCACATGGTCCGCCCTGTTTGACAATTAAGCAATCAACCTGCCGTGCACAGTCAAATAAATCAAATAAGAAACACGTTGTCCTGCAACTTTTAGGCTGTGCACGCCAATAAGCAAGAAGAAGTAAAGTGTTCCTACTGTGTCACTGCTCCACAATGGAGAAACAAAACATGGACTCCTGGATGATCGATTTTCAAGTAGTGGGATTTATTATCAGCAGGAATTCTAGAACTATTGATAGTAGCAGCAATAAATTCAAAGCAGATTATCTGTTCTCATTGCTGCAAACTAAAGGTACTATCTCTGCAGGACATAACCGGCAAGTTTCTAATCGAACCCTTGAAATTTTGGGTATGAGTTCCTTGTTCTCAGAGTTTATTCAATACACATAGGAAATAATTTGAACCAGCAGAGTGGTTGGACATTCAGAGGTGTTTTGTCAGCTATGTGAGCTCACATTGTGGTTGGCAAGATGGCAAACCTTCACGTGGTCCGCCCGTATCGACGAATGCAATCAACTCGACGTGCACAAACGGAAGATTAAATAGAACAAGTTGTCCTAACACCATTAGCTGTGCAACTCCACAACGAAAGAAGAAGAAAAGCTCACATGCAAATGTGTCGAAATAATCAAGAATGGGTGTTGGATGCAGCGACTGGTGGGGTGAAAATAATAACCAGAAGAACTTTATCCTTGCTCAATTAGGGTGCTCCGACCGACACATCACCCCTTGCGTCTCGTCTAGTAGGTGCTTGCCTGTCTGCTGATTACTTCCAGCATTTTTGTGTCTATCCTTGCTCGGTAGTCGACGAGACTGGGAACCCATCCGAAGGCCCTTTGGAGTCCGCTTGACGGCTCATCGGTCGGCGGGATTGGGGACCCCCCTGAAGGCACATCGGAGTCTGCTTGAAGGCTCAGCGGACTAAGGGACCAGGAAACTGCTGGAAGGCTCATTGGTGGGTGGGGTCGGCTCATCGGATGGCGTAACCATCAAGGAGGAGTTGGACATGAGGAGCAAGGAACGGGTAGGAGGGTGAAACGGGGTAATGCCTCCAGCGGCTTCAGGTAGGTTGCAGAAGGTGCCCCCATGACACAAAGATGGCCGAGCGAGGAGAGGAGAGGAACGTTGGCTCAATGTAACCGCTCCAATACATTGAGCACACAGGCCGACCGGACTTTGAATGGCGCCAAAAATGGCGGCCCCCACATGTGTGATAAATGCAAAATAAATTTCACTGTGCAGCTGCACACGTGAGAAATAAATCTCTATTGAGCTATTGTTCAATGTGTCGTGAAGGAGAGGGCAGAATTATGTGACATAGAGAAGTCAAGGATGAGGGATCCACCCATGACAGCAAAGGGGAAAACCACATTTACTAAAGGAAGTGGAGATGTTGAATGTCCTAGAGTGGAAAGCCTGATTTTGGGAGCAGATGAGGCGGAGATGCTCGACACATTTACATCTCTGGACCACATGTGAGATAATTAATAAGTTAGAGGCCCACTTGGCGGGGACTCCAACAGCAGCCGGGATGTGGCACCAACACACCCGGCCTGCACTACCCATAATCTCAGCAAGGATGCTCTGGCTTCTCCTCTGTTTCCTAAAGCTTAGGGAAGTCCTTCTATTTCCCACAAATTCTTGAAATCTTGGTGCTCCTTATCCTGCAATAACACCAGACCTTGAACTCTGTCCCACCTTGACACTCATCGCGTATGGCCACTGTATCCCATTATCTTTGCCAAGTCCATGGTTCTGCTCCACACTCTCCCTAAACCCACTGTGCCAAAATCCACATGGCATTAGCCTCTTGATATCCCTCGCAAGATGTTGTTGTATCTCCCACATTGTCTCTATCTCTTCTATCAACCTAACAGTAAATTCGCCATGTGTAGGAAGGAACTGAAGATGCTGGTTTAAACCACAGATAGAATCAAAAAACTGGAGTAGCTCAGTGGGTCAGACATACTGGAGAACAGGAAAAGGTAATGTTTCAGGTCGAGACCCTTCTTCAGACTGTGCCATGTTCTGGTAGCACAGACTGCCAAATTTACGGCCTGCCTGGGGCAATTTTCTGGATGTTCAGTGGTTTTGTTTGGAAATTCTTGATGACTTTCCTTTTGCAAGCATTGGATCAAGAGGCCAAAACCATTGTGTTAATCTATTGTTAGGTTGATTGGAGGCCAAGTATGTGTATATTTTTAAGGCTGATATAGACAAATTCTTGTTTAGGGAGGGTGTCAAGGGTGATGGGGAGAAGACAGGAAAATGGGATTAGGAGGCAGAGATCAGCCGTGATTGAATGGCGCAGTTTACTTGATGGGCCAAATGGTCTAATTCTATTGCAATAATGTGTGAATTTGTGAAAGCTCTCAACCATTTCCACTATGGTAGCATCAATGCTGATGGGCAATGCATACTTCCTAAAGTCAATAAGTAACTGTGCTTCTTACATAAAACGTTGTCTAAAATACAGATGAATTGGAGACCTGTGTGTTTTAGTTTAATAGGAATTCAATTTCCTGAGGCTCTTAAGTGATTTTGTAACATCCCAGGGTGAATTCCCACTGTGTGAAGTGTTGAGGGTGTCATTATAGAACAGGCTGAAAATCCAGGAGGATATTGCCTGGGAATGTGCAGTCAACCCTCTAGCTATTTGTCTTTGTTTACCCAGTTGGTAGGACAGCTTGATGTTAAAGGATGGTTAAATGCCAAACAACAGATAACTGAATACCGGATGTGCTGAGTCATATTAGTAATGCCTGACACAAATCTTCTCATTCCCATTGATTTCTAATTTATTATGGATTTAATAGCTTGCAAATTTAATTACTCAGCCAGAATCTCAAATTTTGTAAAAATTAATTGATGAAAGAGGTGCAATTTAATAAAAGCACAAAATGCTGGAGAGACGCAGTGACTCAGGGTTGATTTCCTATGTGCATTTAACTCCCATCCCGGAATCCCACTTATGACGTCATAAGTGATAGTAGCAGAATGAGGCCATTCGGTCCATCTAGTCTACTCCGTCATTCAATCATGGCTGATCTATCTCCCCCTCCTAACATTCTCCTGCCTACTCCCCATAACCCCTGACACCCGTACTAACCAAAAATATATCTATCTCTGCCTTAAAAATATAAATTGACTTGGCCTCCACAACCTTCTGCGGCAAAGAATCCCACAGATTCATCATCCTCTGAATAAATAAATTCCTCCTCATCTCCTTCCTAAAGGATCATCCTTTGATTCTGAGGCTATGACCTCCAGTCGCCCACTAGTGGAAACATCCTCTCTCTTTCACATTACTCCTGTCCCCTTGCACCCACATCCCTCCCTCCAGCTTCATATTTCACTCCTCCTCTCCTCTCCTTAAACTGACACCCTTTTGTTTTATTTTCATCTCTAGCCTTTGTCACATACTCCAACCATCTTAGTTTAATTTAGAGATACATTGTGCAAATGTATCTCTAAAAAAACATTCTATATCTAGCCTGTACGATCCCTTAAGAATTTCAAGGTTTATCTATAAGAATCGCCTCTCAAATCTAGAATTCACGTGAATATAAGCCCAGTTGGTCCATTCTTTCATCATATGTCAGTCCCGCCATTCTCAAAATTTTAACCTGGTGAATCTACTCTGCACTCAATGTCCTTCCTCAAATTAGGGGACCAAAACTGCACACAATACTCCAGGTGTGGTCTCACTGGGGTCCTATACAACTGCAGAAGGACCCCTTTGCTTCTATACTCAACTCTTCTTGTTATAAAGGCCAACATATCATTCACTTTCTATATCTTCACTTTCTTCACTGCCTGTTGTACCTGCATGCTTACTTTCATTGACTGATGAACAAGAACCCCCAGATCCAGTTGTACTTCCCCTTTTCCCAACTTGACACCATTTAGATAGTAATCTGCCTTCCTGTTTTTGCTACCAAAATGGATAACCTCCCATTGATCCACATCAAACTGCATCTGCCATGCATCTTCCCACTCACCCAACCTGTCCAAGTCACCCTGCATTCTCATACCATCCTCCTCACAGTTCACACTGCCACCCATAAAAGGCAGCCAGCATCATCAAGGACCCACACCACCCTGGTCTTGCTCGCATTTTCGTAAGCCCATTGACACCTCTACTTCCTGAAGACCAAAGTCCAATTGAAGATTGAGGAGATTTGGCATGGTGATGAATACTTGCTTGAACCTCTACAGGTGTAAGGTAGAACACACGTTGACAGGAGGCATCGCGGCCTAAGTCCGCAACTCAAAGGCCCAGGAATAAAGGAGATTACAAACAGTGGAGGACACTGTCTGGTCCATCACGGGTACGGACCTTCCCACCATCAAAAGGATCATTTGAAGGCACTGCCTCAAAAAGCATCATCAAGGACCCACAACACCCTGGTCCTGCTCTCATTTTATACAAAGAGTTGGAACAATGATGTAACCTTGCTGGAAATCAGACAACACTAAAATTGTGTAGGAAGGAACTACAGATGCTGGT
>CM069150.1:3628105-3675612 GCA_035221665.1 Okamejei kenojei | reverse complement strand
CTAGGTCGCTTGCTGTCCAAATGTGTCTTGTGAGGCAGTCTTACGCTGACTCCACACTAGCGGCTTACCACCACCACAACAAGCGGCTATTCCTGAATCCAGACAGGCCGCTTACCCCAACTCCATCTGCCGGAGTCAAATCAGCACGCCTTTATACTCATTCCCCCCGCCTCCGGGATTTATTCTCCAGTGTGCCTGGAAGCGGCATTACATTCATTTGTGCGTGACAGGGCGAGAAGACCAACCATCTGACTGATCTCATGATTTTTTAACGTTTCCATAACTTTTATTCCTATTTCACCAATCGGAACAAAATACTGTGGCTTGGACAGAGGAGAACGTTGAGTAGTGGTTAAAAAACTACCTAGCGATAGACGGTAGTGTTTTTCCGACGCAAATGTAATTACAACACGACACACCGGAAGTGGTCCAAGGATGAGAGTTTAGTGATCTAACACACACACAAATGATGCCCAATCTATCATCTATAGATAAATAGGTGATAAGCGCCTTTGGAGAATACACATTACAAAACACTGTTCTCGAAGAGATTTTATTTGCTTGCAACAAGTTCAAAGATACAGAATCGTAAAACAGGAAGTAAAGGCTGAGGTTTTTTACTCAACAAGTGTTTGACCCCAGTCAATCATATCATGTTGTCACCGCAGGGCTATTTTCCAAAAACCAATTTACACATCAATGGCTGTAGATGCAGATGATTGTTCTAGTAATTGGATTCCATGTCGAGTACCATTTGTGTAGATATCTTATATCTATACCATCCCCTATCATTTTAACAAGTTTAATGTTAATTCACATGTGGTAATAAAACTGTTATATGTATCCATCTCCATACCAATATTTTTCCAATCATTTGTGCATTCAAATACAACACACAAATGTAATAAATCAAAGAAATGTCACCAGGTCCCAAACGAGCAATGCCAGCGTCTCTACCATCCCACTCAACTCACATTATTCATCCCCATACACCCTGGTCACATTCTTCCTATGGCCCAGGATCATTTATCAATCAGTATAGTCTTACAAGATTTTATTTTTTAGTTTTTTTGAGCAACTCAGCATATCTAACAGATGAAATCCAATAAGGTAAACACAGAGAGAAGAATGCAAACTCCACAACAAACATCTATTCGAGTCAGCAATACTGACCCCACATTTACTCCACCTCTCTAAATAACCTCTCTGGCTACACCTATTCCACTACATCTTCCCATTAGTTTCCCCAGACCATTATAGACCTCACTCTCTCAACAACAGTTTTGCCCGATTTAACAATTGCAATGAACACTATGATTTGATCATTTGAATTGCAGCATTACCAAGTCCCTAATTCAGATAATCAAGAAGCAAATTGGGGCAGAAGCGGATCCCCTCATCAATCATGCCAGTCTTGCAGTCATTAAGATTCATAGAATATGTTGTTGGTCACAACACATCAGATACATTGCTGTGCTGCAACATTCGTTCACTCCCTTCTCACGAATGTGTCCTTCAGTACTTAAATACTCTAGCTCCATGATACCACGAGACAAATCCTAGAAAATAGCAATAACCAGTCGGGGAAGAAATGTCTCCCTCATACCCCCAACCTCAATGAGGCTGTTCCCATTATCCTGCAGAGCTATCAATCCCATTTTTTAGCGCTCACTTCTTGCAGCTGATACAAATAATTGGTGGTTAGTTGATATGGAAGACAAAGCACTCACAATGGAACTTAATCCTGTGCAAATGCGAGATTAACATTTGAAAGACAAAATTGACTGAGTTGTTTCACTGAAATATTGAAGATTGGAGGGAACTCGTAGAAGTTCTTAGATCCTTGAAGGTCCGCAGATAAACTGGTAAAGAAAACGTACAAGTGGCGCTTTCTGTCATGAAACACAAGGGGAGAGACAATAAAGCCACAGCTAACCTACAGGTTACATTTGTCGTCAACCCAACGACTTTGAGG
Source organism: Okamejei kenojei (assembly GCA_035221665.1). Lineage (NCBI taxonomy): Eukaryota > Metazoa > Chordata > Chondrichthyes > Rajiformes > Rajidae > Okamejei > Okamejei kenojei. Next base: position 3,673,637 of record CM069150.1, on the reverse strand, counting down.
AAGTTATGGTTAAAATATTGGCCCTAGGATGGAATATCTTCTGTTATGAGGAGATAACTGGTATAAGCTGGCAATTGTTTCCCCTTGCAGGGGAGGAGACTGGGTGTGGGATTTGACGAGTTAATAAAATTATAGTAGATGCAATGTAACTCAGATAAAGAGTGAGATGCTTCAACCATTATGTTAAACCAGAGCAGTGACTACATAGTAGAGTGGACAGGATCCTGGGTGTTTTGCAGAACAAGAGGGACGCAAGGCACTTAGGTATAGAAGTTCCCTGACAAAGTGCAAATACAGAATAGTCAGGATGGGGAAATAAGGTGTTTTGGGCACTCTCCTGAATCATAAGTGCAGTGAAAACAGGAGTTTGGATATTTTAGCCCAACTGTACAAGTCATTGGGATTCTGCACCTGGATATTGAGTGTGATTCCTGACCGCTTATTTCTGAAGTGATGATGTCATTAAGCTAGGAGAGTACAGAAAATATTCAGAATATTCAGAATAATTCAAGAGTGCCTAAGTTATAAGCAGTTGGATAGGCTGGGAACCTTATTTTTTCCTGAGCTTAGGACAGCGGACAACTCAGCATCTAGAGAGAAGTTTTATGATAGGAGATAGATAAAGAGTGGATGCTCACATTAGGTCTTGTTTTTCCAGTCCAAAATTAAGGGCATAAGATTTAACAAAAGAGAAAAAAAGGGGTAAATTTTGTAGTGATTCCGAGCTACAATTTTATCATAGAAGATGGGTGTTGGTTATATAATACAAGCTGCCAGAAAAAAGTTGTAGAAATGAGTAACTATTAGTTTAGTTGTTATTTCATATGTAAACGTCAACACAGAAAGTTCCAGTGAAAGCATTTTTTGGTGCATGCTCGACTACCAGTCAAGCGGAAATAGGGTCCAACGATAGCAAAGGTCCACATTGCAGGACGAGAGAACTGGAAACAAAACAACATGGAAATGATTCTGAGCTAATTCTGCCATCACCATCATCTATTGCAACGAGTAATGGCTTACACACGCGAACTGATTGTTCGCCAGAAGCTTGCGTCCTTTACAGGACGGATGATGACAGCAAGGTCAACATTTGTAACAAGATGGAACTCGAAAGGAAGAAGGAGCGGAAATACATAGATGAGGATTACAACACTTCAAACTGTTTTCACAATGTAGTACAGATACAAGGATAAAGAATAAGGGATTTTTATTGAACAAATGTAAGGACAAAGTAAAGTCCCAATTAAAAAATAGGAATCATAATGTTTTTTGACAGACATTTTAGATAAGTAACATTGATTTAAAAAGCTTTAGAGGGAAATGAAGCTAAAATGCATGCAAATGTGGACAAGAAGCTCAGTAGAATATTGCGCGCGGGTCCTGCAAATGGATGAAAATTGGGGCAAAAGATCTATTTACATGGTTGTTATCACATTGTGACAAACTAGTTTTTTACTCAATTCAGTTATCTTTCAAAATGATCTGATATTGATGCTAAACTGGTGAGGAAAAAAACATTAGAGATCTCACTTAATGATCATCTAACAGCATTGAATAAAAGAGTAGGGTACACAGGTACAACAGACACCACAAAATGCTGGAGAAACCCAATGAGTCAGACAGCATCTCCCTGGAGAAAAGGAACAGGTGATGTTTTGGATCGAGACCCTGTTTTCAGTCAGCAAAAGTCGGGGAAGAAAAAGGGGACAAGCGAGTATATAAGGTGAATAGAGAGATATATAACAAATGAAGAAGGATATCACCAAAAGAGTAATGATAGATAAAAGAGAAACAAGCCACGTTAGCGTGGGCTAGGTGAAAACTTGTTACAGAACAATGAGACCTCAACAAGGTGACTTTGAACCATGTAACAACAAAACGACTTGGGTGGGGAAGGAACAGAGAGAGGAGGGGATGCAATAGATCATAGCGTGAATATCTTGAACAAAGAAAGTCAAATTCATAACCTCTGGAGTTGACATATAAACTGCCCAAGCGAAATAGGAGGTGCTGTTTCCAATTTGCATTAGGCCTCACTCAGACATGGAGGAGGCCCTGGACAGAAAGGTTAACTTGTGGTCAAGTGAAGGAATTAACAGTGTTTAGTCAACCGTGCACTATCAAGTACGCCCAGGCGGCTAAGAAAGCTGTCCAGCGTAATATCCACCCCAGAAAAATGAAAAATTTGGTCTTGTTTTGCCGATGATACAACACCCTCTGAACAACATATACAGTAATAGATGAGGTAGGAAAGGAGGTGCAAGTGACCTCTGCCTAACCTGACAGGGACTGTTGGGTATTTTCTGAACATAAAGTCAAGGGAGGAGGTATAAGGGACAGTACAGTTGGCATCTTCGCATTGTGTTTGGCGGGGTGTTGGGCACCCGTGAGGCGGGGGAAGGGGAGGAGTTAACCAGGAAGACTTTGCAGAGGAACAATCTCTGCAGAAGCATAGATGGGAAATGTGACTTGTGGAGGATTGGAAGTGTGGAAGAAGTGTAGTCTAGAGAGTTATGTGTTGAATCATTAGGTTTTATAATAACATCACTCGGATAGTCTTTCTCGTCTGTGAGAGAGCGGTGACATCAAGAAAGGTAGAAGGTGCCCAGAGAGCTGGTCCAATGTGAAAATAATTGAACGCATGGAAATTTTTGGTAAAGTTAATGAAGTCCATGAGTTTCTGCTTGTGTGCACAGCACATATAGCACCGATGCGTCTTCAATCTATACGGAAGATGACAGTTTGTGGATAGGTAGGGCCTATGTATAACCCTTGACATAGGGATTGTTGCAAACGTAACCTCTAAAAAGATACCTTAGCAAAGTAAGCAGGGCATATAAAATAAAAGCTGGCAGGGCTAAAAAAAAAAAAATAATAAGAAACTGGGCAGGCCTGGGCTGGGGGCATAGCTGGGTGCCTAACATGAGGGGTGCCCATAAATATCTATGCCAAGGAATTGCGAAACAAAGGATTTGGTGAAGTTGGAGGAAAAGACAAAAAGGAGAAATTGAAATAAGGGTGAGGACCAAGCACCAACCACGAGGTGAGTAGAGTGTTAGTTGAGGCAAGTTGGCTGCTTCTGCAGTCGAGGAAGAATGGAAGTAGGTCTTTAAGGCCTTCCTGTGGGGGAATGAGAGGTGTTGAGACTACACATGGAATGTTCCATAGTACAGATTGAAAATGTTTTGTCTAGGTGGCAGGAGTCCGAGTTAGTATTCTTGTGTTGAGCCTGTGAAAGCGTCAGTCATTTAAAGAGATGAAGGGCGTTGAGCTAATACTATTGACCATAGCGTCACAAGAAGGGATTGGACCAGGGGGTTAGTGCACACGTCGAAATAGAAGACATTATTTCATTAGCGGGCAGGAGCAGGCAGTAACAATGGTCTGCAGGGCACACTATTTGTTGTTTATCGATTTTAGGGGAGAAGCTAAAGGCAAACACCGGTGGTGCAGGGCTGGAAAAAACGAGTAAAAGAAACTTCAAACAATGGCTGTGGATAGGCAGACCTTAACAGCCGAAGTGATAAAACAACATCAAGATAGTCACAGAACAACATTATGGCCTGGTGCCTCATCTGTGGGATCATGGTCCAAGGGTAAATAGGAGGACATGGCTTCGTACAACTTTATAACACATTGGGCTAGCCACAGCCTGGAGATAAATTTTTTGAGTCACTGTGCTATAGGTAGTGTGTGGAATACATTGGATGAGGGATTCAGGAAGAATGTATATGGGAATTGCGCGCAATAGGACTGGAGTGCATCATTTATGAGCGAGAGCATGGTATGGGAACTAGAGTATTAATTTCCTTTGAAGCGCAGGAGCACTCACGGACTTATGCTAAGATCGTACATTCCCTGTGAACCCCTAGGTAGGTCAGATTTACATCAAAATTGGAATCATCATCCCCACTTCCACTGGACACACAAAATAACTCACTGGAGAGTATTAACTATCTCAGCGGCATTCTGGCTGCATAATCCGGAGCACTTTCTGTGACGTTTTCACGGGTTTCCCGGATAAGCACCACCAACCCCCAATTGCCAATGCTCGTTCCGTCTCATAAGTTGGCGGGGCACTTTCTGTAGAACATAACCTTCTGGGTGAGCCACAACCGCCATTACCGGCTCGAGTTTCTGATCTAAAACGTGAAGTGATTTACATACAGTAATGTGGAAATCAATCCGGTTTGTTTGCACTAGGGACAGGACTACAGAAATGTTTTTCACGAGTTTAAACAATAAGTCACTATTGGTGTATGTTGGTGAGTTCTGTAACAAGGAAGTGGAAAGGATCCAATTGACATGTACAAAATTATTTTGATACGTGAGAGATAGGATAGATGGAAAATACAGACTTATCCCATAGAAGACACAGGCATCTAAAATCAGAGGCTAAAAGTTTGAGATTAAATGAGCAAAGTTGAGATTTGAAATATAATTACTTTTCACCAAGATGTTGGTTGAAATCTGGAGTACGAAACAACAAAACTTGTATTTTTCTTAATCTTAATCCTTTAACAGGCAGCAAAAAAATCATTCAGGAATACAATGCTAACAAAGGAGGAGAGGGGGATCCAGCTGAAAAGAATGAAAGGTGATGTTATTAAGGCCTCCACTCAGAGGTCATCATGTGAAAAGTTATTTACCTTGACTTCAGTTGCTCTTCAAGCTTTACTTCTCAACTACAAAATAATAATTCCCTTTATTACCCATGGTGTGAGTCAACATTGCAATCACGCTGGTGACATGATAATACAGCCAGTCAATTCTGGATTGTTGATCAGCACACACAACTGCTAATCTTCTGCACACACTTACAATGTCAAAACATATCATTTAATGTCCTGAATATAAAATCAATTCATAAAAAGCCTTACACACCTGGAAATATTACATTGTTACCTTGCCTGTTCACAAGAATAGGTTTTACAGCAGTAAATGGTTTCAATGTGGTGTTTTACAGCTGTATTATTACTCAAACTATACCTATCTCCACATGGTGTGGAGAAATTGTGTAGAAAAATAGTAAATTGTTACAACTCATGGTGGGAATAATCACTGTTGAAATCTTTAGTTTAGGATACAGCATGGAAACAGGCCCTTTGGCCCAGCGAGTTGCATGTTTTATCCCACTTTTAACATCCAACACGCGAGCAAGACAATCCAATTTACATTACAGAACGAAAAACAAAGCAACCAAAAACCTGCACGTCTTTGGAACGTGGGGGGTAAACTAGAGCTCCCAGAGGAAAAACCCATGCAGGTCACAAGGGAGAACGTGCACACAAAAAACTCTGCAACACAGACAGACCCGTGATACAGGATCGAACCCAAGTGCCTAGCACTGCGAGGCAGCACCCCCTACCACTGCACAAGGCGCCACTGCGCCCCACCTGAATGGAAAGTGGAATGTAACCTGAACGGGATATGTTTTCCCATCATTGTTTGGTCGAGTAAATATAAAAAAGATGATCAAATAAAACGGGAATCATGGTCCTTATTAATTGGGACATTGAATGTAAGCAAAATGCATTGTTTCATGGTACAAAAATTTATAAGACCTTAGTTTAGGATACCAAAAAACAAAAAGCTGGAATATTGTGCACTGAAGGAAGCAGATGCTTGTTTAAGATGCATGGGGTTTATTATAGTAATATGTCTATAAGTATTCAAAATTAGCTTATAGAAAGAAAGTGGGTTGCAATGGAAGGACAATATTCAAGGATGGGTGAGGCTTGGGGTCTGTGACCAGTGGAGTTTTGCAGGTACTTGTAACTGGGGATACCGACTAACACTGCTGTTTACCTTGATCATATATTTAAAGGAGCAATAAATAGGTGCGCTCGAAACAACATAGGAATTTACGAAGAGCACAGGGGAATTGGACCCTTTTAATAAATTCGGTCCACAATTATTTTTGTGCCAAACATCGATGTCGTTAACAACAAACTTAATCTCAACGGCCAATCTCATTCGACCATAGCAAAAAATAATCATATTTCCTATTCACTGCACTTTCATGTGCCTATCCAAAAAGCCTCTTAAATGCTACTATTGCATCTGCCTCCACCACACACCCATGGTAGTAGCATTCCAGGCCCTAGCACTCTCCATGTAAAAACACTTTTGTTGGCCTTGGCCCCCCACATATCTTCATTAAACTTTCCACTTCACATCCTTATAGCTAGTGCCCTCTCTCACATGACGTTGGATGTTTACCACCCTGGGAAAAACTGTTCACTCTCTGTTGTCTGCCCTATATCTTTGTCTCTCATAACTTTATATACAGTATTACCCCATGCACTTTTAACAATGCGGACCGTTGGGGGGGAGGGAGAAGAGTGGGGGTTGGGGGGGGGGAGGGTGGGGGTGGGGGGGGGAGGAATGTGGAGGGGGGGGGTTCCATTTTATTGTTGCTTGCCCACTGTAAAGCGACAAGTAAGGTCACACATTACACTTGAAATGAAAGAAATGCATATTTGGAGTGGTTAAATACACAAAAAAAAACACAAAGGTGCTGGAGTAACTCAACAGGTTAGGCAATGTCTGTGGAGAGAAAGGGAATAGATGTTGGACGTTGGCAAAACCTTCTTACCGCAAAAAACCCTTCCCCAGGATCCAAGAGCGTAGAGTATGTCGACAAGTCCCGGAGGGGAAGGAAGAAGGAGGAAGAAGAGGGGAGGCGGCAGGGAGGGGTGGAGGCAGGGGATGGAGCAAAGCCAGGTGGATTCATGTCATGGGAAAAAAAAGAAAATAGAAGGCGACGGGGGAACGCGGGGGGGGGGGGGGGGGGTGTGGTGGGGGCGGACAAAGTGACCAGGAGGTGGAAGAGGAGGTGGCAGGAACGGGGGGTGGGGGTTGGAATGAGCGAGCGGACAAAGCAAAACCGAGAAAGGGAGGGGGTGATGCAGTGTAGTGACCAAGCATGTCCTGTCGGTGACAATGGCCCAAATAAGGCGTTGTCCACAAAGCGCCAGAGAAATGTAGACCCATAACAACAGCTGGTGTCACCAAGAACTGCCTACTGTGGTGCAGTCTTTGTGAGTTGTAGGGGTAGCATCAACATAAGCCGAAGGCACAAGGGAGGCCATGTGTGCTGGGATTAGTGTCGCACATGGCCGGCCGCAATAACCATAATCTGTTATAAAGGGGTCCATTAAAACAAGGGTTTAAACTAGTTTAGTTTAGTTTAGATACAGGCCCTTAGGCCGACCAGCGGAAACAGGCCCTTTGGCCGACCAGCATTTCCTGCATATTAATACTATCCTACACACACTAATGACCTTTTTTTTACATTTACCAAGCCCAATTCCATACACACTACCTGCCTGTACGTTTACTGTACTTCAATGTGTAAGAAAGAACTGCAGATGCTGGTTTAAATTAAAGGTAGACACAAAATGCTGGAGTAACTCAGACTGATCAGTCTGAAGAAGGGTCTCGACCCGGAAATGTCACCCATTCCTTCTCTCCAGAGATGCTGCCTGTCCACCCGCTGAGTTTTACTCCAGGCATCACACACTTTTGTGTCTACTGTACTTCTATCATGTATTGTCTTTCCGCTGACTGGTTTTAGCACGCTACCTCAGTACAACTTGACAAGAAACTAACTAAACTAAACTAACCTAAACTAAAAACTAACGAAGATCAAGGCCCCTCTCAAGCTCTGGCATTCCGGAAGAAAAATAATCAGCCTTTATCCACCCTGGAGCTTGAAACCCTCTAATCCATATAGCATCCTGGTTAACTTCCTCTGGACTGTTTCCAAAAGCCCTCACATCTTTCCTGTATTTAAGCAACCAGAACTACACGCAATACTCCAAATGCGGCCTAACCAAAGTTCTATAGAGCTGCATCATGACATAGGAATAGCAACATACACATAGAGTGAACATAGTAAATTTGTAACAAGTGCAGGAGGCAGGCCATGTTAGGCTCCTTCGATCCCTGCACCGCCATTCAATATGATCATGGCTGATCATCCAACTCAGTATCCTGTATCTGCCTTATCTCCCATACCCCCTGATCCCTTCAGCCCACAAGGGGGGCCACATCCAACTCTCTTAAATATGGCCAACGAAACTGGCCTCAACTAAACCCTTCTGTGGCAGAGAATTCCACAGAATTCACCACTCTCTGTGTGAAAAACGATTTTTCTCATCTCGGTCCTAAAAGACATCCCCTTATACCTTAAACTGTGACCCCTTGTCCTGGACTTCCCCAACATCGGGAACGATCTTCCTGCATCTAGCCTGCGTCCAACCCCTAAATAAGAATTTTGTAAGTCTCTATGAGATCACCCCTCAATCTTCTAAATTCCAGAGAGTACAGTAAGCCGAGTCTAATCCAGTCTTTCTTCATAGGGAAGTCGTGCCATCCCAGGAATCATCTGGTGAACCTTCTCTGTGTACTCCCTCTATGGCAAGAATGTCTTTCCTCAGATTAGGAGACCAAAACTTGTACGCAATACTCCAGGTGTGGCTTCACAAAGACCCTGTACTAACTGCAGTAGAACCTCCCTGCACTTGTACTCAAATCCTTTTGCTATGAATGCCTACATTACCATTCGCTTTCTTCACAGCCTGCTGCACCTGCAGCTTGCCTACTTTCAATGACTGGTGTACCATGACACCCAGGTCTCGCTGCATCTTCCCTTTTCCTAATCGGTCTCCATTCAAATAATAGTCTACCTTCCTGTTTTTGCCACCAAAGTGGATAACCTCACATTTATCCACATTATACTACATTTGCCCACTCACCCAGTCTATCCAAGTCATCTTGCAGCCTCCTAGCATCCTCCTCACAGCTAACACTGCCCCCCAGCTTTGTGTCATCCGCAAACTTCGAGATGTTGCATTTAATTCCCTCGTCCAAATCATTAATGTATATTGTAAATAGCTGGGGTCCCAGCACTGAGCCTTGCGGCACCCCACTAGTCACTGTCTGCCATCCTGAAAAGGACCTGTTCACTCCTACTCTTTGTTTCCTGTCTGCCAGCCAGTTCTCTATCCACATCAATACTGAACCACCAATACCATGTGCTTTAAGTTTGTATACCAATCTCTTGTGTGGGACCTTGTTGAAAGCCTTCTGAAAGTCCAGGTACCAACACATCCACTGCTTCTCCCTTATCCACTCTACTAGTTACATCCTCAAAAAATTCAATAAGATTTGTCAGACATGATTTACCCTTCGTAAATCCATGCTGACTTTTGTCCAATGATTTCACCACTTTCCAAATGCGCTGCTATCCCATCTTTAATAAATTGACTCTAGCCGTTTTCCCCACTACCGAGTTAGACTAACTGGTCTGTAATTCCCTGTTTTCTCTCTCCCTCCCTTTTTAAAAAGTGGGGTTACATTAGCTACCCTCCAATTCTCAGGAACTACTCCAGAATCTAAAGAGTTTTGAAAAATTATCACTAAGGCATCTGCTATTGTCCTCCATGAACAAAGCCAGTTCTGAATCCATACAACAAAGACATCGTGAATCCATAAATCGTAATCCCGTAAATCGTAATCTTTTATTTCGTTTTTTTAGCTTAGACATACAGCGTGGAAACAGGCCCTTCGGCCCTCTGAGTCTGCACGGGCCAGCAAACCTGCACATGAACACTATCCTTCACACTCGAGGGACAATTTACACATGCTCCAAGCCAATTAACCTACATACCTGTCTGTCTTTTGAGTGTGGGAGGGGGAAACCGAAGTTCTCGGAGAAAACCCACGCGGTCATGGGGGGGGAGAATGTACAAACTCCGTACAGATGAGCACCCATAGTCTGGATGGAACCCGGGTCTCTGGCATTGTAAGCGCTGGTAAAGGCAGCGACTCTACCGCTGCGCCACTGCGGCCACCAATTATATTTTCTTGATCAGTCTACCAGGTTAGTAAAAAGCCTTATCAAAAAGACTATTACTAAAATTCAGGCACATAACATCCAACCTTCACTTTGTCCTTTGTCACCTCCTCACTGACACATGATTCATCGTGTACAAAACCATGCTGCTTTCCCCTAATCAGCTCATTCTCTTCCAAATGGGAATTAATCCTATCTTGACAAATTCTCTCCAATTGTTTCCCTGCCACTGACGCGAGACTCAACTGCCTATAGTTCCTTTATTTCCCTTCTTAAACAAAGTAACCACATTGGCTACCGTCCAGTCCTCTCAGATCTCACCTATGGCTGTAGAAGCAACAAAGATTCTCATCAAGGTCCCCACAATCTCCTCTCTTGCCTCCCTCCATAACCTGGGATAGATCCCATCAGGCCCTGGGGATCAATTCATTTAAATGGTCTTCAAGACCCTTTGTACCTTTTCTCTCTCAATCTCAAACTACTCTAACATGTTTGTACTCTCCGCCCTGATTTCACTGTCCCCAGTCCTTCTCCTCTGTCAATGCAGATATAAAGTACTCATACAGGGCCTCACCTCCAAGCATAGATTTTGCACAGTTTGATTTTGGAGTCATGTCCTCTGACTCCAAGCATTGATTTCCCCCTTTATCTGTCCGGAGTGTGGCGGCGCCTAACAGCAGCAGCTTGACTGCAATCCATCTGTCTTTTTTTTAATTTTGTCTCGTTAAATGTATGTTTTTGATTCTAGTTTTTTTATTTTTTAGCTGTGTATATGTTGGGGGGGGGGGGGGGGGGGGGGGGTGGAGGACCATTAATCTCTTCCCAGTACGGGGGACCCGACTTTTTCCCTGACGGGTCTCCGATGTCGTTGGGCCTAACATCGTGGAGCTGACGGCAGCCTCTAACCGGAAACAACCTGCTGGCTCCAATCGTGGACCCTGCGGACTCGCCATCGTGGAGCTGGCTGACATCGGAACGGGAACAGCTGTGGTGGCTACGACCTGACTTCAGAGCTTCGGAGGCTCCGGCCACAGGCCCGGTGGACAGGAACATCGGGAGCTCGCAGGTCCCTGGTGGGAGGCCACTTTTTGGAGCTCCCGCAACGGCAACTTCACCCACCAGAATCACGAGGTTTAAAGGACTCGGAGCAGGGCCTAAGATCACCCGGCGTGGCTTAAACGGCTGCTGGACTTACCATCGCCCGCCGGGGGCTTTAACATCGTGAGCCCCAGTTGCCTCGACGCTGCAGTTGGACTGCTGGACCACGGGAGAAGAACTAAGGGAAGAGATAAGACTTTTGCCCTCCATCACAGTGAGGAGGTGTTGGAGATTCACTGTGATGGATGTTTGTGTAAATTGTGTTAAGTGTTTGTCTTGGGTTTTTTTGTAATGTTAAGACTGTAGAAATGCAATTTAGTTCAAACTAAGCTGTTTGAATGACAATAAAAGGAATACTATTCTATTCTATTCTATTCTACCTTCTTCCTGGTTACTCTTGTTTTGTAACATTATATATAAAAAGCCTTAGGATTTTCCTTAATCTGACTCACCAATGCTATTCCATGGCCCCTTTTGTTCCTTCCAATTGCTCGCTTGAGTTCTTTCCTACTCGCTTCATATTCCTCATAATATGATGCCACCTTCTTAAACGTGATAGACACTTCTTTTTCCTTCCTCAGTCATCCACTGTAACTTGTCTCCTCCTCTCTGGGGCATGCTGATCCTACACCTTGATCAGCCGGCCTTTAAATGAAATTCTATTCTTTCTATTGACAACAACACCAATTTTCAGTTACGGAGAGAGGCAAGGATTGTTTTCCTTGGTGAGGAGGAGGCTGAAGAAATGCTTCATAGAAATATACTAAATTAGTGATCTGCTAGAGAGTGTAATATCTAAAGCTAGAGGGGTATGTGTTCACGTGAGGAATAAATGGTTTCAAGGACTTAAAAGAATGAACTTTGTTCACCTCAAGGATGGTTTCAATCTGAAATTCACTACCTAAGAAGGTGGTGGGGAGAGAGACTCTCACAGCATTACAAAGTATCTAGACAAGTATTTGCCAGATTGCTGTGGGCCCTAATGAGTAGTAAAATGGGATTAGTTTAGAAGGGCATGTGATTTTTGCATGGACTTGATTGGCTGAAGGACCTATTTCTATGCTCTGTGGCTCAAGGGGTCACAGTTTAAGGATAAGGGGGAAGTCTTGTCGGACCGAGATGAGAAAAACATTGGAATCTCTGGAATTCTCTGCACAGAAGGTAGTTGAGGCCAGTTCATTGGCTATATTTAAGAGGGAGTTAGATGTGGACCCTTGTGGCTAAGGGGATCAGGGGGTATGGAGAGAATGCAGGTACAGGATACCAAGTTGGATGATCAGCCATGATCATATTGAATGGCGATGCAGGCTCGAAGGGCCGAATGGCCTACTTGCCTGCACCTATTTTCTATGTTTCTATGTTTTCTGTGTTTCTATGTTTCTGTGTTTTCTATGTTTCTGTGTTTTCTGTGTTTCTGGTGGTATTCTGTGTACAACAATTGTAGTAAAAGATCTGAGTACAGGAAAAGACAAAAGTAAGAATTACTCTCACATAGGCTTTCATTAGAGTCAGAGTGGAAAAACAAGCCCTTCGGCCCAAATCATCCATACCAACCAAGTTGCTTGCTTGAGTAAGATGGTAGTCTCATTTACCTAGGTTTTGACTCGTATTCCCTCTAAACCCTTTCTATCCATGCACCTGTAATACATGTCTTTGAAACCATGTACTTGTACCCACTTCTATCTTCTCCCATGGCAGCTTGTTTCATAAACCCATTTTCACCCATCTGCATTATAAAGTTGCCTCTCAAGCTCCCCGTTAAATCTGTCCTAGTACGTGGCCAGGGACTCCATCCAGACCAGGTGCTTTCTGCATCGTTACTCTCAAGAAGGTTGATCTTATGTCTACCACAGCAACTGTTGGTTACAGGCACAACTGGAACTGGCAGAGTGGCATTCCCTCACCAACCTTCTCTTCTGTGTGCACGTACAATATTTTGAGTTCGTCGGGGAATGACCCATTGTGCTAGTGATTCTGCCCGCCTTCGCTTTGTAGCCCACTAAAGCATGCAAGCTACAGCATCCATGGTATTGCTTTGAGACTACATCTTGGTCCATAATTTCCTCTTGGCATCCTTAATGGCTCTGAGAAGGCCATAAATAGATTTCTTGTAAACTTGAATGCTGCTGACTTGCACTTCACCAGGTAGTGGAGCTCCTGTTAGAGTCACAGAGTCATTGAGTCATACAACGTGTAAACAGGTCCTTTGGCCCAACTTGCCAATGCCAACCAATAGGCCCCATCTACACTAGTCTTCTCAATGTTTGGCCCATATCCCTCTAAACCTATCCTATCCATGTACCTGTCCAAATGTTGCAATAGTACCTGACTCAACCACCTCCACCAGTCGTTCCACACAACCACCATCCTTTGTGTATTCACTGCAACCGCAACGTTCTAATCCATTGCGTTCCAGAAAATCCCACTCGCAAGCTGTTTAAAATGCCTATTAATTTACAGGCATTAAACGGAAAATTCCTTCAATTTGGCCTATAAATTTAATGACAAAGTAGCACAGCCAAGTAGTCAGATTTACCAAAGTGTGGTTTGTAAATTTAAAAAAAAATCATGTTATATTGTGAATTCTGTGTGAATGTTATTTGGACACTTAGGCTTTAAAAAAAAGTTAATATTTCTTAAGAAATGGATAAATGTTTAGATCTGGTAATTGAATTTTGTAATTAGCTACAATTGGGTAACTAATTAGTTTATATGCTTTAATTTCAGGGCATCCAAGTAAGATTTGTTTTATATTAGTTTCAGAATGCTTCTACCTATAATAAATGAAAATTTCTTTCAGTTCTGTGCTTTTGACTGTCCTCGATCACAATTTTTGTGTTGTCAATGTAAAGGCAATGGGGAACAAGATGCTAATTTCCGAGTATAAAAATGGCCATAACTTTTTTAATACTAAAGATATTAAAGTGAATTAGGTGTCAAATTAAACTTCTCAAAATTTTGTAACATTGCTAAACAATGGCCCCAAACCAAACTCTGAGTCACAGGCCTCCAGTACCAGAAGCAATCTTCCACCACTGCTTCCTTCCATGAAGCCAATTCTCTATCCAGTCGGCTAGCTCTACTTGGATCCCATGCAACACGTATTGTCTTCATTGATACACAGCCCTCTGCACGCTTGCTGATGAAGTCTATGGCAACAGTGGCATATTGTTCTAGGTTGCAGTCCTTGAAAATGGACCAGTACACCTACTCAACACTGTCATGAAGGGTGTTATCTGTTTTTTCAACCAGCACTGCACGACTTTTTGTACTGGATACTTCCTCTACCGTATCTGCTCGTAAGAAGGGAATGGAGGCACATCCAAGTAGTCAGATTTACCAAAGTGCGGTTTGTAAATGGAGCAATCTGCTTTTCTGATGGTTGTGTAGCAGTAACTATCTGATACTATGTTATTTACACAATCACCCACACGGAGAGGTCCAGAGATGACCTGCCTGACAGCGATAGTGGAGAGATCAGTGCATCTGTTGATGATGGTCCCGACCGACGGATGAGGATGGACACATGGAAATGAGCACCTCGCTGCTGAGGGAAGGAACAAAAGAGGACTTGGTGTGGGGGGACGGCCGTGAGGGAGGGGGAAGAGCAACAGGGACGCCATGAGGAACAATGGACCAATGGTGGACTGGCATGGGGGGCGGCATGTCTGAGAGCGGGCGGGGGGGGGGGAAAAGAACAAAGGGGGAATTGACTGGGGGTGGAGGGGGGCTTTGGAACTTTGTAAGCGCCCTTTATGGGCAACTATTTGCATATCATAGCAAAGTATGCATGCAAAGAATTTGACAGTGACTTGTCACATGTGACAATAAAGTATTCAATTCAATTCAATTCACTCACAATAGTAAAATTAAATGAGAACTTACCAGTTTGAAGTTTGATCTTGATTTTATGAGGAGTTACGTTGGTGATTACGTGAAGAAGGCCCGCCAGGCCGCATGCACACCAAACTTCAAAGCAGCGGTAGGAAATCACAAATAAACAACACCAAAGTACATAGTAAGATCAGTGACTCGAGAACTACCATATGATCCTTTATGAGAGCGGGTTGGGTGTGGCGGGCACGTAATCACCAACGTAACGCCTCATAAAATCAAGATCAAACTTCAAACTGGTAAGTTCTCGTTTAATCGTACTATTTTACTTCGGAGTCAAGTGAGTGATTCCGTGAAGAGTTCAAAGCTTTGTGATTTCATGCCGCAGATTACAAATCTCGGCATCCCACTGCATTGATAAACTCGAAAGAGAAATAAATGCATTAGTAGTAACATTGCATTCAATGTAGAAATAGGGTTTATTTAACAATGTAAACAAGTGACAATACCCCTTAAATTTAGGTACTTAAAATGGCATAGGCAAACAGTCCAGGATTGACAATCGGCCGATGATAAAAATTCTGAAGCATCAGCTCATTTGCCCATCCGGCGGATGGCAAAATATGGTCGAAGGCCACGTCCCTCGCCTTGGTCGCCGACGTAGCTGCTACCCTAGTGGAATGAGATGTAAACACACTATCTAAATGATACGCTGGCGTTGATATTGATCTGGTGGAATGAGATATACAATTGTCAGTGTTAATATCTGTATAACCCAGAACCTGCTGCTGTTAACTAATAAACAATGCTGATTCCATACTTCTTAGGATTCTGGTGGTCTAGATAACATATAGGTGGGACCATGGGGTGTTTAAATAATCTTCAATCATGCCACCCCTAGTCTACTCTGGTTGTGTAGACCAGAATGTAAATGTAATGGCACCTGCAGCCAATTCCATCCTATCTAGCCACAACATTTGCAATGTTTGCCGTTGTTGTGCTGATATAAGTGTCATAACTAAGGATGTAGCTGGAACCCTTTGGTGAAGTAATGTTCACACATTTTTAATAACCAACTGCATAATCTTGTAGTGGGAGAACTTGTGTCAAGATCTTTTAACAACTCGATATCCGGGTTGGACCCGAGAGCGTAGTTCCCTTATGTTGCAGCTGTAGTGTCTCTATAACTAAATAATTGTCAATGCCATTTAAAATGAGCTGAAAATGTCAGTAATCTACCATATTAAATGTAACATTAACATTTAACAAAACACTTCTGATCCCCTCAATAGGAATATACTGCTTTTTTGGGTGCTATCCCTGCACACTGCAGTGAGCACCTTCATGGCTTGATGTGACAACCTGAGGAAAAAGTCAATCCATTCAAAATGTTTAGGTCAATAATTGTTTTACTGTGCAAAAGCCGGTCTCCTGAACCACAGTTTGAAACAGCAAGTTATTGTTTTTTGGCATAACCGTATACCGTTGTGATGAAGCAGGCAACATGGATGCTTGGCCAGTTTGACAGTACAAACCCAAGCAAGGTCTTGCTGACTGTTTTAAGACCCGGCTAATGAGGCAAAAAATGAGGAAGACATAAAGACCATTTCTCCTATTGAAGCGAGAAAGTATTTCTCCGCACTGTTGTGCCACATATTTTTTGCAATGAGTGAAAAACATGCATTAACGATGAATATCCGATGAAGTATTGAACCATGCTTTCATCGTATTTCGAGATCCAACACTTATTCTGTGTTATCATCGATCTGAGCTGGATGATACACCAGTGGCAAGGAGATAATTACAGGATATTTTTCCCTTGATCATCATGTGACTAACATATGTCACCATCGTAGAGTAGCAACTTGAATTTGAGCATGTAGAATATGTGTATTCGCTCAAACCCCTTGCTCATGGGTGCTTTTAGTGTGTATATTTAGTTGATACCAACAACTGAAGAATTGGTAACTCATGCAATCTCCACTACCTTTGAGTAGGTGATGGTATTTGGAACTTCTCATCTTAGAGTTCTAAACATCAGTTCATAATAACTGAATTCAACCGTCCACACTACGGTAGCGAGTTTCAAGTTCAAGTTCAATGAGTTATTGTCATGTTCAGCAATGCTGAATACTGTTATTTCATCATTGTGGCTGAAGTAGCCTCAGCTGACAATAGCACAAGGTTGTTAGCAATGATCTAATTGCTACTTACACAATATCATCAGTTCCTTGATTTGCTCAGCTGCAAAACAGCTGCTATATTGCCAATTACTCTTAATGAAAGTAACTCAGTTTTGTAACAGATTACTATAACCCCAATCTCTTGCCACAAGGCGGGGACAAGGCTAATAATAATTAAAGGTAAATCTCAATGACCAACAAACAGTTTATCCCATACTGCAAAGCTTTACTGTTATAGTACAGTTATATTGTCTTTGATAACCATTGTAATGGGATTTGTATAACATGTATCTCTTACCTTATGAATCTGTTGTAGTCAGGAATAAATGTTTACATTCGGAAAGTTCATATGCCCGATACTCTCCATTCTTCATAATAACATGCCAATCCTGCCTTATTGCATGGGTGGATTGCATGAGAACTTTTGCCCAATTTCTAAACCCTGGCCATAATCCAAACTTACTTAAATGCTCCAGCTGTGCCTCAACCAAATATTTTTACCCTTTGTGTGTTGTACAAACAAATGTAAATATTACAACTTGTGAACGGTGCACTACCCAAATTTTGGAAGTGCTAGACCCATTTAGTTGAGCATGATTGGAAGGTGCATGGAATTTCTGAGCTATCATGCTGCCCCCAGCTCTAGTGAACCGCTACTGCCGATGAGCGCCTGGGGTGCGTTCTGAACGATGACTTTTGCCCATCGTTGGCCGAATTAATTCATCTGCCAGGCTTCTTCCCCTGTAGAATAGACCTACCTGAATAACCGATTCAGCGGCTAGCTCTCACATCCCCCTGTTGGTGTTGTTCACTGCCGGCACAATTGTATGTTCTATTGACATTTTTAGAGCCCGGAGTCATCTCGACCTTTTGCTCTTCCCTCCTCAGAGAGGGTGATTCGTAGGCAACCCTAACAGGCGCTGCCACAGGCCGCAGGACACAAATACTGATACAAACCCATTGGCCTTAACCCAATAGAATATTCTACTGGGATGGCAAATTTATTGTCAGGAAAGATACCTCTGACATGTGCCCTTCATCCACGGCCATACCCTGAGACTCGGTGTCAGCAGGATACTGACCCATCTTGGTCTCTGCCTCCGAGAGGGAGACCTTTGTAGCACTGTATACAACAGTTGGTGTATTTAGGATAGTCGTTTCAACGCACTATCCAGCCCCGGTGAGGAATTTATCCCCCGACTCCGTGGGCCTTGCTCTCTAGCCCCGGTTTAGAATCATCTCCCAACATCCCACATTTATCTCCCGTTGAAAGAATGGAGCCCCCACAGAAAGTACAGCCAGCTCTCTCCCTTCTCATACAGGGCCTCTTCGTCTTCTTCTTGCGTATGGCGTGCACAGCCTAAAGTTGTAGTTCAACTTGTTCTATTTGATCTGTGCACGTCGGGTTGATTGCATTCATCAAAACAGGGTGGACCACATGAAGGTTGCAATCTCCCACCCTGTACAGGACCTCAACATTCCTGGACCAGTCCAGTTTACTGTCCAGGTAAACTCCAAGGTACTTGTACTCCTTGGTAAACGGAACGTCCACACCTTTGAAGGAGATAGGGGACAGGGGTCTTCCTTGCCTCCTAAAGTCCACCACTAAAACCCCTGTCTCACGGGCGAGTCGACCCACGAGTGACCCCGAGTTTGAAACAAATAAAACTTGTGGTAATCACGTACAATTAACGTAGCGAGAATGTTGGAACTCGTGGACGCAACTTAATGACTCGTGGCGCTAACGGCAGGTACCCGTGAAACTTGTTAACTCTTGAAAAACTTTAAACATGATTAAAGATTTCCACAAGTCAAATTTACTCTTGAAGTTAAAATTTGAAACATTTAAACTTGTTGTAAGAACGTAGTTGCCCGTGAGTTTACCGTAGTGATTCATGAGTCTACCGTGGGCACTCTTTAACTAAGCGGGCAGGCAGCATCTCTGGAGAGAAGGAATGGGTGATGGGATGACGTTTCCAAAATTCTGCTGCGTCTTTGTATTTCTCCAGCAACGTGTGCTCACTTTTTTCAACCACCATCTGCCCTTTCTTGTGTATGACATTATTTGTATCCGTGGCAGTTGATTGTCGCTTACTTCAGTTTCCCAGGGGGTCGGGACGGGACTGGAGTTGGGAGGGAAAGGTGGGGAGGGGAGTCGAGAGCGGGGGGGGGGGGTGTTTGGGAGATAGTGTACTGACTGTGGGCCGATACTTTGGTAGTGATTGCCCATGGGGTAGTGATTGCCCATGTCGAGGACTTCATAATGCAGAGAGCATTATAAACAATGGAGCGATTAACCCTGGAAAGGGGGGAGACTCCCTCTGAGTTGGACCCAGGAAACTGAAGCAGGAATTTTCTTGAGGTTATTAACGACAGATAAATGGATGGGAAGGGTTAAGAGGGCTATGGGCCACATGCAGGCAAATAGGACTACCCCAAGACACCAACTCGGATGGCACAGCCAAGCTGGGCCGAAGGACCTGTTTCCGTGTTGTACAGCACCATGACTAAGGCCTATCCAGTGGGATTGACATGTTTTGTATTTTTCCTTTCTAAAGATGCAGTGTATTTTGGTGTCTATTGCACACTGCAGACCAGAAGCGCCTTCAATACCCAGAGAGAAGGGATGGGTGGGTTAGGTGAGCAGGAGAGTGGGGTTGTTTGCAGTTGCAGAGGGAGGGGGCAAGGGCGGTACAGTTCCCAGTCTCAGCTCCTGTTCTACCGAGCATGTGGACGTGGATGGGTGGCCTGGTTGGCAGCGGTCCATGGTGTGGCAGAGCCGGTGTGCCCGCTGACTCCAATCCCCCCTCCCCCCCCGGTCCGGGGCCACGCTGAGAGAGAGCCCCCGAGCACCTGCCCCAGGGTGACTCGCACTGACCTGCTGGCGTCGCCGATGTGAAGACGGTGCGAAGCCCCCGCGCTTGGTGCAATGGCCGGGAGCTGGAGAGGGGAGGGAAGGGGTCACACACATGGCCAGGAAGCAGAGGGGTGGGATGGGGGTGGCGACAGACCAACAATTAGATGGAGAAAGACAGAAACACCGACGTGCAAAGGAGACCTACAATAGTGCATGATCTACCTTTCCCTCCAACTCCAGTCCAGTCCCGATCCCCTGGGAAACTGAAGGGAGCGACAATCAACTGCCACGGATACAAATAATGTCATACACAAGAAAGGGCAGATGCTGGTTGACAAAAAGTGAACACACAGTGCTGGAGTAACACAAAGACCCAGCAGAATTTTGGAAACATCATCCTGTCACCCATTCCTTCTCTCCAGAGATGCTGCCTGTCCCGATGAGTGACCATACTGAGGGAATTCCCACGTATATGAAGCAGAGAGAAACGCTCTGGCACTTGACGGTGCGCATTTTCCCTTTGTAGGTCATATCAATAGATGTGGCCGCACTGAATTCTATCTTTAACTCAAAGCCTCAGGATGGAGCTGTCTTCTTTAACACTGTTGCTTCGCCGCCACCTCCTCCTTGCTGCACAATGGCAGCGAGTGCGGGGCCGAGATCCTGCCTAGCTTTTTTAAGTTCTGAAATTGAAAAATTTTCAATACTGAATCAGAATATACTTACTGTATGAGATGCTGTCCAGCTCATCTATTTGATACTTAAAACAGGCCTTCATTCACGTTTGGCTCAAGAGTAACTCAGGAGAGGAACTTGGTAACTTGGGAGAGGAACTTGGTACATCGCAGAAATGAGAAGTAAATGGTAAACTTAGACATACACGTGGGAACTCGTTTAAACTCGTGAACATAAACTTGGAATCTCGTAGACAACCACGAGTCTGATTTTTTCTTTCACTTGGGATCACTCGTGGGTGGACTCGCACCGTGAGACAGGACCATTAACTCCGTCATCTTGTCGGTGTTGAGCTGCAGATGATTCAGCCCACACCACTCGACAAAGTCGTTGACTGCACCTCTGTATTCAGCTTCCCTCCCTTCACTGAAGCAGCCCACAATTGCAGAGCCATTGAAAATGTTTGCAGGTGGCAGGAGTCCGAGTTATATCTGAAGTCTGAGGTGTAGATGGTGAACAGGAAGGGAGAGAGGACCGGCCCCTGTGGGGCCCCTGTGTTGCTCACCACCATGTCCGAGACACAGTTCTGTAGCCTGACGTACTGTGGTCGTCCAGTCAGGTAGATGGTGATCCAGGACGCTAATGGAGCATCCACCCCACATCTTCGTCAGTTTGCTCCCCAGCAGTGCAGGCTGGATGGTGTTAAAAGCACTGGAGAAGTAAAAAAATATAACTCCCGGCTTATCTAGGCGAGTATAGGAACGATGGAGCAGGTGGATAATGGCCTTCTCTAGTCCACAGCGCTTTAGAGTTTGATAAGTGTAACTGCCAGGGGGTTGCGCTCCAGTGTTGAGGGTTTAAAGACCGTGAGACAGGTCGCAGGTGAGTGAGATCCACCACCAGGCGGGTCCAGGGCACTGTCACTTTGATGTGTGACGGTCAGCGCCCGTGCCGGTTTGTAGTCAATTCGGGAGAATCTGGATGGTTTGCGTCCTGCGCTCGCATTGATTACAGGAACCGTAACAGGCAATTATATCTTCCACATCAGTAACATGTTAGTCCGACTCCAATATTGCGGGACTGGGACGCGCTGTCATAATGCCTAGGGCTTAGACAGTGTGGATTTTGTCATATTAGATTGTAAGATACGGGAAGTATTCTCAAGGTAAATGAATATGTATGGGATTTGAAGTGAGAGGAGTGTTTCAAAAGTGTCGCTAAATCTCTTGGAGAGTTGGTAAATCTCATCTGTCAGAGTTTGCAAGACGCGCTTAGAGACTCAAACAGGATGAAGGTAAAAGGCAAGTCTCACAATTCAATGAACTTCAGAGATTCAGAGCTGTGTTTATTGTAATCATGATGTCCCAGATAGTTGGACAATGAAGATTCTTGCGTTTGCTCTGGCTCAGCACAATAGATATATAGTAGGCATCGTAAAGATTTGGTCTACAATTGCACCATGAATTGTACCTGCAAAGGAGAGTGGGAGGTATGTGCATAAGAGTGAAGTGGCCACTTTAGGTGTAAGAAGTGGCCCTAGATTGTGAATGAGAAAGAGAAGCGATGAGATTGATGTTGGGCTCAAGAGGCTCCGTGCGTCCAAGAAAAGGCCTTCTGTAAGTGTAACTGCAGATAAGGTTTGGACTGTCCTTTTTTCACAATTAATGTTTGTTTCAGAATGCAACGAAAGTAGTGTAGAGATACAGTGACTCTCGGAAAACAGGCCCCTTCGCACCAGCTCTTCCGCTCACTTGCGAATCCGCGCCAGCCAGTCAGCGATGTCCCGTACACTAAAGCTATCCTACACGCACTAGGGACAACTTACAATTATACCAACCAATTAGCCAACGTACTAATCTGTATGTCTTCGGAGTGTGGAAGGAAACTTGAGATTCCAGAGAAAATCCATGCAGGTCACAGGGAGAAAGTACAAACTCTGTACAGACGGCACCCTTAGTCAGGATTGAACCCAGATCTCTGGTGCTGTAAACTAGCAATGCCACCGTGCCGCCACTGATCTTGGTGTAGTAAAGAAGGCTAGTGCAGTGGCCTGCCCAGCTTGTAGGATGTGGGAAATCAGGAAAACATCTAGAGGCCCTGGTCCAAGGGTCTTGGATGTCTTGGAGCAGTTGCAGAACATTCACAAGGGGGAGGGTGTCATAGCATCAAAGAGTCATACAGTATGGAAACAGGATCTTTGGCCCTACCTGCCCACGTGACCAACATGCCCCGTCCACACAAGTCCCACCTGCCTGCATTTTACCCATATCCTTCTAAATCTATCCTATCCATGTACCTGTCTAAAATGTTCCATAAACTTTGTGATAGTACTCTTACTGGTGAACGCAATGTGCCAAAAGCCTTTTGACCACACAATGTAATTTTAACGCCACTTTCAATGAACTATGTACCTGCACTCCTAGATCCCACTGCTCTACAACACTCTCCAGTGCCCTGCCATCCACTGCGTAGGTCCTGCCATGATTCGACTTCCCAAAATCCAATACCTCACACGTCTCTGTTTTGAATTTTAGTAACTGTTCCCCAGCCCACCATCAGGACCCTGCTGCAATTTTCAGTCTGTGAGTTGCCAGAAGTCGTTGTGTATGAATGTCATAGGTAGGAGAAGGAATAAGGAACTGCGGAGTGAATATTGGAAGTTAGGCAAAAGGTTAAAATGGAGGACCTCAAGGGTGATGAACTCTAGATAATTAATGGGTTCACTTGCTATTGTGGGCAGCAATAGGATAGAAGAGGTGAATATGTGGCTGAGGAGTTGGTGCAGGGGACAATGTTCAGATGTTTGGACCATTAGGATCTCCGGAGGCACATGTGACATACAACAGGCATGGATCGCACCTGAATCGCAGGAGTATCAACATCCTTGCAGGGAGGTTTGCTAGTATTACTCAGGAGGGTTTAAACAAGAATGGAAGGGGGTTGGGAGCCAGAGCAGCAGGTCAGAAAATGGCAGGCCTGATGAGAAAGTGAAAGTTATGACAAGTAAGTCTCAAAGGAAGGGTAGTTGTGAGAGGTTCATGAATATGGGGATGATGAATGGAAGTGTGTTGAACTTCAATGCAAGGAGTAATGTGGGTAAAGCTGATGAATTTAGAGCATGGATCCATGATTGGAATTATAATGTTGTGGCCAAGATGCAAACTTCGTTGCAAGAGGGACACGACTGGCAACTCTGGATTTTCAACGCTTCAGATGTGATAGGGAGGTAAAAGAGGTGGAGGAATTGCCGGGAATGTATTACCATGGGTGGTGGTGGAGGCAGATAAGATAATGGCATTTAAGAGGCTTTTAGATAGGCACATAGAAGTGCATGGTATAGAAGGATATGGATCATCTATCAGCAGATGAGATTAGTTTAGCTTGGCATCATGTTTGGCACAAACATCGTGAGACAAAGTTCCTTTGCACTGAAGAAGGGTCTCGACCTGAAACTATTCCTTTTCTCCAGAGATGCTGTCTGACCAGCTGAATTACTCCAGCTTTTTGTGTCTATCTTTGGTTTATACCAGCATCTGCAGAACTTCCTACACACTGCACTGTTCTATGCTCTACATCTATGTTTGAGGGCCCTACACGGGGAGGGCAAAATTTGATCTAGTCTTAGGACATTGGGAAGGACAAATGATTGAAGTGTCGATGGGCGAATGTTTTGGGACAATCGACCACTTTTCTATTAGTTCTAAAATAGCTATTGATAAAGACAGGGCAGGTGCAGAATTCCGAATTGTGGCAAGGCCAACTTTAATGGTAGGTACTTGCTTAAGTTGATTGGAGTAGGTTGTGGGCATAGGAGCATCTAGTAAGTGGGATGCTTTTAAAAATGAGATGACAAGAGATTTGGTCATAGTTGTTCCTGTTGGAGTGAAGGGCAAGGCAGGTGGGAGTAAGGAAGCTTGGATGACAAGCAAAATTGAAGCTCCGGTCAGGAAATGTCTAATCTGTGCCCCATAGTTCTGCTCCCACTATCCCCCCCCCCCCCCCCCCAGTGGGAACAAGGATGGGGTTCCCTTGTCCTTACCTTCTACCCCACCATAAACTGCAACATAAATCACCAACTATTATACTCAACACCCTGACTAATTAAGGCAAATGTACCAAGTATCTTCTCTACCACTCTATGTGCCTGTGATGCCACTTCAAAGGGAACTGTGTAACTGTACTCCAAGATCCCTATGCTCTACAACACTCTCCAGGGCCATATGAGTTCTGCATGGGTGCAGGAGGCAGCCCCAATGCAGTCTTTGATGTAGTGGAGAAAGAGTATGTTTGGAACAATAACTGTTCAGCTTCATAGAGTCATAGAGTCATACAGCATGGAAACAGGCCCTTCAGCCCAACATGCCCACACCGGCCAACATGTCCCAGCTACACTAGTCCCACCTGCCCGTGTTTCACCTGTATCTCTCTAAACCTGTTCATCCATGTATCTGCCTGGCACGGACAAAAAAAAAAGCAGGCTGCACCTTTAACTTGGAGAAAGTGAGGAGTCAAAGGAGAGTTGTTGGGGTGAGGACAAGTTCTGCCAGGTGTGGGAAAATGTTACTAGAGAGAAATCGTTTGGCCCTCTGTTCAAGAAAGAACCAGAGGACCTGGAGACCTTCATGGTGGGAGATGGAGGTGTAAAGGGTCTGGATGTCCATGGTAAGCCGAGGCAATGGGACCTATAAATTGAAAGTTGTTGAAGAGTTGAAAAGTGTGTGTTGTGTCTCGGATGTAGGTCTTAAGGGTATGGATAAGGAAGCGTAAAGGAAATCTGATGAAACTTTACATCAAACTTCATCAAACAAGACCTTTGCATGGCCACAGAGACATTTCTGAGTAAAATCAAACAATGACTATTTAAAATCATAATTTACAAAGTTGCTTCTGCTGCTGAAGAAAGTAATGCCAGGAATTATGGTTGTTCTGATTGAAAGTCTCGTGTTTTTTTATAGATTTGGAGGGGCAGCACAGCTCACGTTTGGAAATTCAACACCCTTGTCTAACACCATGGACAGACATCAACTTGGCAACCAAGGGCCAGTTTGTCCAGCATCAATTTTGAAGCAATTTCTTCAGATGAGGATCGCATTAGGAATATAGAACACTCAGTTCATTGTTTACATTATTTTCTAAACACATTGCGTAACAATTACCTTTGTAGTGGTCTATACACATCTAAAAACAATGATCTCAGATCATTTTCCAAACTTCCAATCATGATGTCTGTAACTGACTGAGACTAACAAAATGAAATGATGTTTTCATGGAAACAATGTTCTGCAAATGTCATAATAGGGACGATCCTGCAACATTCTGATGACACTAAAGTGGGTGATATTGTAGAGATGACACTAAATTCGGCAGCTCTGTAGGTAGTGAAGATGGTTACCAAATGTTACAGCATGATCTTCGTCAGTTGGGTAAGTGGGCTGGGGAATCATTGATGGAGTTTAATGCAGATAAATGAGAAGTGTTACATTTTGGGAAGTCTAACAAGGGTAGGGCCTTCACAGTCAATGGCAGGGCTCTGGGGAGTGTTGCAGAGCAGAGGGATTTAGAAGTGCAGGTACATAGATCCGTGAAAGCGCTGTCATAGGTAGATAGGTGGTCAAGGAGGCTTTCATCACATTGGCCTTCATCAGTTAGGGTTTTGAGTATGGAAGTTGGGATGTTGTGGAAATGTACAAGGTGCTGGTGAGGCAACAGTTGGAGTATTGAGAATAGACACAAAAAGCTGGAGTAACTCAGTGGGACAGGCAGCATCTCTAGAGAGAAGGAATGGGTGACGTTTTGGGTCGAGACCCTTCTTCAGGGTCTGGAGTGCAGAGAAGATTTACAACAATGTTGGCAGGACTTGTGTGCCTGAACTAATGGGTAATATTTGGCAGGCTACGACGGCATTCCTTGGAGCGTCGGTGGGGGAGGGGTGATCTTATCAGGGTGTATTAGATCATGAGGCGAATTAATAGTAAGATTAAATGAGAACTTACCAGTTTGAAGTTTGATCTTGATTTTATGAGGAGTGACGTTGGTGATTACGTGAAGAACCCGTCCAGGCCACATGCGTGTCAATCTTCAAAGCAGCAGTATGAAATCGCAAATAACAATCACCGAAGTGACATAGTAAGATGAGTGACTCGAGAACTACCAGATGATCTTTATGAGAGCGGGTTGGGGCGTGGCGGGCATGTAATCACCAACGATGCTGCTGCACCCGCTGAGTTTCTCCAGCCTTCTGTGTACCCTTGATTCTCCAGCATCTGCAGTTCCTTCCTTAACACATTCAAACTTCAAACTGGTAGGTTCTCGTTTAATCTTACTATTTTACTTCGGAGTCACGTGAATGATTCGGTGAAGAGTTCGAAGCTTTGAGACGCAGATCAAAATCTCGGCGTCTCACTGCATCGATTGACTCAGGATGAGTGAATAATTTTACTTCGGAGTCACGTGAGTGACTCCGTGAAGAAGCCCCGCCTGGCGCATGATCGGCATTACGTTGACGCTGTCGGTAGGCAAAGAGCTGCAGTGCGCAGCTCCACCAGCGGTAAGGAACAGGCCCGCAGGTAAGTAGATTGAATTATTTTACTGGGCGTGTTCAAACTCCGTGGTGCTGGCGTGCAGAGCCAGCAGGAGTTGAAAGGAAAAGAGGAAATACTCTGGAGGAAAAACGGAGGTTAAAATGCGTCCCGGGTAGAAGCACAGCGATCGGGACGGCAGATTAGTGCGGAGCCGGTTCCGATACCGGTGGCCGTTAAAAATTACCGTAGGGAGCATTTAGTCGTTCCACAAACTAAAGCCATGGGAAGAATCTTCAGTGGGAAGGAAAATAAAGAAGTAGGAGAGGCCGTGGTTTTAAATGGTTTTAAATGGTTTTAAATGGTTTTAAATGATTTTAATAAGGAAAGGCCTCCAGACATGAAAGCCTTATGGCTTTGAATAAATTAAATGGAGAAATACTCCAAATTATTTTTTCGACCAAGGGCCTAAAAAAAACAGAATATTCCCAGGCAGGCCTTGAGGGGTTTCCATGTACAAGTATATGGTGCTTTTACCACTGTGGGAATATGAACCTCAGATTGGGCTGGAGGTAATTTCCTTGAGCAAGTCTCAGGAGAACCAGGGCAGTAAAGAAACTGACCCTAAAAGTGGTGTTTTGGTCGTGTACCCACCACAGCACAAGTATAAATCCAGGTGTATTTAATGGGTACAAAGTACGATACCTGAAGGATGCGGTGAGGCCATGGAAGTAACCATGGTGGCCAACATCAATTGGTTTCTCACCAGCTTCAGGAGGCTGTTATGGTTGAAACAGCAGATTTATATGAAAACACTTGTGCTTTACTAGGGTGCCAATGGTGAATCCGATTAAGGCACCCATGTCTTCAATAGTATGGAGGCACAGAGAATACGATTCCAAAGAATTTCAAGTTTGCGGTGGCATCACTGCTTATGGGAAGCAAGTGAAAGATTGTGCAATGACCAAAATTTAAAAAGGATAAGTGGCATTGTTTTATAGCTCATATGCTGAGCTCAATGGTATGAGAGAGAAATTGCCATTCGGACCATTTTGCACTTTAGATTTGCAGGTCAATAAAGTTCAAGTTATGTTGAAAATCTTGGTTATTACGGAGTGAACCTGCCTAAAACAAATCAAAGTCATTGATAAAGAGGCAAAGATATCAGCCTCATAAAACTTTTGCAAAATTGGTGGTCCAATGTGAAGGGGATTTGATATATGGATCAAACAGAGGCAGGAGTATGGTGAGGAACTATTTTTACCCAGCACAGCCTTGTGTTAACCCATATTGTTGCGGAAGAAGGCCATCACAAGCATTTGGAGAGGTACAACAACTTTTACTCTATCACAGAGGAAGCTTTTGTTGAACCTCCGATTGGTGGTAGATTACAGGTGTGTTATGATAAATGATATTGCATAACAGCTGAACGGTTTATATTAGATACTGTGTAAGGATCTACAATAAAATTTGTAGGAGTTGATCCACCTGTACAGAATTAACCAAATCCTAGTTTATGTTTCAGCACCTGGAAAACCTCAAATAAAGGAAATGTAAGAAATTATTTAGGGCAAGTGTAATGGGGGAAAAACGGAGTAAGCATCCACAACAATTTGTATCAAATAATTTCCCCAGGTAGAAGAAAGATGGTGGTTGAAGAGTCATTCTAGATATCACACACTTTAATACATTTGTCCAGTATAAAACATTTCAAAATGGACACCTTCAACACTGCAAGGTAGTTATTATCAACAAGTTGTAATTGGTTACTATAGTTTTGAAGGATGCATATGATTTAGTACCAATTTATCATCATGTTCACAGGTAATTGAAAATTAATTAAATGGGTCAGCTATGGCAATTTAAGGCATTATCTAATGGATTAAGCTCAGCTTCTAGGCTGTTCACACAATGGTTGAAACCAGCACTTGCACTGATAAGGACACATGGTCATGGTTATCTTGATGACATTTTTAATTGGCAATGATGATCAGGAGTCAGCTGAAAAATTAGTTCAGTAATTACAAGCCTGTTGAAAGACTAGGGTCCTGATCCATCCAACAAAATCTAAGCTTCAGCCATCCCCAACAATTTACTATTTCGGGTTTGTGAGTGATTCTGTACCATGTTCGGTAAATTTACCAACAAACAAAGTGTCAATATTACAAATGTGTATAGTTGCCTTGTTGACAAGCCTTATCCCTCCATCCGAGAAGGAGCTTAGGTGAATTAGTAACACTATTTCTGCAGTAGAGTTGGTCCACTGCATTACCATAAAAGCTAAAAAGGGCAAAAACACAAGCACTGGAAGAGTGTGCAGGCCATTTTGACAGGCCTATGCAATTGTCAAAGGAAGCTTTATCAGAGTTACAGTGGTGGATTGAGAATGTTCCACAAGCTGCTTAAAAACATATTAGCTCAGCACCAGCAGTCATTGCAAACTAAAGCAAGTATTCTCGGATGGTGGATAGCTTCTCGTTTTTTTGGGCTAGATAAGTGTAATATCTGTTCTTATCAGGTTAATATCTAATATGTCCTTTATCTAGGGGGCTACAGACAATAACACCAGGTGGGGGCAGATGGATTGTCCAAGAAACTTATTTCTCCAAACATTTGGTAGTAATTATTTGGAGTTGTTAGGAGTTTTTATGGTTTAAAAGCTTATTGTTCTACTATGAAAGATTTGCATGCCCAATTACAAGTAGACAATACCACAGCTGTGGCATATATCAATCACATGGGTCAAGTAAGACCATTATCATATGATCATCTGATTAACCAGATGTGGCATTGATGTATCTTTAAGAATATTTGGCTTTCAGCTATCTATCTCAGGGAGAGACAATATTGTGGCAGACCAGGCCCGTATGAAGCTTTTCAAAAAGGGGGGGTGGCATGACAGGTTTCCAAGAATGTTATGTGAAATAATGTGCACACAGCGCACATCACAAGCGGGAAACCCCTCACGTCCGGGTTCCAGGGCCCGCTTAAGGGCCCTGAAAGCTCTGGGGTTTTAGATGCTCTCTGGTGCATTCTGAGCCTTATTTTGGAGCTTTTTGCACCAAATGTATGACCAATATTTCAGAAATAATTTTGGTTGTCAAGATTAATGAATGGGTGGAATGGGGTGATTGGGATCATTGTTGTATACATTTTTTTTAAATTAAGAATTGTTGTATTAATTATCAAGTTATACTGTTCTAAAATGTAAGGAGCAAGCAAAAACTGCAAATTAAAATACTGTAAGTTTTTGCAGTAAAGAAAACCTTTTTTAGGAAAATGTTTTTTGTGTTGATTTGATTGCGTGTTACTGTTAGACTGTGTTAATATGTGCAGTGCACCTTTAATGGTCCTCCTGACCTAACAACTTCACATCACATCAACCTCAACATGAAATAGTTCAGTTTTCTGAGAATGCAACTGTGCAAACCTACTCACCACTTTGTCCAAGTCATGGGCAAATTCATTGTGAATGTGCATTAAGGCGACTGCAGACAGCCTGTCATTGCTCAAGGTAGTCCTGGCGTAGTGATGCAGGTGACGGACACTCGTGCACACTGCATATATTGCCATTTAGCCATAAATCATGTTTTCCAGTTCCATTTTCCAAGAATGTAACTGCGCAAACCTAGTCACGGCTTTGTCCAAGTTATCGGCAAAATCATAGTGAATGTGGATTAAGGCAATTGCAGGCAGCCTGTCATTGCTCATGGAAGTCCTGGTCTTTCCTTCTTTGCGGATGTGAAAACGTGTTTGTCCTCGTTGGCTGGATCAAAGTAAGGTGCCGAGCGCGATCGCACCCACTGCAAGCATGCCGCCTGAGGCGAGCATCTCTCTGCCCCTCAGGCTCATGTCCAAGGGCCCCGGCTACCTCCACATTCAAATAGAGGGGGACAGGCGGGATCGGCAGAGCACTGTGGAGAGACTGGCTGCCGACAAGGCCAAGAACATGAAGAGCCAAATGGCGAGGGGGTGCAAAGTGGAGCCCAATGGTTTGGGCATCTCTGCCCCCGAGGAAGACAGCGGCAGCGGGGCCAGCAGCAGCATGAAGACTTACCTGGCCTCCGGCAGCCCCCAGCAGAGCGGGCAGCTGGGGCCCCCGCCTGACATTGTGTGTCGCTCCAGCTCCAAGAGGCAGCTCAGGCCCGATTCGCTGGTCATGTACCGGCAGAAGTGTGAGTTTGTGCTAGGAGCGGCGGCCACCAGCAGCGCAGCAGTTTCAAGGGCACTGGCAGCCTGGTCCGTTGGCTGCTGCCCAGCTCTAGCGGCCAGGGCGACAAGCAGCAAGGGCTGGCAATGGGAGCAGCAACGTCGGAAGGGGGAGAATTAGCAGAGGGTACAGAGGCTGCAGCACCCCAGGGTGCACAAGTAACCACACCAGCAGCACCCCAGGGTGCACAAGTAACCACACACGAGCAGCACTCCAGGGTTCACAAGTAACATGCCAACAGCACTCCAGGGAGAATCAGCAGCCTCGCCAGCAATACCCCAGGGTGCACAAGTAACTACACCAGCAGCACCCAAGGGTGCACAAGTAACCACTCCAGCAGCGCCCCAGGAAGCACCAGTCGCCACGCCAGCAGCATCCCAGGGTGCACAAGTAACCATGCCAGCAGCGCCAAGAGAAGCAGCAGCAGGTCTCCCCAAGGAGCCGCTCAAGCGGCAGGTTGGTGAAGGCGGATTATGGCACTCGCACTCCGATCTCAGCTGCCGCTTCGGGCTTGGACAGTTTCTTCGAGCACTGCGGACTCGAGCCTGAGGTGATCGACAACCTGGCCAGGGAGAAGTTTGCCGCCAACGCTGCCTTCGAAAGCCTTGTCCTCATGTTTCGCAGCGTGAAAGGCCTGTCCCACTTGGCTGACATTTTCGGCGACAGCCTGAAAAAAGGTTGTCGCGTCGTGGTCGGGTCGTGACGCGGCCTGATGCGTGGTGACGTATGTAGTGATGGGTGGTGACTCCCTGTCACCTCTAGATGTTGGAATGTTCAAAATCCAGGGCGATATCTGGGTGTCTCATCATGTCGTGCACCCTGTCATACACTGATGTATGCTGCCCTGCGAGCGACGACCGGTTAGGGTTAGGGTTAGGGTTGGGGTTAAGGAACATTAAGGGCTGTAAAATAGTCTTTGTTCAATGCATGGAGTTTAAACATTAATATATTAAAATTAATACAATAAAATCGATTGTGCAAATGAAAAGATGTCTGTCCAGATTTATTTACAGATGTATTGGTCCGTTTCCAGATCCAATCACCATCTCTAACTTTTCACAGTAATGGATTCAGCGAGTGTAGACTGAACTCCCCCCTCCCCTCCACCCCCCACTTCCCTTATTCTATTATTTATTTTGGTGGGGAGGGGGGGTGGGTGAATCAGTGCGGGATGGATAGATGGCGGGGGGGGGGGGGGGGGGGGGGGGTTGAGAATGCAATCGGTGAAGAATGGATGGATTGGGGCCGGGGAATTAATGTGTGTTGGTTGGAGTCGGTAAAATTTTGAGGGGAGAGCGCGGGAGATGTCAGTGGGGGAATATGGGATGGAAGGGAAAAACGAGTACAGGATGAATGGAGGGATCAGTACAGGATGAATGGGGGTGGGTCAGTACAGTGTGGATCGGGGTCTGTGCAGGATGAATTGGGTGTCGAGTGTAGGATGGAGGTGGCAGGAGAATCAATGCGCGGTGGATAGGGAGATCAGGATGAATAGATGGGGGGTGGGAGATGGCGAGGGGTAGCACAGGGGATGTCAGCGAGGACTGAATAGAGGGGGGAGTGGGGATCAGTGTGGGGTGGAGAGTAGAGGTCCCAGGATAAGGGGGGGTGCAGGGGGTGTACAAGAGAGAGAGAGAGGGGAAGGGGCAGAGGAGGTGATGAGAAAGGAAGGTCAGCGCTCCTCGGACAGGGACGGCATCATCGCCCCGCAGCCTTGGCCGTCCCTGTCCTCTGCCAAGTCCACTCGGGACTCCTCGCCACATCCGCCAGCCAACAGGAAGGTGCGGGCTGAGCGGTGCAGGTACTTCAGACGGCGGAAGGGGCTTCCCCTTCTTTCCTCACTCCCTCCCTCCTCCCAGCCTTGGCGTGCGGGAGGGGTGGTTTTGAAACCGGTTGTCGCCGTTGGCGGAGTGGCAAGCAGTGGCCGCTGTGAGGCCTGGCAGGGTGCGTGACTATTCAAGAACCTCCGCTTTAATGACGTTCTCCATAGCTGAGAAAATGCGTTTCCTCATCTCCGTCACCCTTATTCTGAAATTGTTTGGAGGTACAGGCCCTTGGGCCCACCGAGTCCAGGCCGATCGACAATCGTCCCATACGTTAATTCCATGTTATTTTACTTTCGCACCCCTACCCAGTGCGGACAATTGACAGAAGCCAATTAACCTACAAACAATGCGGTGTTCCTACCTCCGGAGAAAACCCATGCGGTCACTGGTAGAAGATGAAAACTCCACATAGGTCGCACCTGAAGTCAGGATCAAACCGGCTCTTTGGCGCTGTGAGGCTGAGCTCTATCCTACCGTATCTCCTGTAAGATCTTTGACAAAAGTCCCACAAGGTTGGTAGATCCTAAAAGTTAGAACCAATGGTTCGAAGGAAAGTTAACAAAATAGATCTAAACTTGTCATGCTGATAGGCACCAGAGGTGGCAGAGGTGGCTTGATTGTAATCATGTATAGACTTTCAGCTGACTGGTCAGCACCCGACAAAAGTTTTTCACTGTACCTCAGTACACATGACAATAAACTAAACTATCTAATCTCCAGGCTGCTGTTCCTATGTAGGGCGAGAAAGGAGATATTACTCACCCTGGTCTGAGAAAGGCGACACAACTGTGCCGTATCTATAGTTAACCCTATCAAGGGCAATCCTGATGAACACACCACCCTGAACCCCAGCATGATGAAGTCGGTTGGTGTTACAGAAGCTACATTTCTACAGTGTGGGTGAAGAGTCAATGGTCCAATGTGCAGATATGGTCAAACTGTGCAACATATGTAGGCCAGGAAGTTGCAAACCACCCTTCTGATGGGGTTTGGTGCTGGTGAAGCAAGATATATGCAGTGTGGGACAACCCCCTTGGGATATTGTTTCCCCACTTTCCCTGTGCTTCTCAGGAATTCAACCCTACATGTGATCCATTTCCTTTAGTTCCTGGTGGAGCCATGCGAGAAGCCATTGTCCAATGCTTGTTTGGAGGCAGCCAGATTAACCCGAATGTTTTGGGGACAAGGATGTGTTTTTCACAAACATCATTCACGGCAGCTGCGTCATTTCATCTTTTTTTAAAGTTTCATTTAGTTTAGATCACAGTTACAGTGTTGGATAAGGCTACTCAGCCCACCGAGTGCACACCGACCAGCGATCACCCATATTCCAGTTCTATCCAACATACAAGGGACAATTTACAGAAGCAAATTAATCTACAAACCCGCACATCTCTGGAATGTGGGAGGAGGGACATGACCAGAAGGTGATAAATTGAGCAAACGGGAGGGGCTGGTCAAAGGTGATTGGAGAAAACCCCTAGCAGGGGTGACAGTGGAAGAGTAATGGCAGGAAGAGTAATGGCAGGAAATTCTGGGAATAATCGGGAAGATGCTGGATCTTTTCATTACAACAAGGAAGAAATATTGTTGGCGGAGAAAGCGGCAACTGAGGCTGACAAGGGAAGTGAAGGTCAGTATAAAACTAAATCCTCAGGAACTCTGGAGTAGTTCCTGAGGATTGGCGGGTAGCAAATGTAACCCCTCTTTTTAAGAAGGGAGGGAGAGAGAAAACGGGGAATTACAGACCAGTTAGTCTAACATCGGTAGTGGGGAAACTGCTAGAGTCAGTTATTAAAGATGGGATAGCAGCACATTTGGAAAGTGGTGAAATCATTGGACAAAGTCAGCATGGATTTACGAAAGGTAAATCATGTCTGACGAATCTTGTGTAATTTTTCGAGGATGTAACTAGTAGCGTGGATAAGGGAGAACCAGTGGATGTGGTATATCTGGACTTCCAGAAGGCTTTCGACAAGGTCCCACATAAGAGATTAGTATACAAACTTAAAGCATACGGTATTAGGGGTTCAGTATTGTGTGGATAGAGAACTGGCTGGCAAACAGGAAGCAAAGAGTAGGAGTAAACGGGTCCTTTTCACAATGGCAGGCAGTGACTAGTGGGGTACCGCAGGGCTCAGTGCTGGGACCCAGCTATTTACAATATAATTAATGATCTGGATGAGGGAATTGAAGGCAAATATCTCCAAGTTTTGCGGATGACACTAAGCTGGGGGGCAGTGTTCGCTGTGAGGAGGATGCCTAGGAGACTGCAAGGTGACTTGGATAGGCTGGGTGAGTGGGCAAATGATTGGCAGATGCAGTATAATGTGGATAAATGTTGAGGTTATCCACTTTCGTGGCAAAACAGGAAAGACAGGACTATTATTTAAATGGTGGCCGATTAGGAAAAGGGGAGATGCAGCGAGACCTGGGTGTGTCATGGTACACCAGTCATTGAAAGTAGGCATGCAGGTGCAGCAGGCAGTGAAAAAAGCGAATGGTATGTTTAGCTTTCATAGCAAAAGGATTTGAGTACAGGAGCAGGGAGGTTTCTACTTCAGTTGTACAGGGTCTTGGTGAGACCACACCTGGAGTATTGCGTACAGTTTTGGTCTCCCAAATCTGAGGGAAGGACATTCTTGCCATAGAGGGAGTACAGAGAAGGTTCACCAGACTGATTCCTGGGATGTCAGGACTGTCTTATGAAGAAAGACTGGATAGACTCGGTTTATACTCTCTGAATTTAGGAGATTGAGAGGGGATCTTATAGAAACTTACAAAATTCTTAAGGGGTTGGACAGGCTAGATGCAGGAAGATTGTTCCCGAATGTTGGGGAAGTCCAGGACAAGAGGGTCACAGCTTAAGGATAAGGGGGGAAATCCTTTAAGACCGAGATGAGAAAGACTTTTTTCACACAGAGAGTGGTGAGAGTCTCTGGAACTCTTTCTGCCACAGAGGGTAGTTGAGGCAGTTCATTGGCTAT
This sequence comes from Okamejei kenojei, assembly GCA_035221665.1. Taxonomy (NCBI): domain Eukaryota; kingdom Metazoa; phylum Chordata; class Chondrichthyes; order Rajiformes; family Rajidae; genus Okamejei; species Okamejei kenojei. The sequence continues at coordinate 3,637,587 of CM069150.1, read as the reverse complement.
ATTTAAGAGTGAGTTAAATATAGTGGTCCTTGTGGCTAAGGGGGTCAGAGGGTATGGAGAGAAGGCAGGTATGGGATACTGAGTTGGATGATCAGCCATGATCATATTGAATGGCGGTGCAGGCTCGAAGGGCTGAATGGCCTACTCCTGCACCTAATTTCTATGTTTCTATGTTTCTATGTTAAAAGAGGCGGATAACAAAGCAAAGATTAATGGGAAGTGATTTGATTGGAAAGCTTTTAAAGCACAATAGAAGGTCACTGAAAAGGCAATATGGGGAGAAAAGATGAAATACGAAGGTAAGCTAGCCAATAATAGAAAATAGGATATCAAGAGTTTCTTCTGTTATATAAAGAGTAAGAAAGAGGCAAGAGTGGAAATTGGGCCGCTGGAGAATGATGCAAGAGAAATGATAATGGGGAATAAAAATTGGAAGAGGAGTTGAATAACTTTTTTGCATCAGTCTGCACAGTGGAAAACACCAGCGACGTGCCTGACATTCAAGAGAGTCCGGGTTGGAAGTTAGTGGATTGGATATTACTAGAGAGAAAGTGCTTGGGAAGCTGAAAGGGCTGAAGGTGGAAGTCACCTGGAGCAGATGGACCGCACCATTGAGTTCAGAAAGAGGTGGGTTTAGAGATTATAGAGGCATTGACAATGATATTTCAAGAATCTCTGGAGACAGGAGAGGCCCCAGATGATTGGAAAATTGCCACTATTACCCTGCTGCACAAGAAGCGAGCAAAGCAGAATCATGGAAACGATAGGCCGTTCCTCTGACTTTGGTGGTCGTTAACATTTTAGAGTACATTATAAAGGATGAGTTTACGAGTACTTAGAAGCTCACGATAAAATAGTGAATGAAAAATTTAAATACTTAGGAAATTACGTGACCAAGAAATATACTTCTTTATTTAAATCAAATTTCGTACCTTTACTTAATAAATTGCATAAGAATATTCAATATTGGAAAACACTTCTCATTTCAATACTCGGTAGATTTAATGCTATTAAAATGATTTTTCTTCCTCAACTTCTATACCTCTTTCAATCAATTCCGATATATCTCCCTAAAACATTCTTAAAAAAAGACGACTCTATTGTAACAAGTTTTATTTGGGATTATAAGAATCACAGAATAAGTAAAAAACACTTATGTAAACCCAAGACGAATGGAGGATTAGTCTTACCAAATTTCTTATTTTATTTCTGGGCAGTCACTGTCAAAAACATAAATTTCTGGTTGGAAGATATGGATCAACAACCAGACTGGTTAAAGATGGAAAAGGAGGATTGTCTGCCGTTTGAAATTGGTCCGACTCTGTTAACTCCTACAAAATTGGATAAAAAAATCTATAGTGAAAATCCAATAATACATAGTGGTATTCGAATTTGGAAACAAATAGAAAAGACATTAAAATTGGATAATTTATCACTTGCGCTCCCTATTGCAAATAACCCTTCATTTAAACCTTCAGTATTGGATAAAGGTTTTGCACAATGGAAAAATTATGGAATTAAAAAGATGGGACATCTTTATAGAAAAGGTGCGTTCCTCTCGTGTCAGGAGGTACAACAGAATTATGGATTACATTCAAATAATTTTTTTAGATATTTACAACTTAAAGATTATGTTAAATCACATACACAAGAATACAGAACAAGAGAGCCAGAGATTCTAGATGAATGTTTGAATAAACACCCCAACACAGTCAAATTAATATCTTACATTTATAATATTCTTTTCGATAGTGAGATTCCGGTCGACGGAATTATAAAGACAAGCATGGGAAAATGAATTAGTTCAACACCATAACGAAAGATATTTGGGATGAAAGCCTCTCAACATATTCATCAATGTTCAGTTAAACGCCAGACATTCTTTAATACAATTTAAAGTACAACATAGATTGCATTATTCTAAAACACAATTAAATAGAATTTTCCCTAATATCTCTCCTATCTGCGATAAATGTCAATACTCTGAGGCTAATTTAACCCATACCTTTGTAAGTTGCATAGAAATTAAACATTTTTGGGTGGATATTTTTAAAATTATTTCCGTAGTGGTTAATACTCAACTGGAGACCGATCCTAAATTAATAATATTAGGCATATCTGAACAATACCTAAAACTTACAATAAACCAAAGAAATTTCCTTGATTACAGTATAATAACTGGGAAAAAACTAAGATTAAAATTTTGGAAAAACCCCGCAACCCCCACAATCAAAATGTGGATTATGGAGATGTCGGAGACCTTAAATCTGGAAAAAAATTAGATTTGTCTTAATTGATAAACCAGAATTATTTACTAGAATATGGTCCCCGTTCATAGATTATTTAAAGGGGTAGAATGGACCGGTCTCGCTGAGACTGACTGAAGCTTGGAACCAGACTAGATGAATAGTTACCTTCTCCGACCTACGGACCTATCTCCCAAGTTTTGTATTATGGATAGTTTTATTCTATTTTACTAATTTTCTTTTTTTTTTCTCTTTATTTTTTTCTATCTATTAAAAAAAAATAATAATAATGAGAGTCAATGTTAATATGTAACCGATAAATGAAGACCCCAGCTACATTGGTAGCGGAGTCCCTGGAATCCTGGATATTTAATATGTAACCATTTAACAAAGTTTGTAGTGGTTCGGACTATGATATGTTACATGCCTCTAATAAAATTTAACTTAAAAAAAAAAGAAATGTACATTGGGTTGTAAAACCCTCCTGGAAAAGTTATTACTAACCCTATGAAAAATCATTATAGCTGCTGCAAGCAGTCTAGTTAGGCATTTTCTAATACGGTTTGCCTTTATTCAGCAGACCTTCACAAAACACCTATTTAGTTGATGTTTCATAGTGCCAATCAATTGGAAATATTTAGATGAGATTGGAAAATGTTTCCGACAAAATGTTATTACCATCTATATGTTAAAGCATTTTCTGCTTACTGTAGGCAGGGTCTAGTTCAGCTCTGTCAATAATAGAGTAGTTATGTCACATTCAATTGTCTTTATTCAGCAGTCCTTCACAATCACCTGTTGTTATATACAGTGCATTCAGAAAGTATTCAGCACCGCTTCACTTTTCCACATTTTGTTGTGATACAGCCTTATTCTAAAATTGAGTTCAGTAATTCTTTTTTTTTCATTAATCTTCACACAATACCCTCATAATAAAAAAATGGAAAACAGATGTTCAGGCACCTCAGACTAGGGCAGAGGTTTTCAAACAGAGGCAATGACCCTAAGTTCTCAGCCAAGACAACGCAGGTGAGGGCTTGTGTGAATGTCCTTGAGTGGCCCTGAAAATAGCTGTGCATGATGCTCCCCATCCAACCTGAGAGGATCTGCAGAGACAAATGGGAGAGTTACCAAATACAGGTGTGCGGAGCTTCTAGCGTCATATCCCAAGAAGACTTGAGGTTGCAATCAATTGTATACAAAGGTTGCCTCAACAAAGTACTCAGTAAAGGGTCTGATATACTTATGTAAATGTGATATTTCAGTTATTTATTTTTAATTATATTTGTAAAATTTCTAAAAAATTCCACTTTTTTATATATGGGGTACTGCGTATAGATAAATGATACATTCTCTATGAAAATTTACATAATTTAGAATAAGGACTGTGATGAAACAAAAGTGGATAAAAAGTGAAGGGGTGTGAATGCCTTTCGAATACACTGTAGCTATTTGATGTAATTTGTGGGTTGCCAATTGATTGCAAGTATTTATTCAGTTGTACAAACAGTTGTACAAATGAGGGATAGAAGATTGGGACCTTTTTGTCTTCCATCACAGTGAGGAATGTGGGGGATTCCCCCTGGTGGTGGATTGGTTATGGTAACTTTTATGTAGTTGCGTTGTCTTGCTTTTTTTTATTTGGCTGTATGATTAATACGATGTCACTGTACCTTTATTTGGTTAACATGACAATAAAAGACCTTGAAACCTTGAATATTCCTCGGAAAAGTTATTGCCAACCATCTGAGAAAACATTCTAATTACTGCAAGTTAGGCTTATTAATACTGAATAGCTTATGATACATTCATTGCATTATTGACACCCCAAATCTAAGCCGTTGGAAAGAAATGTCAAGCTGATTTAATTCAAGGTGCCGATTCATAAAGCTATTGAGGGATACAGCGTGGAACAGGCCCTTGGACCAAACGGCCCACATGGCCAACATGTCCAGGTTGCACTTGTTCCCACCAGGCCAAGTTTGGCCATATCCCTCAAAACCTGATCTACCATGAAACCTGGCTATATCTTTGCTTAAACATTGGGATTAGTCCCTTCCTCAACTGCCTCTTTTGGCAGCTTGTTCCATCACCTACCCCCTTTGTGTGAAAAAGTTACTCCTCAGATTCCTATTAAATATTTTCTTTTTTCACTTTAATCCTATTGACCTTTTGTCTGTGAATTGCATACTCTGGCAAGAGACTCTGCATCTACCCGATCTATTCCTCTCATGATTTTATTACTCCTCCCCCCCCCTCTGAAATCACCCCTCATCCTCCTGCATTAATGTGAATCCCTTGAATCAATTTGAGAAGTGTATGTGGTGTTTACGGTTGCACAACCTTCTAGGGAATGCTATTGATTCTATTGCAAAACATGTAATGAAATATCATTATATTGTGTTAATCATTTTAGTTAGACATTGCCAACGCAAAAGTCGCTAAGTTACATTCTAATTGCCTTTATTTCAGCAGCCTTCAGTAACACTGTTGTTAAACGGGTTGAATTCATGCAATTCATGATACCCATTCAATTGGAAATGTTTAGTTGTTTGTTAACCTTCCTATGAATGGTGATTGCCAACCATATGAAAATTATTTCTACTTACTGCAAGGAGTATAGTTAGGCGTTTCCTTGGAAGTAGCTGTTGTTACATTCAATGACATTTATTTTACATTCAATTGCAACCAAAATGATAATGTTGCTCAACCCTAGTGCAGCTGTTATTTTTACGTGAGTCACGGGAGTGATACGTGATGAAGGCCGCCCAGGCGATGCGGTCATTTCGTCCGCGCAATGTCGCTACCGAACGGAATGGAGGGCGGCCAGCTCCACCAGCGGGTAAGTAGAAAAACTTGCATGGTAGTGTTAAACAACTTATCATGCAGGTTATTTAGCTCCATAAAACTGGCTCGCGAAAGACAGTTGGAGTTGCAACATTGGACCGGTCCGGGCGGGAGAGTGCGCTCCATGCGTGTGTTATAGCGACGAGCAGCATCTCGAATAGGGTCAGGAGATAGGTAAACCGGACCTCCGGTTCCGATACCAGGGCCATTTCACCGTTACACCAGTGGAAAAAGTGCTTCCAGGCCAGTCCTGAAACTCAAATGGCTGTGGCTGCTAAGAGGCACAGAAGGCCACAAGGTAAAACAAATGGCCAGTACTATCTGTTGATTCAGATGAACGGTGGTTGATTCTCCCCAGGGGTTAAGAGATGTGGGGAAAAATACAACAGATGGACACTTGCGGCAGCGCATATCTTTGGACAGCAAGGGGCTAAGGCCACAGAGAATTCTCAGTCAATTGAGCAGCAGGGATCCTGTGAAGAGGATTACCTGAATACCGCCGTGGTGAATTCTTCCAGCGCCTGTTATAGGACTGGGTGATGCCTCCCCTGAATATCAAATGGGAGATGCAGCGCAGGATGCAGCTGGACCCTATGTCTGGGGGTCCCTTGCTTTATGCTGCAAAACACAGAGCACAAGAGCATATGCTCGGGTTTGACAGGACATATCAAGGTCTTTTGCTATTCGGAGGGACCAGGTGTGAAGCCAATGGAGGTATACTTCGTAACTAATATAAATTACTTGGTTTCTACCAGATGTAACTATCTGTCATGCAGTAGACAAGCAGCTAATATTAAAACACCTGTTAACTTGCTTTTATTAAAAGTGCCAAGGTGAACAGCAATATGGGCACCCATGAGTCCTTAATGAGGGGGCCAGGAGGTTCGTTATCAGCACGTCTCAAACTGGTGTCGGCCACGATCACTGATTTGTGCACCATTGGTCCGGTAGGGACGTGTTATCTCCGTGACAGAAGGATATGTTTGTATGATTTGTTACGTCTTTTTAACAAATTAACTGCATTCGGACATTGCCAGCAGGCCAACTTTAAACACAAAAAATTTGTGCACTCTGTAGGCGACCAATGTCCAGGCGATGAAAAAAACTTTCTGTTTGGATCCAATCTGGTAAGCAAAATTAGAGATATTGATGAGGAGGCGAATCTATGGGGCTAACGATGCCGGCCGCATCTCGTCCGTCTCCTTCGGATGTCGGGGATCGTTTTAACGCAGGTCCGATCCGGGTGCTGGGCCCTGCAGATGGAGACAGGGTGGCAACGAGGGTATCCACTCGTCAGGTTGCCTATACCCCAACACGGCCAGACAACAGTTTACAAAAAACACCGACAGAGGTACTGGGACTTTGTGTTACAAATTCGGGTTGTGCCAACCTCCTATTGGTGGTCGGTTACATTTCTTTTATAACAGTGGTGTTGTTTAAACGTCTGATATCTTTATAACTAAATACGTGGCAGGGTCCACCATTGTGTTTATCTCAGGGATAGATCACCTTTCCAGACTAAGCCTCGTAAAGTGTTGGTGTTTTCTGTCCGGAGACTGAGCAACCAATGTGGAGATTCAGAATTTGCTTCGTAAAGGTTTGTGATTGAAAAAGTGTTCATCATCCTCAACAATTTGTGTCTAATATTTTTCCCTGGACTCATAAAAGATGGTGGTTGTCAAGAATTCTGGATCTCATTCAATTGAATACTTCAGTTCTTTATAGGCATTTTTAAAATGGACCACATTCGTTACTGCAAAGCAGTGAGTCCCAGGGTTTGTTATATGGCCACCTTGATTTACAAGATGCTTTATTATTCGGTGATATTCATGTTGAATATACAGAGGTACTTGTATTTTATTTGATGGGGACAGCTGTGGCAAGTATAGAGCATTGGCCTAATGGGTTAAGTTCTGGACCTAGGTTTTTTACTAAATCGGTGAACCTGTGGTAGGCACTTGCGGGGCCCACAATCACATTGTTATGGCCTTTTAGATGATATCTTAATTGTTGGCAACACTAAAGAAGTCAGCTGAAGCTTCTGCCCGTTCAGCAACTAAGGAAATCGCTTTGAATCATTGGGATTTTTGGTCCATCAACTTTAAGTCCATGTTACTAGCCAACCCAGCAGATTGAGTATTTGGGTTTATTTCTGGATTCAGTTTCATTATGACGTTATAGTACCAGAAGCCAAGGTAATAGATTTTATTTCTTGTCTGTATTCGTCTTACACAAACCCAATAGCCTTTCCAATCTGAAGACGTTGGCAAAGGTTATTGGGAAATTGGTAGCTGCCTTTCCTGCAGTCAGTTAGGGCCTTTGCATTTCAACATTTGCAAAGAGAAATAAACAAGCCATTGTATCTGAATGCAGGTTCATTTTGATCGGCTTATGCCAGTTACCTACCACGGCTTCTGGGGAGAAATTGAAGTTGTGGTTTGTTATGTTAGCCAAGCCACCAATTTCACATTTTGGTGGAGAACGTTCAGTAATTTTACATGACTGATGTTAGCACTTCGGATGGGGGGCTTAGGCTACTTAGACACAGAGTTAGCTGTTGGGGTACGATGGAAACTGGAGCAAGAGGACTGCTTCTTCACACACATGGTATAATTACCTGGGGAGTTATAGGGTGCTTTTATGGGCCTAAAAGTATATGTTTCACATGTCAGATTTCCATGTTCAACTCCAGATTGACAAAAAACAACCACAGCCGTGGCATATATCATATATGGGAGGAAATCGATCGGTGTTATGTGATCATTTTGGCTTAATACTATATAGGATGGGGCATTTCATGCAAATCTGGGTTTCGGCCATCTCACTACCAGGTATAAGTTTATGTGGTAGCAGACCTTAGGTCGAGAAAGTTTAATGACAATTATAGAATGGATGTTGGATGTCGCATATTTCAAACCATTGTTGCTCGTTTTGGGATTGCCAGATATTGATCTCCTTGAATCCAGACTGAATCTCCAGTTGCCTAAATATGTCTCCTGGATGCCAGATCCAGGTGCAGTAGCTGGGGATGCGTTTCGTTTACATGGGGACACTCATTCTTTTAATGTGTTTTCTCCATTCTGCTTGATTCAAATGTCTTAGTTTTGACTCCGCCAACTGAGTTTGGTGTGTCCCAGATGGCCCCACAATCATGGTTTCCCATTTGTACTGAGAATGATGGCACAGCCATTCATGCACATTCCCAGCGCAGTCCTTGTTGGTGCATCGGTAACAGGAGAAAGTCACCCATTACATTGACCATATCAATCTATTGGTCTGCAGGTTCTGACCAGGACATTTCAAGGCCTTGGATTATCGAACAGGACACTGGGAGGTTATAATTACGGCTCTGCAGGGTGGAGGAACGAGCACTAAAAAGGCAATACCTCGTGCACATTAAGATAAGGGGATGCTTCGTGTACAGTTCTAATATATCATATGATATGCTAGTATAAGTGATGTGTTGGAGTTCCTTGCTCTTTGCATTTTGTTGGAGCACCTTAGTTATAGTGCTATTACACTGCTCGCAGTGTTTTGTCCCTCTGATTTAGAGCCGTCTTCAGCACAAACAACTATTGTGTCTCATCCATTGGTATCCATGTTTATGAGAGAATTTTTAACAAAAACCCTCCTCAACCCAGGTATCAGCAATCTGGGATGTAAGTTAGTTCTCACACTGCTAGCGGCAATGGGCTCCAATTGCGTCTTTCTTTGCAAAAAATTGACTCCTTAAGTTATGTTAATGGGTTGGTTCAGAACAACACGATGTCCAAACATTGCACTTGTTAAGAATAGGATTATATGCATTTCTCAAGATGATGTTACATTTTATGTCTGTGATTTACTCAAACAAAGTAGACCAGGCAGGTCTGGAATCAAGGAGATGTTTAAAGCATATCTGGTGACCAATGTTATGTGTCGTAAAACATTTAACCCAATATGTTGAGTTTTTATTAAAAACCAGGAGTCTGAGGGTTCTGGAGTTAGGATTCTCATTCGTCACAAAAAAGCCTATAAGTCCGTGTCGTGCAAAATATTTCTAGATGTTAGAAACCGATGCTCAGATCTCGGGTAGCGACACTGTTAGTTTTTTATCTCACTCCACCAGGCATCTACATCCGCGAGGCTCAGGGACTTGTCCTCTATACAACTCCACTCTTCCCTCCTGTTTTACACTATTTCACAAATTCTCTTTAATACTAACACCTTACCTTCCTCTACCCTAAATTTCCTTTCATAAATTTTTACCAAACAAAACAATAAATAACACTCACAAAATAAATACAAAACCCCCCATTCCATCTTTTTCAAAACACACCAATAAAACAACACAATAACAATCAACAACCATCCAATAACAAACAACAAACTATACCATCATATACTCCC